>PVHX01001843.1:0-178307 GCA_004024805.1 Geosciurus inauris
AAAAAAAAAAAAAAAAAAAAAAAAAAAAAAAAAAAAAAAAAAAAAAAAAAAAAAAAAAAAAAAAAAAAAAAAAAAAAAAAAAAAAAAAAAAAAAAAAACCCAAAAACAAAAAACAAGAAACAACAAACAAGAAAAATGTTGAACAAAAAGTCATGCTTGATGAACGGCACCAATCTTGTTTATGATATGTTCTTAGGAAATAAATGTTAATTTCAGGAGAGGTTATATGTCCATGTGATGGGGTTAGGGGTTAGTTTTTATCACTGTCTTAATACTTTTCAGCATTTTCAAACCTTTCTACAGTAAGCATCTATTTCTTTGTCAGAAAATAAAATAAGTAAGAGGTGGCTGTCTTTTCTGATGGTGGCAGATTTGAGTTCATATTTTCCTTAGATACTCACCATGATAGCTCACCATGGCTCCTCCAGTGAGGGGCCACGGGAAGGAGGCTGAAATCTGAGATGAGGAGGGTACGATGCTCCCTGGGGCACAGACCCACAGCAACTCCCCCTGGGGCCTGCAGGCCTGTGGGCATCTATGAACTGCATGCTCTGTACAGATTCCTGTGTGCAAACTTGCAGAGCCATACCAACCTGAGCAGGAAAGCTGGCCAAAGGGAGCTTCACAGCTTCCGATTCATCTCAAATCAAGAAAGAGCTTTAATGCAAGAGTCCTTCCTTTCTTCTCTTATTGCAGCCTCTGCTCCCCTAAAATAACTCTGACTGAAGTGCAGAGTTGGAGGCTTGGCCAGGCAGCCTGGTTCAGGCAAGGCTACAGGGCTGCACACGCCTCTCCAGTCAAGAGAGGCCAGGCTTGCTTCCTGGGCCAGCCCATCCTACCAGCCCTTGTGGGTTTCCTCCATGTGCGTAATGAATGTAATAAGACCTGAAGCTTCTTTTAGAGCAGTGTGCCATGACCTCATTTGCCACTACTGAACGCGGGGGAAGTGCTCCCTCCAGGCACCGGAGTACGGTGCTGAAGGGGGCTTGGAGAGTGAAGGGAGAAACACTTTTTTCTTAAGAGTGTTTACATGAGTGGAGGGTCTTTCAGTTAGTTACCAAGCATGGCAATAATTCCATTCCATTACACCCACCAACTCTTTCCTGAGCCATTATCCACATTATAAGCCAGGCATCCAAGAAATCCCCCACACTCCTTAGAGAAGGCCTCAGTTTCCTCCACAAGCATCCTGTGTCTATTCCAAGTTTGAATTCTTGTGTGGTGCTGTAGAACCAGCATTGTTCTCAAAATCAGTGGATCTGGTGAAAAATCCCATCTCTACTTTGCCACCCACAAACACTGTGGCTTCAGGCAGGTTGCAAAATCTAAGTCCTATTTTTCCCACCTGTGACACAGGAATGATAAAGCCAGCCTCATGGGTTGTTCTTTTGTATGGTTGCTGGATTTAGAAAATAAAAGACACAGAGGCCCACTTAAATTGGAATGCTCTAGAAACAATAATTTTTTTAGTGTAAGTATATCTCATGTAATATTTAGGATATACTCTTACTAGAAAATTATTTGTTGTTTCTTCAATTTCTAATTTAACTGGACAGCCTGCATTTTATCTGGAAACCCTATTCTGGAGGCTGAAATAAAGAGTTTTAATTGGAAATCACTGCCTGGGGCTCCATTGAAGTTTTCTTTGCAACTTCTGCTGTCAGAGTGAGTTCCAGTCATGATTAGGATCTTCCTCCTCTACGCCAGAAGGAAGAAGGACTCTGACCAGGTTGGTGGAGACCAGTCAGGATACTGAAGTAGAGGCAGACATTTCCATGGTAGCAAGAAGGGAGCAGGGAATTTTGCTGGTGTGTTGCTAAACCTCTGCTTAAAGATCATCTTTAAAGACCTTAGCAAATAGTGTCCTGTGGTGCTTTTGATGCACCATGTTTGATTTATGCAAGCCTGCCAGTGTAGGTGACACTGCAGGGCCAGGAGCAGTCCAAAGGGGGGACACCAACCCCAGGAAACCCAAATCTTGGTGTGAGCACTGGGCTGGCTTCGAAGGTCAATGGTTGTGAGTATTAGACAGAGGGACTTTCCTGAAGGTGATTTTTACCAAAAAAAAAAAAGCAAAGATCAATAGTTGCCCCAGAGACTTTACTGCAAATTAGGGGGAACCCCGGGTGAGATCCAGTGCAGGTCTGTCTTTCTGTACCTTTCTGTTGTTTTGGCTCCCTTTGAATGTCTGCTCCCTGCTGCCTCCCAGAACTCACATCCCTGCTCACTTAAGCTCCCCAAGCTCATGGGGTGGGGTGGGACAGGTGGCGGGTGGCTGTCTGGCCTCTGTGTGCATCAAAGCTGCTCAGGCGCCCTCAGGACCTCAGGGTGTAATTTTCCTCTTCTGAATGTGAATTCCAGGCCAGGAGCTCAGCTGTCGTCGGCTTCAGGGGATTTTTCCACCAGAACTGAAATCAGCGCCAGGAAAGCGTGGGTCTGCAGAAGGCATTCTGGGGGCTGCTCCAATGCACTTTCTCTTTCGTTCAGGCATAAGAAGATGGTGCCTTTCGCCAGAGCCAAAGAGCAAAGTCTTAAATTTCTTTGCAGCAAGAAAATGCATGAAGAGAGAGTATTTTGCTGCATGTCCTGATCTCGGCCATTTCTCCCCATCTCTTTCCCATCTGTCTATTATTTACTAAATAATTTTAAGTGATTTTATAGTTTAATATCATTTATTAATTTTCAGCTATGTCTATAAAATCTAGCATGCGATGTGCTCTAAAACACATTTCCCCCATATGTGAAGATAAATCTATTTAAATTTAAAAATGCCCATCTTGTATCTCTTAAAACCAACGTTCACAAACACAGCTCTATTGCGTGAAGCTCACTGAAGAGATTCGCACAGGGTTTCCCATCCAGTTAGTCACAGCCAGATCTGAAGGGGCCTCCTCCAGGAGGGCACTAGACGGGGGACTTAAGCGCATGCGTCAGCTCCTCCATCCTCCCAGCTCCACAAAGCACACATTTTCCCTGGCCCGCTTGTACAGATAAGGAAACGGACTTACAGAGACGCGAAGTGAAGGTCATATCACTAGGATGTGAAAGCCAGATTGAAACCCTAGCAGTAGAAGTTCAGAGCCCCCGCAACTATCTTTTGCCAACCTTTTGGAAAAAACACAGGTATGGCTACTGCTCTTGCCAGGAAAAAAAAAAAAAAAAAAAATCTAGCGATGAGACTGTTGAAAAATGAGTTCATTCAGTACTAAATGGCAAGCCTGTCCTTCCCCAGACTTGGAACGCAATGCATGCAGTTCCCAACTTGAGGAGGGCTGGGTTCTAAAAGTTCATTTAGAAGCATTTTCCCACTTCCTTCCCCAGTGCGTCCTGTGCTGCTGTCCTCACCCCTCTCCCGTGACGCTTGCTCACCATGCTCTCAGTCACTTACACAGCTCTCTCCTTCCCGAGCTCCAGGCTGCTCAAGGTCAAGGACCTTGCCTTCTTTATTGTGATGTCCTCAGCACTTAACATAGTGGCTAGTCCACAGAGCCCCCAGAGCATACACACCTAGTGCTGAATTGCAAGTCCTTAGTTTGGAACTCATGTTACCATTTCTTTGGAGTGGAAGTGTAATGTTTCCAAGGAACCCACAAATATATATTTAACCCATCTCCTATCCTACCCAGGGTACTAAAGCGTTATCTGGAGCTGTGAGTGGAACAAGAGGTAGGTGGGGGAAAAGAGGAATGAATCTTCCTCCTCTTTCCTGAGTGTGGGGTTAGATCTAGGTGAAATTTTACAGAGGTCAGAGTTCATCTTGGACTCCCTCCAAACCATCTCCATCTCTGAACACTGCTGTCTCCACGCCTCAGACTCAAACCCCACTGTGGTTCCTCACCCCATTTTGTCCCCAAATAATCTACTTGCCCTCCTCATCAGTTAAAATTCCTGTTTCCTGAGTACAGCTGAGCTCAGTTGATTTTCAGTAGGAAAACAACCATATGGAATTAATCCTTGTTAATTTGCTAATGATTGTCCCCAAATACCCCACCACCTGCCCCCAGCCTCCAATGACAGGTGCATGACTCCTCATAGCAGTGGTTAAGACTATGGGATTTAGAGACAGATCTGGCCTTGAATCCTGGTCCTACCTCTAAGCTGTGTGGCTTAGGTAGAGTAGGGTAACATCTCAGTACCTCAGTTCCCTCATCTGTACAATGAGAATAGTTGTAATTACAGAGAGAGAGAGAGAGAGAGAGAGAGAGAGAGAGAGAGAACTTTTATAACACTTTGTGTCACATCACATATCAAGCACAGTTCTAAGGACTTTTTAGTTTGATTCGCCTGTCTTCACATGAGGCAAATATTCTTACTATTATTAAGGAAGGTGACATTGCAAAAGAGATTTCTAATGATAAATTGAAATTAATTATTATTTATTCCCTGCCTTCCTTTCTTCAAAAATTCTTTGAAGCAAGAATGTTAAAAATTTCTGGCAGTATGGATGGGAGAGGACAACCATTCCTGGGAGGAGATTTTTCAAGGCCAAGAGGGTAGGGGCTGCTGCCAGATGACCCATGGCTGAAAATCTGTCCTGAGAATCCATTCCCTTATGTGGGTCCCGTTTCTACAGCTTCTTCCCTCTCTCTGCCTCTGAATGTGCAGAATCTGCAAGTGGTCCGAGTTTTTCTTTTCTTTCTTTTTTTCACCCGTTCTTTCTTTTTTAATTTTTTCACAGAGACCATGGCAGCTGCAGGGTGGTGGGGGCTGGTGGACGGTGGCAGCTGTTTGTATGTATGGGACCTCTGTAGTCTTTCTTTGTGAGTCAGGGGCTGTCTGTATGTATCACCAGCTACCACCTGGCAAGACATTTAGTTCCATCTATGTTGTTTAAATGTTTGCTGCATGATGTCATAAGTGAGAAGGATGGCAGGAGGAGCTTCAAGATGTTGCTTTCTAGCCCCTCCCCGTCCTCTGGTTTTACACTTAAACCTTCTGGGGCAATGTATCCTCCTGCTTAGCAGGCAGCTTTGGATTTGCTCCCCAGTCCTTTGCACTTACCCAATGCAGAGGTCTTAAAGCCCCTGGGGTCTACACTGGACTTGACAGTGTAGCAGAGAGGCTGGGCGCACCAGTGGCAGAAGGCAGGGGCGGGCTGGCCATGGGGGTTCTGTGATCGGGTACCTTCACTTCCCTGGGCTCAGTTTCCTCTTCTGTCAAGCTTAGGGGGATGGAATGTCTCTGCCCCTCCCGAGCTTCAGGGCTCTGATTCTCTGATAAACTCCATGGGATGGATGGCTGTTCACACTCTGAGTTCCCTCAGGGAAGACAGTCCATTGTGACTGTTTTAGGTTTGTTCCAGTGTTGCCTCTTCCTTAAAATTGAAAATTTTTCCCTTATGCTAATTCTACATTTCTTGATGTAATTTGAGATTCTGTGGTTGTTCTTGGGACTTCTGAAAGTATGGGTAGAATTCTACCCTGTATTTCTATTGCAGTGATATCTTATATACTGTACAATATCTATATTTTAACCTACATTGTTAGTTTTCAAAGTCTTAATAGCAATTATATATATATATACACACACACACACAATTTAAATATATATATGTCATATATATATATTTTAAACTCAAGGGTGCTTAACCACTGAGCCACATTCCCAGTCGTTTCTATTTTGAAACAGGATCTCACTAGGTTGCTTAGAGCCTCTCTAAGTTGCTGAGGCTCACTTTGAACCTGAGATCCTCCTGCCTCAGCCTCCTAAGATGCTGGGATTAAAGGCATGTGCCACCATGCCTGGCTGATACTCTATTTTTATATAGTATTTATATTTAAGCACTATTCCAGATGAACCAGAACATGAAAACAGAAGGGGAAATGACGCTCACTTTTACATGTGCAGAGATTCAGGATGAATGCGCCTAAATGACTTCAACAATATCTCACAGTTACTAAGTGGAGGAGTCATGGCCCTTTGATCCCAAACCTAGTTCTCAAGCCATGACATTAAGTTTTTACAGAAACCACCAGCACTACTGCTCAGCAACAGCCACCCCTGACTCAGTTTCTGCTACACATTGGGCACCTGACTAGGTGCTCTGCGTACAGTGTCTCTACCCTTTGAAGCCACCATGCAAGGAAAACGTTATCATTTTCAGGTTAGTATGGGAAAAAAAATGAGTTTCAGATAAATGAAGCATTATGGATTAGTCAGACCTGAGCTGGTTCTTCTGACGGAGTTTCCTCTTGCTTAAATATGCCGTACCCCAAACTAGAGCGGATGGGGCTAATCTTCAGGAGCTTTTAGGGCCTCATGAATTCTTGTTCCATGAAAGTACAGTCAACAGAATTACTGGTCGGCCGTGTTACATTCAGTCAGCTCACACCTTACTCACTGCTCATAAATTTTCCTGTTGTGCACCATTCTGTCTCAGACTTTCTTTCAAGATTTTATTTTCATTCTTTCAAAAATATTTATCATTTTTTCTGGGCCTTTAAAAGATCTCTGCTTTGATTTTAAGAGATGCACATTTAAAGTGAATCTGGTATTCTCAGAATTCAAATCCAGTACAAGAGTGGATGCTCACTTACTTTCCCCTTCCTTCGTCCAGATGGTGTATCCCAGGATCGTTTTGCATTCATCCATAGTCCATTTTCTGGATTGCTTTGCATAGCTAACCCTTGCCTGGTTTGTGTCTGTGTAATTCTTTTCTTATCCTTAGTTCTCTAACCCGATTCTTTAGCCCCTGCTCTGGTGGCTACAGCTCAGAGCTTGGAAGCCACTGGAGTTGCTTCCTAAGTATTCAATACACGGTAGGTGCTCAGTAGTTTATAATGAGTGTGGACATGCATGAATGAAGGAATGCATATGAGTGAATATTACTAATCTCCCAATAGCTTATGGTTTTGAGGGTAGTAAGTATGTTGGGGGCTCTTCTCTGTCCCCCACAGAGGCCAGCATTATACTGCCAGAAAGGATCCTGCTTTCAAATAAACAATCAACCTGATCACTGTCACCAACCTGCAGATGTATTTCTGGAAGAACTTATTAAAAAGAGCATCTAAAATCTTAAATACCCCCAAGGTACTTGATTGATGTCTTTGATTCCATGTTTTTTATCTTTGATTCCATGTTTTTTCTCTGCAAGGCTAACTAAAGGAAAGTGTGGAGATAGAAGAACCCAAGGGGAGGTGAAGGGGCTCAGGAAGAAGCAGTGCTGTTGGCTGAAGAAACTAAGAAGAGCACTGTGCTCACAGAAAAGGCAGCTTAGCCCTCGTAGGCTGGGCTTGGCCTTCCCCTGAGTCAGAACACTCCTGTGCAGAAGTTTAAATGGCAGAGGAGTGGCAAACTGGCCACACTTTGGGGCGGCTATGGCAAAAAAGCATATTCGTAAGTCATGAACGAAAGCATATCAGATGTTCTGGGCACCGCGACATGAGCACTTTCTTAGAGGAGTCACTCACCTCAACACTGCGGGATGGAGCAGTCCAATCATCTTGAAGAGAACCTCTCAATGCAGGCTCCTCTGGGAGGCTCAGCCTTAGAAAGAGAGTCTCTTCCAATGGTATCTGCTGGCCACTCCGCTTGGCAGCAAAGGAAGTGAAAATATCCAAACAAAGAGGAAGAAGTTGAACATTCTAAGGGCAGAACTGCAGACACAAGCCCTTTTGCCCTCCTTGCGGGTTGGAGGGTTCGGAAGTGCTTTGATTACAGAGAGTATCTGTAAGGAGAAACAAAAATTAAACTTGCTTCCTTCTTGTTTTTCCTTGGAATGTCCTAAAATCTGAGGTCTGATAGTTTAAAAAATAAAAAATAAAAGCAGCCTAGGAAGAAAATCACCAAGAGAAAAGGAAGATAAAGGATGCTATAGCTGCTTTAGGGTAATTTGTTTTTTTTTCATAGTTAGTGGCTGCCTTAATATTCTTGACTTTGGTGATTTCTGTTGAATTGAAACCACTGAGTGACTATCTGATTTCCCCTAGCCTAGATGAAGACTTCATCATCATTTGGGCAAGATTTGCAGTCTTGTAGCTCTGGTAGCTGAAGTATAGTGAGGGGTGGCAGTCCTACTAACCCATAGCATCATATCTGCCATGGTGTCACCCTCCTGAACTTAACCTCTTGAACAGAGGTTGCACTCAGGTAGCACATAGCTGTTCCCTTCCTAATCCGTCTTCATCTAGATGCTTGTTAGCCCAATGAGATACGGTATCTGGAGTGGGGCCTCGAGGATGTGCTGGCTTTGGATGGATGTGGACTGGACTACAGTCTCCATCCAGAGGCTGGGCATCTGTGACGGCTACTGGTCCATTCAATGTCTGGTTGTTGGCCCATGCTCTGGAGTCTGTGCAAGGTGTCCTAGTCATGTAGCTTAATAATGGTGGGACTTGGGCAAGTTACCTAGTCTGTGTCTCCATTTGTTCATCTATAAAATGCGGAATAATAGTGGCAACTTTCCATACATGATGGTTAAGATTAAATGAATACATGTGAAGTGACTAGACCTGTGCTAGATAGATGGTAGGTCCTTGGTACAGGTTATTATGATTATATGGTCTAATTGCATCTTCTTCACTTGCACAATCTCCTTGTCACAAGCTTGTAAAAATTAACTGACATCAAACACATGGCCATTTGAACAAAAATAATGAATATATTAGCTGTATGACCTTGGGCAAGACCTCTCTGGCTTTTTCTAGTTTTTCTTGGGTAACTTCATGGACTCAGCGGCCTGTTGTAGGGTGGCCAGTTTGTCCTGATTTTTCTGGTACTTTGCTGGTTTTGGCATGGAAAGTCCCAGAACCTGTGAAACTCCCATTACAGGGAACCTGGATGGTTGGTTACCCTAAGCCTCTGTGGGTGTCACTATTTCCAGAGTACACCAATGGTCAACCCTTTGGGCAATGCAGTCCCCTGTTCTGTGTCCCCTACGCCATGTCACTATTAGGGAGTAGACTGGAGTGCATGCCATAGTCGGTCTTAATTTATTGCATGGACTCATCTTCCCTCATCACCTCCTCTCTGGCTAGAATAGGCCTGATTTTATTCTTTTTTATTCACTCACTGAATGGCCAGAGAAGGTGACCTGGACCCCAATTCACCAAGATGGGGCCAAATCTCAATTAATTGAAGCCAAGCATGTAAGTCTAGTCTGTTAGTTCATTTATTGCAGAATACCTGAGATGAGGATTCATAAAGAATGGAGGTTCATTTTGGCTTGTGGTCCTGAGGGCAGGAGGTCCCAGGCATGGTGGTTACATCCTCTCAGCTTCTGGTGAAGGCCTTGTGCCGCTTCAACTCATAGTGGAAACAGGACATGTAGGTGTGTGCAAAAGAGGCAAACATGGGGCTGGGGTTATGGCGCAGTGGTAGCGTGCTCGCCTAGCACGCGTAAGGCACTGGGTTCGATCCTCAGCACCACATAAAAATAAAATAAAGATATTCTGTCCACCTACAACTAAAAAATAAGTATTTAAAAAAAAAAAAGAGGCAAACATGAGGGGGTGCTTCATTACAGCACGTGAATCATTGGTTACTTGTCTTCATGGTGACTGATCCAGCCCTGAGAGAAAGGCATTAATCCCTCCTAACAGCCTGATCACTTCTTGAAGGCCCTACCTCCCAACACCAGCACAAGGCTCAAGGGTGACCAAATTTTGATGTGAGTTTCAGAGGCGACAAGCTATATTCAAACCACAGCATCTCCTTGCCAGGGATTGAGTTGGCAGGGGACATGGTACCACTGGGAGGCATTATATGTTGTTCAAGTATTGAAATGCTTAGGAGAGGGTTGATGAGATGTTGTCCATGTGTCCCTCTTCCCCGTCCCAGGACTCCTGTGCACAGCTTCCTCATGATCCAGCTACTGAAGGGTGAATGTCTAGTATCATGGGGTGGGGGGGACTCCTGGCTAGGGGCTCCAGGCCTCCAGTTTTACTGGATCATTGTCCTGGCTTTTGATCTTATATTTTATAGAATATCTTACCCGAGTGTGATCTATATCTGGGAATTGGTGGTAACCCCAAGAGCTCCATCCACTTTCCTGGGGGCAGTGACCCCAGTGGCAACACCCAGGGCCCAGGTCAGGGTGAAGCTGCTGTGCTTCTGTTCATAGTGGCAGTCACAATGGTATATTTGCCAGGCAAATTTCCATGGTGTGATTCTGAGCAAAGCCTCTAGTGCCCTGGTCTTTCAAGAGATGCAGCCTTTGATAATTTCCTTTTCTGCTTAAATCACTATGCCAGTTAGCTATTGCATGGATTATACCACCCTAAACTCAGTGGCATAAAACAATAACCATTTGTATAGCTGTGAGTTATCAACTGGGCTTGTCTCACCTGGGTTCATCCATGCATCTGTAGTTGGCGGTCAGGTCGGCAGGGACTAGCTGGTTGGGGATGACCTCATCCCAAACAAGCTGAAAGGCTCATTTCTGGTCCATGTGGTCTGTATCCTCCAGCAGGTGAATCCAAGCATCATATAGTGCTCACAAAGTAGTGGTAGAATTCTGAGAATTCACACAGAGAAGTGTTCAGGATGGCACAAGGACCAGACTCAGAACTGGCACGATGTCACTTCTGTCCTTTCTGTTTGTCAAAATAAGTCATAAACCCAGCCCAGATTCAACAGCTGGAGAAATGGACTCTGCCTCTGGTACCAGGAGCATAGATACAAGGAGAGCAGTAACTGGAACATTCTTGCCCGTTACCAAAGTCATCTAGAGTTCATACTGAGCTGAGGTTGTGGCTCAGTGGCAGAGAGCTTGCCTCGTACGTGTGAGGCACTGGGTTCAACCCTCAATACCACATAAAAAAAAAATAAACAAAATAGAGTTCATACTGAAAGGTCAGCTGGTACTACATGGCCAGTGGAAAACGAGGGAAGGAGGGATGGAAGGAGGCCCATTCTCCCACAACTGACTTAAGAACAAGGGCAGATCTGTCTGATGGCTGCCTCAGTTTTGAGAGCCAAGGCCTGGTTGGAGGAAGATGCACATGAAGAAGGCTAGGAATCGCCATTAGCTCTGCTCAGCTTCCCTTGAGGTTGGAAGTGGTGCATAATTCACCCTACACTTTCTCCTTCTGTTCCAGATAGCAGCCTTGCTCTAGATGGCAGCTTCTCCATCAACCTCATTCCCAGAGACAAGAGGAAACCATCTGCCCAACTCCACCATGGATTTGTACAATATCTAAGTTTATAATGCTCTGAGATTTGGGTGTTGTTGGTTAATGGCATGAATGACTATCCCATGCTGGCTAATATAGTACCCTATAAGGCACTAGTCCTGGGAGACAAAACATAAAATAAGTTCTGTGAGTAAAAAAAAAAAAATTGGGACAATGAGAAGTTACTATTTATCTTTGGAGTTTGCTCTCCCTTTGTCACTTTGGTGATAGGACACTGAGTTTCAGCTGGGCACTTGGGCACCTCACTGGAGATTGCCTTTCCTAGCTTCCTTTGTGTCTGGTTGTGCTTCTGCATTAATCAGCTTTCCACTACTATAACAAATGCCTGAGAACATAAACTTATAAAGACAAAAGGTTATTTTGGCTCATGGTTTGAGGAGTTTCAGTCTCTGATCAGGTGGATACATTGCTTTTAGGCTGCTGGTGGGGGTGATGGATGGCAATGGCAAGAGCAAATGGCAGAGCAAAACCATTTGCCTGTGTCTGGGATGTGAAAGAGAGAAAGGATAGATCGGTGTCCCACAATCCCATTTGAGGGCATGCCCCCAATGACCCAAGACTTTTTACTAGGCCTCACATCTTAAAAGTTCTGCATTATCACTATAGAGTCACTCTGGGGAATAAGTCTTTAACACATAGCCTTTAGAATACATTCCAGATCCAAACTGTAGCAGTCCATATCATTGAGTCTGGCCAGTGGGATGGAGCACAGTGATGTATGTAGTTTCCATGTTGTCTACTTAAAGGGAAACCTTTTTGCACTGGACTCTTCCAGCTTCACCTGCCTGAGAAATGGTTACTGCTGGTGCCATCTTGGAAGATGTGTTGAGGATGGAAGAACCATTTGATCAGCCTTGTATTACTCATCTCTGTACCAATGTATGAAAGGGAAATTAATTTCTATCCTATGTTAGCCACTGTGTTTTAGGGTCTCTTTGTTATAGCAGCCTGGGGCATACCTCAACTAATATCACACTATATTTTCCTTTTGATTATTCATGGGACACTAGAAAGGAAACTTACGGTTCCAAGATATCCCATGGTAAAGAAAGCAGTTCAACTCTTATTTACCAAGGAATCTCTCTTGGTGGAACATTTACACAAATATACTCTCTGTCACTCTTTCTCTCTGGGAAATGTTTCTTGCAGAGACAGCCTGAATGTAAATTAACTCTTTGGGTAGTGCTGAAATAGATCTGTCTTGGTGACTGGTGCAGGCTGTGCAATGACCACTTCTAATGACTATTAGTAAGGGGCATGATGCCATCCACCTCCCTCTCTGACTCAGCTTCCACTGCTTTCTTCTTGGAAAAGAACCTAGGTGATAGAAGAAGCAAGAGCTTGGGCAAAAACAAGCCTAGATTTGATTCAAGACTTGTGACCTTAGATATCATCTTTTATCTTTCCAGGTCTCTTCCCATTTGTAGAATGAGAATGATTCATGGGGACCTTATATATAAAACACTAGCACATGAATGTCTGGTTCTCCCTTCTGTTCTTCTGTGCCTTCTCCATGCAATTTACAGGGCCTCATAGGTTCTTCTAACAAAATTCACCCTGACGTTTCCTCTAAACCCAAAAGAAAGCAAAGATCAGCTAGACAAATATTTTCCCTTGTATTACCTGAGAGACTGAATTGAAAAAGAGGCCAAGAAAGATTAAGTAAGCCTTTTTAAAAGTCACAGGGAAAATAATTACATCCTTTCTGGGCTATATGATATTTAGGGAGAAGTGACTTAGTTCCTCATCTTTCAAGGATCTGAATGGCTTTAGGCAAGTGGGGAAAAATCAGATCTGCTTGTGGGTTTTCCTGGTAGAGTCCAGATGACACATGGTTTTAGAATTCAAGTTAATTAGAGATCATTCCAAGTCTACTGTGTTGGCAGAACTCTCTTTATTAGCCAATACTGACAATCAAGGGGAAAAGTAGGCAGAAAATTGAGTGGGGTGGACTCTCATATTTGAGACTTCATGAGAGTAAATTTAGTACCTTCTCTTCACTCTCTCCTCCTCTGCAAAGACCAGCATGGTATCTGATGCACAATCAGGGTTCAAACACACTTACTAACTGCTCTTTCCTTGTCTGGAGGGCAAAGTTTTCCATAGGGGAATTTTATCCACTACAAATTTGGGGGGAACAAGTAACAGAAACCAACTCTAGTTAGCTCAAGGGTAAGTGGAATTTATCTGAAGGATACCAGAGAAGTTCACCAAATCTGAGGAACTGTAAACAACCAGGCTTTGAACAGAGCAGAACTGGAGCAACCTTGGAAAGCTCAGCAACTGGAGACCACAGACCATCCATCTAGAACACTGCCATGATGGAATATGGTATATGATTAGTCCAATCTCAGACCCCATTCACCCTTGACCATGGCCAAAGAAGCAGGGCTGTGGAAGCCCATGCCTGTAACTTAGGAGATGGTGCCTAAAGAACAGGGGTTTATTGTAAACTCTGCATCCCACAATAGGATCACCTATTATAGACTTGGTGCATCAATTATCTTTTGTGCAAAAAAAAAAGAATCACTTCGAAACTGGTTTTAAGCAACAACCAGTTTACTTGCTTATGATTCTATGGGTCAGCAATTTGGGCTGGGCTCAGCTGCATTGTTCACCTGATGGTTTCACTTGGGATATTTTTATGGTAGCTATCTGGCAATTCATTTGAGGCTCATGGTCCAAGACTATTTCACTTACATGTCTGGAAATGGGTATTTGCTACCAGCTAGGAAAGCTTGTTGTTACGCTCATCTTCAAGTGAGCTTCTTTACATGGTGGTCTCAAAGAAACAGGAGAAGGAAGGACCCAATTATCTCTGCTTATATCACATTTGCTATTGTTCTATTGAAAGGGAATAACACACCCAAGCCTAGAGCCAAGGGGTTGAGAAATAGATTCTCTCCCTCTCTGAATGGGAGGAGAAGAAAAATCACATTACAATGAAGAATACATACAGAGGTTGCAGCAGTTTATCACCCTTTTTTTGCAATCAAATCCACCTTATTTTGGCATCTATCTCCACATAGTCCTTAAAGCATAATTAAATGTTGAAGTCTTAATTTTCCTTGATAAGTAAATAAACCACTTAGAGAAATAAAATTTCTCTGTGAGATTTAATTTTAATCACAAATTCTGTTTTTCTGAGTAAATATAAAGTGTAGGGATAATACAATAAATCAAATAAGGCCTTCTTATATTTGAGACTCCATCCAATTGGTTCTGAAATGCAATTCTTGCCCAACTGATATTCATAATATCAGATTAGAAACTTGAATTTAGATTCTGTATTAGTCAGCTTTCCTGTCTGAGCTAATTAACTTATAAAGACTTAGGAAGGTTTATTTTGGCTCATGAATTCAGATATTTCAGTCCATGATTTTTGGCCCTGTTGCTTTTGGGCCTGTGAATGAGGCCACACGTCATGGAGGGAGCACATGAGAGACCAAAACCACTCACCTTGTAATCAGGAAGTAAAAGAGAACAAAAGGAAGAGGTTGGATCACATGGTTACCTTCAAGGTCATGTTGAAGAGGTTGGATCACATGGTTACCTTCAAGGTCATGTTGAAGAGGTTGGATCACATGGTTACCTTCAAGAGATCATGACCTAATGATTTCCCATTGGGATCTGTCCCTTAAAGGTTCCGCCACCTCTCAAACAACATGCTGGATCCCAGACTTTACCCCACGGACCTCTGGGGAGACTCTTAATATTCAAACTATAGCAGACTGTTAATGGCAACAGTAGTCATTTGTGAGTACCTACTGTGCACCATCTTTTTGTACACCATCTCTGATTCTTGGAACACTCTGTGAAGTAGGAATCATTATTCTCATTTTAAATATTAAAGACCTTCAGTTCAGAGATTATATGTCCTGCTTTTGTAGTTATGTGTAAATACATGTCCCCCAGTAGTCTATAAAGGCTTGTTCCTTAGGGTGGTGCTATTGTGACATGGTGGGCTGTGGGAGATCCTTAGGTCATTGGGGAGTGTGCCCTTGGCAGAGATTATGGGACCCGTCGTCCTTTGTGTTTCCTCTTTTGCCACCTGGCCATGAAGCAGGTAGCTTTGCTCTACCATGTGCTCCCTGCCACCTACATTTAACACATCCAACAGAGGCCTAAAAGCAATGGGTCACCTATATGGGCTGGAACCTGTAAAACTGAGCCCAAATAAACCTTTTCTCTCTATAAGTTAATTATCTCAGTTATTTTGATATAGTGCTGACTAACACAGAGAATATGTACTAGTTTTTTTGTATAATAGCTCTCATTCTTGCAATACTCTTGAATACTCTTGCAATACTCTTATTATTTCCACTTTACAGTTGAGAAAATTCAGCCCACAGGGAAGCTTCCTTCCAACATTATATAAGTTGTAAGAGACAGAATTTGAACCTGTTCTGTGTGCTCCTTGGGCTCTGTCACTGCCCTCTTGGCCTCTCAGTGATGCTTGTTGTCTCCATAGGAGATAGGTCTCAAGTGGATGAAATGCTGAAGGAACCATATCATGCTTTCTTTCCAAGTTGATCAATTTTGTGAATGAACAGAAAATACACCACGGATCAAAGGGAGCTTCTTTCCTCCGCCTTCTCACTAGAGCAACCTAGAGGATTCCTAGCTCTGATCTCAGCCTCCATTATGGAAGGAGTTACATGTTCCAAAACTTTTCTTACTCTGACACTCTTATGAAAAGGTAGGAACTGGTAACACAGAGGACATGAATCTGAGGTTGACTCCTGAGTCCCCTGGTGCCACATCTCAGTCATGACGGGCCTGAGGACTTAGCAGCCAAGAGGAAGATGGGAATGTTGCTTTCCTGGTCTCTTAGAAAATGTTTCATACCTGTAAGAGTTAGTTGGAAAATTGATAATATGTCATTTATGTTTCATGATTGGAATAAATACTGGTAAGTAAATGATTAGCATAAATACATACATATACATGGATTCATGTCTTCCAAAAGATTGTGATACACATGTAGATTAGAGTTGAAGGCTTGAAGTTGTTTGCATTTTCCCCTATAAATGATATTTCAAACAACAACTGGCTTCCAAAGCCATCCTGTGGCTTATTTTGCTCAATATTTTTCAGGCCTAGTTCAATTTTCAAATGGCCCAATCTCTATCTCCAAGCTGTCATTCCCAGGAAAAGATGTGATTTCAAATTTAAACCAGATCAGGAAGCACATCCATCCAGGGGCCCAGCAGCTCCTTTGGGTACAGCATGGAAGGGATGGGGAGGTTAGGAACAAGGGCAAAGCAGATGTGTTTTTTCTGGCATTGACATTCATGGGGTAACTATTACGTGCCAGGCCCTGTACAAGACCCTGTGAGATTGATCTTCCCCCGAATAACCTAATGAGATAGGCATCTACTATTATATCTATTCCAGCTGACAGATACCACCGGGGGGAACAACTTGCCCAAGGTGCCACATCTGGTCACCAGCAAAGCCAGAATTGGAACTCAGATATATCATTCCAGAGTTTTTCTTCTTTCTCTTCCCCAGGTTGCTCTTGGCTCTACCCACAGAGTAGAAGGAAGCTCTTTGTATTTTCATCTGTTATCTAATAAGAGACTGTAGAAACTGGGTCAGCAGCTGAGCAGAGCTCTGAACTGAGGAAGGAGTGAAGCAGGACCGAGAGGATGCTGGGAAAGCTCTGAGTTCTTCCACCTTCTCGGCCCACGCAGGCGCTCATCAGGGGTTGGTCAGAAATTTAGGCAGTTCATATTATTCTCGTTATTTTCTAATACATCAATACCACACAACAGTCTCATAATGAGTGACATGTTCATTCTCCTTATTTTCAAGCTCTGTGTCCTTCATCAGTAAACAAGGAGACAGCATGGGCTGGGGAGTGAGAGCTGAGGATATGGGCAGTCTGGGTTCCAGGCCTGGACCTGTTCCTCATGAGCTATAGGAGCCTCAATGTCCTCATATAGTTTCAATGTGTCCTCCTAAAGTTAATCCTCACCTGTATAAGCAAATGGTATTGGAAGGTGTCTTTGGGAAGTAATTAGAATTTGAAGAGGTCATGAGGGTGGGGTCCCATGTTGGCCTCAGTGGTTTTATAGGAAGTGGAAGAGAGACCCGAGCTGACAGGCTTGCTCTGTCTCACCATGTGATGCCCTCTGCCATGTCGTCCTGCAGCAAGAAAGCCTTAACCAGGTGACGAGTAGATGCCAGCACGATACTCTTAGACGTCCCATCCTCCAGAACTATGAGCCAAGTAAATTTCTATCCTTTACAAATTATCTGGTTCCAGGTATTTTCTGTTAAAGCAACAGAAAACAGATGAAGACAGTCCTTTTTTCAAAAATGGGGGTAAGAACCATATATACAAGTTGTAAGCTCATAGAGAGACTTAATTAAAATGATATATGTCAAGCACTCATATAGTTCATGCACTGGTGAAACACTCATTTAATGTCAGAGGTGAGCTATCCCACATACCAGCTATGTGATCTCATGAAGTTTACCAGTCAGTCAGTAGAGGCTGGGTCATGCTGCTATAACAACACTCTGAAAGCATTGGCAGCTTATGAGGCAGAGGTTCCTTTAAGCCTGGCTTCTCCCACTCTCTGGGATCCAGGGCAGCCTGTATCTGGAACATTGCCAGTCTATGGTGACAGATGAAAAAGACAGATGGCAAACCACAAGTTGGAAGACCGTGTGTCAACTCTGTCGACATTGCATTGGTCAACGCAAGTCATATAATCACTCCTGAGTTCAATAGTGCAAGGGTTGATAATATTCCTACAGGGTAGTGCTTTGAAAGGAAGAAAACAGTAATATTTTATCAAGTAATTTACCAGTTATTTATTCTGAACTCTACCTCTCTATAAAGTTTCTGGCGTATAGTAGCATTTTTGAATAAAAATATTATCATATTTCTCGCAAGTGCTCCTGGAGCCCCTTCTGCTCCCAGTTTGGCTTCAAGAAGTGTCAGAATGAGAAAGCCCAATTGTGCCTTATTTAGCTCAACATCTGGAGAAACTCAGCCATACTATGTATTTGTTCCTAATCACCAAATTGCTCACTCAATTGGCCGCCGAGCCATCTTTTCCAGACAGGAGAAGAGGAAAAACTTGTTTGCAAAGAAAAAGAGAAGGTTCCTCTTGGCCAGGCTGAGGCCTCCTTTGGAGATTCGCCATACCCTAAATGAAGAGTGAAACTGAATTCCAAGGGATCTGTGGGGTGGAGTGCAAGGAGCAGGGGCCAGGGTGTCAGCCTTGTCATTGGTTGGCCATGCGATCTCAGACAAATTGCTTCACCTCTCTGTACCTCAGTTTCTTCATCTGCAAATGGCTGGAGGAGGTGGAGGTCGAGGTGGGGATAGTAACTATGGCCCCGAAGCAAAGATGAGAGTCAAATTAGTTAGTATGACCAGTTTTACCAACTATATAAACCATTCCATAAAGGTTTCACAAAGCAGTTACTTGGAACAATAGGCTAGTACATGGAATAGATCTGATGTGACATTAATTTGGTAATAAATATGGAAGAGATTGTTCAGGCTCCAAAATAGGAAACATATTCTTAGTCCTTGGAGATCTTCAAAGGGTAGCGAAGAAGAGAACTATATTATTTCGGTGTTTAATTTGCTGGCAATTATTTTGTGCAATAATTTAGCATTAGTCATGGGCTGACCAATTTTTTTTCTCTAGAAAACTAGATGGAGCATACAGCCATGAAGACACAGTGTGGCCTCCTGGTAAAAAAAAAAAAAAAAAAAAAAAAAAAAAAAAAAAAAAAAAAAAAGCCTCCAAGGTATCCAGCCTTGGGGCAAGACTGAGACCAAAGGCCAGGTGGGCTGCGTTCTGTGGCCCCGGGGTTTAGTATCATTTCCGTATTTTATTCAGCATTGCTCAACTTCCACTCTCTCCATCATCAAAAAGTATTTTTAGTCCCTTTCATTACAGGAAATCTTTGGCATTGTTCTCAGGGCTGCTCAGAAGGGGGAACCTAAGTTTTCCATTGTAAGTTTTCGGGTACGTAAGGATCTGCTAATGCATCTTCACGTCTTAAGGCTTTGGTCTGATGTGCAGTTTCCTGTGGGATCATTGGAGGGGACCAGAGCAAAGGTGCCATGAGTTAGAGTGCAAGGCCCAGTGGGTGGCTTCCTGGGAACTCTTCCCTTGATCCCTAAGATTGGGGCCCAGCCCTTCCTGTGTGTTCCTGTGTCCAGCATTGTCTGTGTCCCCGTTATTTGCATCACAATCATGTAGTGTGCTCGCTGTGTGCTGGGGCACTGTTTTAAATGCTTTAAATATGGTAATTTGTGGGATTGTCATAGCAACCTTTGGAAGTATCGTGTTTTTGTTTGTTTTTTTTTTTTTTTTTTGGTACTGAGGATTGAACTCAGGGGCGCTCGACCACTGAGCCACATCCCCAGCCCTATTTTGTGTTTTATGTAGAGACAGGGTCTCACTGAGTTGCTTAGCGCCTTGCCATTGCTGAGGCTGGCTTTGAACTCGCGATCGTCCTGTCTCAGCCTCCCTAAAGTGCTGGGATTTCAGGCATGCGCCACCGCGCCTGGCTGGAAGTAGAGTTTTCTGAATTCCTTTTTTCAGATTGGGAAAGTGAGATTGAGAGGTTGGGCATCTTCCCCAAGGTTGCCCAGCTTGGCTGTCATAAGAGGTTGACTGAATTAATGTTTGTAAGATGCTTCTTCACACAGTGCCTAACATTGGTCAGTGCTCTCCAAGTGTTTGTTCAGGGAATATGCAGGGTCCAGGAAAGAGCCTAAGGGCCGGAAAGTGTTGGCACCAGCTGGGGTGAGAAGGCCTGACTCTCATCCATAGTGACACCTTGGCCAAATTGTTTTCTCCTCTAGGACCTGTGTATAGAATGCACGTTATGACTGAGTAGACCTTTCCCAGGTCCACACATTGCTGGTTGCATAATGTGAAAGAAATATAGTCCTAGGGATATGGCTAGAGAATTTACTGTTGATACCCAAGTTTTTGAGGAGGAGCCCCTGGGGCGGAGGTCTGCTCACATGTGCTGCAGAAGGGGTTTCCCACAGAATTCAGAAACCCATCTGATCAATAGGGGCTTGTTTTCAGAGACATGGGTTTCTCCAGGACCTCATAACCAATGGTGATGATCACATCAGTAGCATAGGTCAAAGGCCTACGGAGCGGAGTTACGGTGTGGGAGAATTCTTAAATGCTAACTGCAGTCTCACTTGAGGGCTGGGAGTATAAATTTCTGCAGAGCTGGTGCTGGAGGAATTGGTGAGGTGGAAAAAGTGGGAAAGGATAGTCAGTCCCCAGAATAGCAAAGGTGGATTCCTTAGTCGCTGATGTCTTGGATGGAACTTTGGGTATTCCTATAACAGGTCCTTCTACCATCATCTCACTTGACCAGAGTCACCACGACAGGGAAGAACCCCTTCATCCCTTCCTCAGAGCCAAAGAGAACTTCTGACAGGGTAAGCGACTTACTTGATCATTCTCTCAAGTTTGAAGTTGGGGAGTGATTTGAACTTTGAATTCTGAGATTTGTTAAAAGACAACATTTTCCAGATTTAATTTTTCTGATCCTAATTGGCTTTGCAATCTGGAATCAGGCAGCATTCTTGACCAAGATGGTCCAGACTATCCTGATCCACAACATGGGCAGGTTACATGAAGAAGGTTATGTGTGCACGTCAAGTTTGGTACAGGTCAGTGTGCAGAGAAAACGTGAGCCCAAATGTTGAACATGTGTGGAGTAAGCTTTAGGCCAAATTAATTCAATGTCAGAGGGTCTAATCCAGGCTGCAGCTATCCACGGACTCACGTGATGTGACCTTTTCCATTTCCTTTCTGATTTTGGAAAAACTGCTTCTCACTTCCTTCTTAAACTTGACTTGACTAATAGCCCTTCCTGTAACACTTCCATGGTGGGGCCGGTGAGAGGCATGTGTCCTCTGCTCTTCCTGTGCCGCTAGGTCTTCAAGCATAGAAGGTAATCAGAAGCCGGCGGGCCTGAGAATCTGCCGGTCTCCAGCCTGACCGCCAGGAACAGTGCTGCTTTTCCACTTTCCGACCAAGTCCTCTGCCTGTTTCTCCTCTGGATCAGAGTGCGCCTGGCCCTGTTCCTGAAAACACTTTGATTGCTCTGATGAGTGTTCACCCCAGTCTCCAGGGCTGAATCCGCCTCCTGTGCTTGACATAGGCTTTTGAGTCTGTCCTGGATCCTGCTTCCTTTCCTCTCTGCACAGCCTCCTCAGCTGACCTCACCAGGCCTGTTTTAGACATTACCTAAATGTTGCTGCTATTCCTTCCCATCTCCCCATTGCTGGCCTGTCTGGAGAGCTCCCCACTCAGAGCCCATTGCCTCCCTGGCATGTGCCCCTGGGTGCCTAGTGAACTTCATATATCCACAAGAGAATCCCCCACCACTCATTTCTTCCATCCTGGGGAAAGGCACTACTACCCAATCAGTTCTCAAGTCAAAATCTAGGTGCTTCTCTTTGGTTCTGCTTTGTCTCCACTAAAGTTCATGCTGAACCCATCATAAGGTTCTGTAGACAACTTCCATATACTGCTCTTCTCTCCACGTCCCACACCAGTGGTTCTCAAATGTTAGCTTGCCTCAGAATTTTCCGGGTGACTTGCTAAAAACAAAATTGCTGGGCCTCACCCTTACAGTTTCAGATTCAGTGACTTCAGGGTGGGACCTGAAGTTTGCATTTGTAATGAAGTTTCCTGGAGGAATCGATGTGCCCAGTCATGCTTTGAGAACCCTTGTCTGATGATTTATGAAGCCCTGTCAAGTCTCCCCTTATCCTGCACTTGAATGACTGCAATAGCCCGAGTGGGATCTGTGTTACTCTTAGTTCACTTCATGGATTTTTATGGTGTTTTCTAACTTCCTTGCTCTTTGAAGAAATATCTTCCTTATATTTTGGGAAATTCCAACTTTGGTAGTTTTTTTTTTTTACTCCCTGAAGTTAGAACCTAGAAAATGCAAATTCCCAACTTTCTTTGCTATCACTAGGATGTAAGCTGGGGACCCAGGCTCTGCCACTCGGTATGAGAGAAACTGATTCAGTGGTGAACGACTTGGAGGAAGGTCGGTCTGTGTGAAATCCTTTTTGGGGCAAGAGTTGAGGCAATGGGCTTTGGGCTGGTCCAAGTAGATTCCACATACACAAGATTCACCAGTGGGGCATCTGGATTGGTTGAGCGGGGTGGGGTTCTTCCTGTGGCTTAAGGAATTATCTCTGGATCCCTGATCTTGATTTTGTTTTTTGGAATCTTCAAAATATCCCTGAGTTGTCTAATATCCTTCTAAGAAAAGTTTCTTTCTGTGAAACCAGCCAAAGTAATCTTTGTTACTGGAATCTGTATGGCGCATCCTTTTGAGTCTATTCTCTGCAGAAGTGCACACACTTACCTGATTCAATCACACTTTAATACCACCTACCTCCTCACCTTCATTCACAGTGCCCCCTCAGGGCCAGATCTCTGCTTCCCGTTCTCACCTCACCAGATGGCTGTCCTCCTTGCCCACCTAACAGAATCATTTCATTTCCTGAATCTACCAAGCTTGTGTGTACCTCAGGGCCTTTGCACCTGCAGTTGCATTGCCTGGATGGGGTTCCCTTTGGATCAGCCCATGACTGACCTTTTCTTAGTCATTCAGAACTCAGGTTGCTCAATTATAACATCTCTGTAGGGAACTCTTTCCTGACTGCATAATCTAACATGGCCAACATATCACAGATATTTGGTCTTCTGCAGAGCACTAATCACTATTTGATAATTTTTCTTATGCATTAATTTGTTTATTGTGCTTTCTGCCACCCTAATAAGATAACTCCATAAGAGTGTGAGTTGTTTCTCCCAGTCTGTTGCTTGTCTTTTCACATTCTTAATGGGGTGTCATGAAGCACCAAGTTTTTAAGCATGAGGAGGTCCAGTTGGTGAATTTGTCCTTTTACAGATCATATTTGTGATATCATAACTGTGAAATTTTTGCAATTCAAGGTCTTGAAGATTTTCTTTTATGTTGTCTTCTCAATGTTTTACTACTTTTACCCCTTAAATTTCACTCTGTGACTCTGAGTTAAATTTTGTGTAGAGTGTGAGGCATAGTCTAAGATCATCTTTTTGTATGTGGCTCTCCAACTACCAGTGCACTATTTGTTTCAAAAGCTATTCTTCCCCCATTGAATTGTGTTGACACTTTTGCTGAAAATCAACCAACCATAAATACAAGAATAAATATAAGGATTTTTCTGGACCCTCAATTCCATTTCATTGATCTAGGTCTGTTTAATGATTTGGGTTTGTATCACTCGTCTCTTAGTCCTTCTGGAACTTGTTTTAATTCATGATATGAATGTAGGGCCCCAAAAGAGCTTCTCCCGCCTTGAACTGCCTATGAATACTCCAGCATTGTTTATTGAATAGTCCTTTTATTCTCTGTTGATTTATAACATTCATGAATGGCTAAAAATATTTCTTATAAAAACTTCCTCCTTGTTACTCTGACTCATCCCATCTCTCTCTATCCAGCATTTAAAAAGTCCCCAATACTGTATTGTTTAAGTAAATGACAAAATTTTTCCCTGCCTCAAAAGAGCTTATATTGGCAAGGTGAAGAGGACGTTGACACAGTAGAACAATAAACAGAGATGGATATTTGCATTGGACCTCAAAAAGGGCCAGTGCCTTTGTGGAGTAATAGCTGAAGTGCTGAGGCTCTCCAGGGAGTTTCAAGTTTACTCTGGGTGGAGCTGGGGACACTAATCTGACTGTCGCCCAGCTCCTGCTTGGATTGCTCCTACCTGTTTGTCTGACCCTTAATCTGGTTGTGGTTGTGAGGTTTTTAAACACTAAATGACTATGAAGTTCTGCAGAAGGCTTCACCCACTCCAGTAGAGTTTAAAAGCTCATTGTCCTGATATGATGGTCATCATAGCCCTAACTTTATGTATGACTGCATATATGTTGTGATTATACACAACTTACAACTAGAGAATTGATATGTTATCCTCATCAACGTGCAATGAATCAAATTGCACTCTGTTATCATGTAAGCCTAAATAGAACAAATAAATAAAATATGAAAAAAAATGACCATTTCAGGGGAAAAAAAAAAGTTCATTGTCCTGAATGAAGCCACCACACGTGTGCAGGAGAGCCAGAGCTGGGAGGGGCCAGCTGCATGCAGGTGATTCAGTGAGGGTTTCGCTGGCCTCTGCCCGCTGGGAGCCCCAGTGAAACCGAGAAGATAAAACGAAACTCAGAAAAATGTCAACTTCTCAAAGGAGAGAGAGAGAGAGAGAGAGAGATAGAGCAGGCGGAAGGGAGTGCATTTATCCACTTTCTGTTGCTAATTTCAAACTGGGTAAATTTCAGTGAAAAGAGGTTTATTTTGGCTCTCAGTTCTGGAGGGCCAAGGTCAAGGGGCTACATCTGGTGGCAGCTTTCTTGCTGGCAGGGTCCCCAGGAGGTGCAGGGTGTGACACTGCAGGGGACGGGGAATGTGTGTGTGTTTGCACGTGCATGCACACGGGCACACAGGCCTTCCATTCTCTCCCCTTCTTATCAGCCCTCAGGATTCAATCCCCAGGGCTCCCCCACCTCCAGGGATTTTACTGATCCTAATTACCTCCCAAAAGCCCCACCTCTGAACACTAGTCAAGCTAAGTTTCCCTCTTCTCAACACCTCATAATGGGGACTAACTTTTACCACATGGAGCCTTGGGGACACTCCAACCATAGCAGAAGTCTTGGTAAAAAGAGTCCAAACTAGCCTGAAACTCAGTATGATGTTGCAAAGAACTCAGTTCTGTTTACAAAGAACAGTGATCTACATTAGACTAAGGACACACGGAAGAGTTAGGGAATCACAGGGCGGGAGACTGGGACCAGTTTCCACTGCTCTATAATCAGGCTGCCCCAGGTTGTTTACCAGCTCTCTATGAGAAGTGTATCTTACCTGGGGCTAGGTGAAAGGCAACAACAGCCCATCCAAACAAAACGGACTAAGAACTTGCAGGCCATATTTCCCAAGTCATTAGAAACTGGGCTGTTGGCAGTGTATTAGTTTGTCATTAATGTAACAAAATACCTGGGACAGTTCACCTTATAAAGCAAAGAGGTTTATTTAGTTCACAGTTTTGGAGGCTGAAGGTCTAAGACTGGATGCCCCATTGGTTCAGCCTCTGGTGAGGGTTGAATGGCGGATGGCATCATGGTGTGAGCATGTGTGGAGTGAGAGATCACAGCATCACAGGAAGCCAGAGTGTGATTCATGGGCCAGGCTTGCTCATAACAACTTGTTTCCTTGAGAACTAACTCGGGGTCCTAACTACTTCAGTTCCTTCGTAGGGCAGTACCACCAATGATCTAAGGACCACCCATTAGCCCCCCTCTTAAAGGCCCTACCACCTCTCACATTGCCACTCTATGGGTCTGGCTTCTAATACATGAACCATGTGGGGACACACATAAACCATGTCTAAACCACAGTGGTGGTGGGACCCCAAAATAAACTTGCTTTTCACACCAGTTGTGACCATCCTTTTCTGGGATTTAAAGTTGAGAGGGTATAGACTAAATAAAGTGATTTCTTTTCTCTCCCTCTTGCTCTCTTCTCCTCTATAAAGAATTTGGTACAGGGCTGGGGTTGTAGCTCAGTGGTAGAGTGCTTGCCTCGCATGTGTGAGGTACTGGGTTCGATCCGCAGCACCACATAAAAATAAACAAAACAAAATAAAGACACTGTGTCCATATATAACTAAAAAATATTTTTTAAAAAAGAATTTGGTACAAATAAATTATTGGTGATTTTATTTAAATTCTGAGTTTAATTTTGCAACTAGCTTATACTTATTATGGAAAGTGATTTTATTATATGTTCAAACTGCAAAAATACTTTATAGATACTTGTATACTAAAACCTTTTTTATTTTATATATACTCTTATAATCTTTAGAAATTTAATGCATGATAAAAAGCTTATTTTTTCATTAAATTTCTTTTGATAATAGTGGCATTTAAATCTTTTTAGCAGCCAACTATTTTTTTTTAATGCGAAATATTAGTGGCTATCTACTGCTGTGTAACAAACCCCCTTGACTTTAGTGGCTTCTAAAAATAACAATTATTTGGTTGTTCTCGATGCTGCAATTTCGATAGGCTCAGCAGAGAAAAACTCACAGTGGCTATGGAGGGTCTTCTGGGGCTGGAGGAACTACTTCCACGGTGGCTTCGCTACAAGTCACAGGTGCCCTGGAAGTCATTCACTAGAACAACTTTGGCTTTTCCTCCTTGTGAGATGGGAGGGTTTGAGCGCAGGAGTGGCATGGTATAACTCATGTGCTGACAATACTGGTTACTGGGTAGAGAATAAATTGAGAGGCAGGTGAGGTGTCCAAGGTGGCAGAGGGAGACCAGTTAACCCAGGGAGGGCATGGTGGACTCCTAGGCAGCAAGAGAGGTGAGAAGATGTCTTTGGATCTGACTTAACATTCATCTATGGCATAATTACGTTATATAAGGCTTATTTTGGTGTAAAATTTGAGATAGTCGTTGAATAGACAAAGTTCTTGAATGCCTATTTGTTCTGTGTTTCTCAGTGTAGGAAATGCATTGGACAAGTAAAAACTAGCTATCGGTTTGACCTGAACAGCTAGCCTAGATCATCTCTGAGCGCCTGCTAGTGAAGATCCTGGCCGTGTCCTTCCACCAGAGATGTGAGGTTTGTGAACACTTTGCAATTTAGATTTTGCTGTGATCAAGCATATTCCTTCCCACCCGGGAGCCTCCTCCTGGGTACTCGCCTTCTAGTATACTTACGCTCAGCAAATCCATATCTTAATGATCCTTTTGAGCTGCCTTCCCCTCCCCAGCTGCCCAGTGGAGGCTTGGTGAGTGTGGGGTGAGGTAGCCTGCACCCCATCAACCTTGCTCTGCTTGGAATGATGTGGAGTGAAATTCCTAAGAATAGCTGCAGTTCTTGGCGCTGTGGTGCTGGCATAGCATCCTGGGCTGTATTTGGCTTTTTCTCTTCTCTTCTTCTCCCTTCTGGGAGCCCCAGTGTTCTGCAGCTGTTCTGTCAGCCCATCTGTCCCGGCTGCCAGATGAGCAGAACAAAAGATGCGACTTGGTGACTGTTCACATCTGCGTGTCCTAAAAGCAAACAGAACAGATGCCCTTAGCAACGGGGCTCTCCAGCTCAGGGCAGGGGAAATGTACCCTGAAGAGGGAAGCTTTCCTTCTAAGAGCTGACGAGCCACTTAGCCATGGCCGGGAACGTTGTGAAACAGAACATTAAATTTTGATGAACTGCAAAGCCTCCGAGGTTTAAGCTGCAAGTCACCAGAGATGCTCTGATCTACATAAACATGCTGCATGTGAATCCCGGCACCCCTCTGGGCCTTATTTAGATGGTGTTTTTAGCACAGGGCTACAAGTCGAGAAGAGATGCTGTGGGTTCCTTGTGAGCTGGGTGGTAGGAGACTCCTGGGGTGGGAGCACCTCCCAGGCATTCCCTGGCACCTGCAGGTTCCCGCCCTCAGGTCAGTGCTGAGACCTGGTCTTCCTGAGTCCTCCACTCCCAGCTCCCTCTCCAGGCCCTTAAAAGGGCAACAGGAAACCTTTTAGTGCCTTCTTTGTCCTGAGGTCTTTCAGCCCAGGGCAGGCACTGGGTTAGGCAGTTCTGAGCTCCCAGGCGGACTTCAAGGGCAAATGGATTATTCATTCAGGGCTGGTCACATTCTTCCTAGATCTTATACCTGCACTGAAGTCTCACAGCACCCTGGGAGGAAGGGAGAATGACTGGCCTTGATTTACAGACCAGGTGACTGAGGCCCAAGGCAGAGAGTCGTCCCGGGTCACACGTAGCCAGGCTCTGCCCCAAGCCGTCTGATCCTGGAGCCTGGATGTTCACCAGCTCTGGCTCTCATTTTTGGAACAGAAAAAAGAGAAGAGCTGTTCAGAGATGCTGATGAAGAAAGCTGAGCTTCTCCTTCCTCTGTTCAACTCTCTCCTGCCAGCCCAACTGCTACGGGGGCGTCCCCTTCTCTCCCTGGCTCTATTTCTGGCTCCAGGGATGGCATTTGACCCAGACCTAGCTACTCAACATGCTAGTGACAATCTCACTACCAAGTCAGGCCAATCACAGGCAACAGGATTGGACTGGGGCTTTTGTTGGAGCCTCCAGGGAGGTAGTCTCACCCTCCTGTCACTACATGAGCCTGGGAGGCGGTCGAGTCCGAGAATGGAATCAACACAGGAAGGAAGGCCAAGTCGGGAGAGAGTGACACCAGATCCTGACCTCATTCTTTGAGCATCTGAACCAATTCATGGACTCTTCAGTTATGTGAGCTCATAAAAATCTCCTTTTTGCTGATGTCAGTGTGGGGCTGGGTTTATTGTTACTTGGCACCAAAAGAATCCTAGTGGATACATTCAACCTTCTGTCAGTTTGTGGTCCCTGCCGCAGTCTGTGCTGTCACCTGGCAATGAAGGAAGCCCTGGTGTCCATGCTGGAGAGGGCAGCAGCGGCTGGAGAATGTGACTCAAGGTCATGGAAATGGTACTAGCCAATGCTACGTGACATCCACCAAGTACTGTTTCAAGTGCTTTTATCCATAGTAGCTCCTCTAAGGTGTTTTATTGACAGGTGGGACTCAGGCACAGAGATGTTGGAGAACACATGCCAGATAGCTCAGTTCCTCAAGGGAGGGGTAGTGGTGCTGCTTCCCCTTGTCGCTGTGGTGGCAGGTCCTGGGCATGCTCTCAGCATCTGTCCCACTGTCCCCCACCACCTAGTGAGGAAGGTCAACAGGATGCAGGAACATTCTGGCAGAATACAGAGCATATAAAAATTATTCTCCTTAACTTTATAAAATGAAACACAGAAGCATCGGTGACAATTCCAGGGCCTTTGGATGGGGGGAATCTGAACTGAACAAGGGGAGGCAGACACCCCCATCCCCGTGGCTTTCCTTCTGACTTACTGATCGACCTGCGTCATGGAGAGGAGCAGAATGCAGAGGCTCTTGTGGCCCCCTCAGTGCAGTGTCCGGCTCCATCTGCCCCTGTCTGCCCTGCCCAGACCTGGCGTTGGTCCCCTGAGACTCTCCCGAGGCCTGATTGGGCCTGCCCAGATGGTGGCTTCTCTGCAGCTGGCTCACCCACAGGAAGGTGCTGGCCCAGCCCTGAGGGATTCGGCTTCTCTGGGCTGCAGGCTGAAGGCCCTCTCTCGGTTCTCTCTCCAGCTGGGAGCGGGGCACCTGCTGCCGCCCTGGCTGTGTGATGAATGGTGAGAGAAAGTGAGCACTGGTCTCTTCTTTGCTCCCTGCCCCAGCTGCCCATGGATTCCCAGCTCCTTTTACCCCTAATAACCAATAACCTGTATTTGAAGGCCTAGGCACCAGGCTCACCATTTTCCATGCACTAATTCATCAAGACAACCTTATAAGGGAGGAGTTATCATTATTTCCATTTCCCAGATGAGGAAACTGAGTCTGTGCTGAGGTGCTCAGAGGGCAACAGCTGGAATGTGTTGGAGCTGAGCTGGGCCCTGCTCCTTGTGGTCAGGCCCTTGGGGAGTGGTCACTCTCAAGCTCCCTGCTGCTGTCAGGGGTCCCAGGTGGTGGCTGTTGCCCGAGTTACCCCTGAGCCGCCCAGCTCTGTGGTGCCCTGGCTCTGTTGACTGTTACTCCACTGCCTCCCCAGACCCACCTTCCTCCCTCCTGGTAGGCTCAGAGCCATCTCAGGAGGTCCTAATTCTCACTAGCTTCTGGCCGGGTACAGCAGGGATTAAGGCTTCTCTCCTCAAATCCATACTGGGAGAGCCTGAGTTCTCTTATCCTCTCCCTCAGGCCTCCCCCATCTCATCTCTTGGGGGCAGGATTGGAGTGTCGGGGAGCAGGAGGACAAGGGCTGAGGACAAACTGCTCTTCTGGTGTCTACAGTATAGCTCCCAGACTTCCTGATGGGTCACGACCCGAGGTGTCCTCTGTCCTGAGCCCTGGGACTCTTCATAATGTGTGCTTTGGAAAGGCTCAGGATCCCAGAGCAATGATCTTGGCTGCATTTGTCCTTGGCTGCATTTGCCAAAGATTAGCACGCCAGCCAACTCTTGATTATCCGTGGGAGAAGCGAGAAGATAGACCACTGACATCTCCAGATAATCCTGCAACTTATTTTGGACAGCAGCTCAGAGCCTCCCCTGCTGGACCTCTTTCCACAGCAGCTACCAAGAACTCAAATCTGCAGGCTCGGCTTTCATACTCTTTTGTTCTCTCTGTCCTTTTCCGTGTGAAAAGAGGTCCAGAGCACTAGACAAGGGGAAGCAGGAGCTGCAGGAAGACCAATAACAGGCTACTCTGTTGTAAATAAGAAAATTCATCATAAACTGGCCGAAGCATTTATTTGCTCATAGAACCTGAAGTCTGAAGATTGTCTGATGACATCAGGTAAGAATTGCTCCAGCAACTATTTGAAGTCACCAAGGCCCCATTTCTCTCCATCTGCTTCCTACAGTGTAGGCTCCATCCTGAGGTGTCACATGGTAGTCTCTAGGACAGCTCCAGGTTCTCACATCATGTTAGCAGGTAGCTGATAGTGTCAGCCCTCACACTGTCTGAAGGAAAAGATCACATCTTCTGGTAGCTCCTGCAAATGTTTAAGGAATCACACCTCCTAATTGGCCCCAACTGAGTTACATGCTCTTGCCTAAACCAATCACTGTGCTCAGGAGGAGGGTTTAGGGTTTTGTCTTTTTTGACTTAAGCTATTTAGACTCTATCCCCAGAGGTAGGGTAAGAGGCAACATATCCAGTACACATGGCAGACCCTGGAGAAGATTAAATCCCCCAGATGAATTGGGGTAGTGTCTGCAGGAGAAGGGAGATTGTTCATCACTGGCTGTCCCTGAGGGAGACCATGCTGACAGCACCCCACTGCTAGCTATGCCTCACAGTGAACTGAGCACACACTTGCCAAAGCCTTTGTGTTTTCCTTTACTAGATTCTTAGGAAAATCCGTTTATCAGCTATAATGGCCTTGCATTATTCTTTATGTTTTAATAATGAAGGTGTCATGACAGGCGGGAGACCACCAGGCATGCTCTGCAGGACCCCCTACTTGAACCCAGGTGCCTTCAGTCCTCCGCATTCCAGTGGGTGGCCAGTCACTGCAGGGCACAGTGGACTCACTCAGCAATACTATCAGCCACATCCCTGAACAGGTGTTGGTTTAGAGCAGAGTAAGGAGTTCAAAGGCTGCAGGTTCATAGTTCACACACAGAGATTGCTGGAGGGCAGGGGCAGGGGTCAGAGGGTCTAGATAGAGACTGTGGTCAGAACACACCCAGGAAAATCAGCGGTGAAATCCCTCCAGTTCTGTAAGCGGCAGATGGCCAGTCTGGGTGGGGAAAGACCCCAGGGGCTTGCAATAGGAAAGAATTCCAAAGTCCGTGCCTTCTCTGGCTGCACCGTCCTTGGTCAGTTGACCCTCCTAACCCTGAGGCATCCGCTTCCCTGCTGCCTCTGCCTCTCGCCCACATTAGTGGGTTCTGCACCTGAGGATTCAACCGGCCACCAAAGGAAAAGCTTCAGAAAGGAAAACTGTTTGTTGTGAACTTGTACTGCGTTTTGTTCCTTGTCATTATTGCGTAAACAGTATAGTTTAACAACTGTTTACACAGCATTTGCATTGTAGGAGGCGTGATAGATGATGTAGAGATGACTTAAAGGACAAGGAGGATGTCCCCAGACTATCTGTAAACACTACACCATTTTATGTAAGAGCCTTTGGCATCTGGGTTTTAGTGTCTGCTAGGGGGATTGTCCTGGAAGCAATCTCCCCAGATATTGAGGGACACATCTACCTACTTCTCCAACCACTCCCAAAGAGAAACCCAACTTGGTGACCTGACTGTGACCTTGGAAGGCAGGAACTGTGTCTACTGCTTCTCTCCTGTCTCCAATGGCAAGGTTTCAGCCACATAGACAGGTCTGCTTATTTCTGCAGTTTTTTTCCAGTTCTGGAAGTGACTCCTGAAGATATTTACATGGTGTAAATACAGGTTTTAGGGTCAGAAGAATTTGGATTTGAGTTTCAGGTTCATCTCTGGGCTGCATGGCCTTGAGCAAGTAACTAGAATTTTGAGCTTGAGCTTTCTTGTTCATAAAATGGGGGAGTCATAGCCCCAGCCCTACAGTCACTGAAGATAGGAGATAAATAATGTTAGATGTGGTAAATACTCAAAAATAGATTAGTCTGTGAAAGTGCTTAAAATAGTATCTGGTACAAAATACCCAGTTAAAACAAGACAAAACAAGAGTGGCTGGGAGTGTAGCTCAGTGGTAGCATGCATGAGCCCTGGTCCTCGCCTAGCAGGCGGAGGCCCTCGTTTCGTCCCCAGTACGCCCCTGCCCCTGCCCATACCCCACTCCAGCAATAATGATAAAGACAATAACCACAATGACCCCAAGTGCCCATTTTGACTGAATTTTCTTTTCTACCTAAGTCATCTAAGTTTTGAAGAGTCTTGGCTTGCTAGGGGCAATCAGAGTATAGACCTGCCCTGGGGAGCTGGCTAATTCCTTCAGTCACCTGCCCTCTGAACCTGGTGGTACATCGCCATAGTTGCCTGCTTCTGGGTCACTTGAGGCAGAGTTGACTCTTGATTTCCTCACTGTAGCTGGAAGTGTGGAGGCGGGGTGAGGAAGTCAGGTGGGGTGAGGAGGGGTGAGGAGGGGCTCGTGGGCAGGCCTAGGCCTAGACCGTACTCCTATGTCCAGAGGGGGAGAGGGGAGGGAGAAGATGTAGGCCCCAGGCTGGGGGAGGGAAGGGATTCTTTCAACCCTTGGATTGTAAAGTTGGGCCCATATCTGAGCTTCCTCCTCAAGAAGGGCTTCCAGGTGTGGCCCTGGAAGGACGTGCCCACCACAGCTGGGCCAACTATCTCCAGTGGGCTGACCCTCTCCTGCGTGGAGGTGTATCTACACAAGAGTTGTGTCAACCTTCCCCACGAGCAAAGAAGGTCAGTCCCCCACCATGCATCACTAAGTAGGGGAGGCTTCCTTCTCACGCCCAACATTCAACTCCTGATTCAGGGCTCCTGCCAAACAGGACACATGTGGGCAGATCTCAGCTCCTCTGCTTGTAGCACTTAGGACCTTGGGCAGTTGCCTAACCCATCTGAGCCTCAGTTTTCTCAGCTGCAACATGAGGATTGTGAATGTTTGCATCATCTGCTTGGCAGGGTGGTTGTGCTTAAATCCCACCACTTATTAGAAAAAGCCACAAATCATCCTCAGCTTCCCCATCTGTAAAATGGGATATGAAGCCTCCTTTAGAAGGTTGTGGTGAGGGTTCAATGAAATGTTGGGTGCACATTGCTTCCCACAAGGTGGCTTTTAGGATTCAATGCGTGCTTATATCCAGGATCAGGGAAGAAGCCTCCTTTTCCTCAGTAATTGAGAGAAACTTGGACATGACCCTGAGTCTACCTGCTGGGCCCATTGAAGATGTTGAAGGAGAAACAGGTTCTTCCACAGCTCCTGAAGAGCCCCAAGAGGCAGAATTCAAGAGGCAGACAAGACGTGGAGGCTTCCCAGGAGAAATGCAGAAAGGAACTAGGCAGACACAGGTCTGCTCTGGTGGCCTCAGGAAGTGCTGTGTGAGCCCCCGGTTGCGGGAAGGACTGTGGTACCTGCCACCACTCCTGCTCGGGTTGCTGCTCCTCAAAGGCAGTTTTGTGTAGACCTGGAGTCCCACATGTTAAATCTCCTGGTAACTGGCTCGTCCAGTTCACACACCTGCAGCCGTTTGCTCAGGGCAGCGAGGCACCAGGGCCACTGAGTCACTGAGTGCCTGCGTTTGAAAAACCATCACTTTCATGGAGTGAGCTACTAGCTGAAAAAAACTAACTGACCAGATTCCTACAAGTACGGTTGCTCTTTTTGTCAGAACCTCCTGGGGGATCTTTGGTAAAAAGCACATTTTTGGGCCCCAGCTTGAATTAGATGGATGGAGAAGTGCAGGGAAGCTGTGTCTGTAAGGAGTCACCCCAGTGGGTCTTCTGGCTTGAGAGCCAGTGGCCAAGGGAAAGGCATGGACCTCTCCTTGACCACTAGCTTCTCCTCATGCCCTTCCATGAACACGTCTCCGTGCTCCTGGGTGTGGGGCCTGCACCCTTGGGTGAATCTCCTGCTAGTGCCATCTTGAAATTCCTCCTAGATTTTGAACAGGGGAGCCCTGAAAATGTATCAGGTCCTGTCCTCTAAGTAGATGAGAACTACAGGAAGGATAGGCTTGCTAAGGCCACTCAGCTGAGTTGTAAGAGTGGGTCTGGTATCCTAATGTCTCATTCCATGACTTTGTGAGAGAAAAAAAGCATGAATTCTAAATGGTGGGGTTTCAGACGCTGGCCACCTCGTCAGGACCCGGAGGCCTCCGGGTAAGGGAGGTCTTCCCCAGGAATCCTCATCCTATATCAGGAAGGGGGAGGGGTTATTATTTCTCTTTGTGAGGATAGGTCTGATTTATAAACTCATTAAACTTCAGAGAGGAGTTCATGTAACCCCAGCCTGACAGCCCCTATCGTAGGAAGATAGTAGAGAACTCCTCTTTTCCCTTTCCCTTATTTTACCTTTTAAGATGTATTTATTTATTTATTTATTTGGTACTGGGAATTGTACCTAGGGACACTTTATTGCTGAGCCACATCCCCAGTCCTTTTTATTTTTTTAAATTTTGAGTCAGGGTCTCACTAAGTTGCTCAGGGCCTCATTTAGTTGTAAGGCTGGCTTTGAACTTGTGATCCTCCTGCCTCAGCCTCCTGAGTTGCTGGAATTACAGGCCTGTGCCACCTCACCTAGCTCCTTTGCCTTATTTTAGCTTTGCTACACAGAGAAGATAAGGCAAGGAAGTAGAGCAGGTAGTGACAGGGCTAAGTCAGGAGATAGGCCCCAAGGTCAGCTCTGCCACTTAGAAGTTGAATAATGTAATCAGGGTCTTGTAATCAGAGCTCTTGAATTCTCCGTTCTTAGTTCTTAATCTGTAAAATGGGGTGACGTGAACACAAGTAGTTCCCGTTTGTGGTGAGGATCAGATGATCAGATGTCCATGAAAACAGTATATAATGGACTCTACAAACTCTGGTAACGTCCATCACTATTAGGTTGACCCACACATGTGCAAATAAGTGGTTTGGCCAAAGAAGACACTGAGGTCACACAGAGACTTCATCTCAGGGCAGCCACCTCTGGTAGCCCCAAGGTGGAGCTGGAGCTCAGCTATGACCTGGGATTGAAAACACAAGGGTAGATTTGGGGTGCCACAGGGGAGGCAGAGCTACCACAAAAAAATAAACTCCACCTAGGATGGAGCAGGGCAGAAAGGGCTCAGGGTGCGAACCTGGGCTTTGGGGTTGAGATAGAAGGGCCTGGAGTGCAAGTGCAGGTTTTGCTTGTTAGGAAGGGACCCTGCCCCATCTGGCGTGGGATGTAGGTTGAGAAGTAAAGAGGAACAGAATCGAGTCCTAGGGAAAGAAGTTTGCTAACCCTCAGAGACAGTGTTGTTGTTTGGTTTGGATTTTAAAGCAGGATTTTGCTCAAAATGGTTGCTTCTAAGCCCATGGGGCTAAGATAAGTCAGTCCTCTGAGACTGGCCAGCAAAGGGCAGAGGCTCACTGGAACAAAAGGTTCTGGGAGAGAGGGAGAGGATAGGGTAAGGACAGATGGTCAGGGTGGCTTTCAGCCTGCACAGTGGGGACCCCAGAAGCCTCAAACCTGCCTTCTTGGGTTTGAGCAGGTGACAAAGAAACCCTAAGGAGGGAGAGTAGGTGGGTGCAGCCCAGAGAGGGCAAACTCACACAGATTAGTGTAAGGTGCAAGAGACGTAAAATACTTGCCTGAAACTAGAGGAAAGTTGTTTCTACGGACTCAAGCTGGGGTTCAAGTTTCCTTCTGGATTTTGGGAGTCCACACATTTTCTGTGGGAAAATTCATCAGTCTAAGCATATTTTGGGTAATCTGAATTAGTGACCTTCAAGCTTATTTTTATTTTTTGGCAGTCACCCACATAAATGATCCATCTTACATGGTGACCCAGTTTCCATAAGTTGATGTTCTTGTACCAGTAGAACCAAAGGCTGGCTGGTCCAGAGCAGTGCAGCTCTATCAGGTGTGAGAACACTGAAGTGCTCCAAGCCATTTGGTACACAGCTCAGAGCCTCCCAAGTGTCACCACTCACCCCTCCATGAAAGTTTGGGTGCTTCCTCTGGGATTTCCCCAACCACCCAGAACATAGCCACAGCACGTACCCTAACGCCATGTGATACTTGGTGTTCTCTCTTTTTTCTATATCATACTTCTGAAAAAGTATCTGAAAAACTCTGCCTTTCCCTTATACCTGGTGATCTGGTAGTACCACCAGCTCCCACTGCCTGTGCTGTGTCTCTACCACAATGGCACTAAGTCTAAATCATTGCAGGCCAATAGGGAAAGGACAGGGAAATCTCACAGTAAAGTGATGCACTATGACAAGCAAAGGCTATGGGTGAATCCAACACATGAATGCTGGAAAACTTCTGCGTGGACAGCAAAAAGGGACAGGACAGCTGAGCTCTCACATGGCATACAATGGCACAGGCATCCAAGTTCTAAGGATTCCATGCCAATGTGGCCCATGCCACAGTCATAGTCCCTGCAGAAATTCAGTGTTAGCATGAAAAATGGCATCATCTGCCACATGGACTTAATAGTTTAGATTTTTTGGTGTTGTTTGCACTTCATTTATAAGATTGTTTTGGTTTCATAAATCATAGGAGACCTGTAAAGTGAAGAAACTTGAACACCTGGTTTTATATTTGCACATTTTCAGGTGAGGAGATAAAAGGATGCATAATTTACATCACTCCTCGCAGAGTGGTGGGGACAGAGAATCCGCAGGGATGTCTTCCTCTGAGCAAGAGAAGGTTACAGGATTTCAGCTTAAGAAGCTCTGGCCTATTGCAGGGAGTGCAGTGGCATTCACATGTGCAAATCAGAGAGAGAATGAGTGGAAAGACAGCAGAGTGGCAGGACGCACCACTGCTGCTGTTCCAGCAGAAGACTTTACACTTAAAAAAAAGATGGGACCCAGGCAGAGGAGGCCAGAGAGTAGCTTTGCCTGGCATGCTGCTGGAGATGTCTCTACCAGCAGAAGTGCACAAAACCCAGCAGACAAGTTTGGAGTCCTATTCAAGAAGGTAAACATTTAGGTTTGTAAAGTGTATATATTTAGATTTGTAAAAACTGTAGATTTGCTTTGATTCTTCCTCCTCCTCCTCCTCCTCTTCTTCTTCATCTTCTTTTTTTGTTGTTGTTGTTGTTATTGGGAGTTTAACCCAGGGCACTTTACCTCTGAGCCATATCCCAGCCCTTTTTTTTTTTTTATTTTGGGATGACAGGGTCTCATTAAATTGCTTAGGGCCTCACTGAATTGTTGAGTTGCAATCCTCTCACCTTGGTCTCCCGAGTCACTGGGATTACAGGTGTGTGCTACCATGCCCAGCTTTGTATTGATTCTTTAAAAATAAATCCACCTCCAATGTTACAGAGAACAAAACCCCCTTCAGGTGATGCCCAGCACCGTCCCAGTTAGACCATCTCAAGGCCACTGATGGTTCAATGGCCAGTTTCCATGATCTAGACTCTGGCTCCTCGGGGGCTCCCACTGGAGACTACAATGACTTAGCATTGCTGGGCAACCCAGGTGCACTGTTCCAGCATCATATGGAGAATCTAAGAGTCCAAAGGGGCAGTCAGTGAATAAAAACTCAACTACTTCCATTTCAGATGTGCAAAATGAGGTCTCCAAGAGTAAATTCGTGGTCAAGATCACTGGGCAGACATGATGATAGAAAGAGTCGAACCCCAGAAGGTCCTGAACTTCTACTTGGAGCTCTTTCCACATCAACTTCACCCTCATCTTACTTCATGTTGACACTTTAGAAAATACATTAACGTAGTGACTATCCACTCTGTCATCCAGAAGTGCTACTCTGAGGCATGGGCACTGTGAAGCTTGCCTAGGATGCACATATTCAAGGACATACATTTGGATCCAGCTGTTCTTAGGCTTCTTTGAAGTAATTCAGAGCAGGGAAGAATAGCAATGATGCTGGGCTGGGAGCAGAACACCTCTCTGAGGTCTCAAACAGGCCACTCACTCATTGTTACTTCCCTTATCTTCTCGGAAACTCTGCATCCTCCTCTGTGAAATGGGAATGACCACACTTGCCTTGACTCCCTCATGGGACTACTGTGAAGATGAGCTGAAATAGTCTCCTTGGAAGAACCTCATGTTAATAGATTGCAGAGTATTTTTGGACATTGTCTTATACGAAACCTGTTAAATCATCAGAACACTGGTGCAGTGGTTGGGGGGCCTGCCAAGCTAGATCCACATACAGAGTATGCAAGTTCACATGCTTACCCTCTTCTGTTGCGTCTATTTTTGTTGTTGTTGTTGTTGTTACAAGGAATTGAACCCAGGGGTGCTTGACAACTGAGCCATATCCCCAGCCCTTGCTGTGTCTATCTTACAGGGATTTGGGGATGAATTTCAGGATTTAACTCCTAAAAGCTACTTCTTGGCACATTCTAGCTGCTCAATAAATGTTAGCTCTTATCATCCCGCAAAGTCCCTGATGGCGATGTCATTTAATTGTTGTCAGTGTCTTATTCATCATTGTATGTGTGTGATGCTTTAAACTTCAGTGCCTCTGGACACACTATGCCTCTCTCCTGGGAATCCTTCCATTCTTAGTGCATTAAATAGGAAGGGCAGAGCTGCCCTCCAGAGCCAAACTAGCACCTAACACCATCTGCCAACCCCTTCCCGCCAAAGGCTCCACCAACATCAGCAGGAGCCTCACTTGAATGAAAAGGAACCAGTTTTTGTAGTGACCTGATTGTTGTTGTTGTCTGAAAGCAGGGGCCCCAGGCCAGGCCACCTTGCAGAAATCCTGGCAGCTCCCAGAAGTCAAACAGGATCAGGTGGGGCACAACTTGGCCCAGAGAACCCACTGGCACTGGCTCATGAAGGTGGGAACAGGGAGTGCCCCAGGTGATTCAATGAGTGGCAGGTTTCTCTCTGAGCAGCTGTTAAAAATGCCTCCCAGGCATTTGATTAAGAGGCAGTGAGGACAAAGGGTGGCTGGAAGGCCAACCCCTCGAGGGCCACTGCTGCGTCTCCAGCGCCTCCATACCTTTCTACCTGTGGTCCCCTCTGCCTGGAATGTCTGCTCCATTTACCTGTTGGGCAAACCCTGCTCCCAGCTAACCTTCAAGTCCTAATTAAAGTCTCTGGAGAACCTTTCTGGTATCTTTTAGGCAGACTTAGGTATTTTGTATAACACACAGACTGAACTTATATAAATGCTCTGTCCACTATAGATGAATATATGCCATCTTACATACTTATGTCCTCCATCCACAATGGCAAAAATACAATTGGATACTGGTATATGGGCAAGACATGGATCCCACAACACTCTTAGCAACAGGATTTCCTCCTTCTGTGCCCACAGACCTCATCAACAGGTGAATCTAGGATGTTTCCACAGCATGTTCTTGCTTTCTAACCAGAGCTTATGGATGGAGGGGAGCCCATTTCCAGATGGCTAGTGACCTGAGATATAGGTCAGATAGATCAGATTCCCACTGTTGGTGATTTGCATTGTGAAAGACTCCAGCCCTGAGCAGTAGAAGCTGAAGCTGAAAAGGCTCAGAATACAGAGTGTTAGGGTTTAAATAGACAGTGCAAGAAAGCTTTAGGCAAGTGATTGGGTTAGAAAAGCCTTAACCTATTCAATGCATTAGTCTTCTGACTGGAATTAACTTGGTGATGACTGTAGGCTGGTAGGGTGTGGCTGGAGGAGGTGGGTCCCTGCGGGTGTGCCTTTGGAGTCTATATTTTGTATTGTGGTGAGGGGAGTCTCTCTCTCTGCTTCCTGGTTCCATGTTCCCAGATGCTTTTCTCCACCACACTCTTCCACTATGAGGCTCTGTTCATCTCAGGCCCTGAGGAATGGAGTTGGACACCTATGGACTGAGACCTTTGAAGTTGTGAGCCTCCAAATGAATTTTTCCTCCTCTAAAATTGTTCTTGTCAGGTCCTTTGGACACAGTGACAAAAAAGCTGACTAAATCACAGAAAGACCTGGTGTGTTAGGGGCCGTGCTGTGCTATCCAGGGTCCTCTTTTAGGAATGATGTATTTATTCTCCTTATGATTGGCAGATAGTCCTTGGCTGTCAGCACTCAGTGGGATTATCTCCATTGAAGAAAGTAACTCCACTGAAAACCATGGTCTTTCCCAGGAAGCCCATACCCACTGACTGTTTTACAGAAGCAGGGCCAGCCCTTTGGAAAATTCTGCAGTGCCAGGTCATCTTCAGAGTGACATATACAGTTGGCTGAAGCCTTAGGTTAGGAGGATTTAGGAGGATCACTGTTTCTGTTTTCCTGGATAAGTTCCCTTTTAACACAGACTGCTCTTGAAGCTCATTCCATGACATCTGCCCAGACTCTCCTGTAATGACATCTGCCCTTACATTTCTAGGCATTTCCACTTCCCATATTGCTCTCTAGATTCCTACCATAAACCCTCCCATTTTCTAGAGATGTTTCAGTAGGTTTCTGGTCATTATTCTCAAAAGCACCTAAATAGATCCACAGTTGTGCACTCATGGGGGATTTGGTTGCTGACCACAGAAATCAACTCTGGTCATCTTAAGTGAAATCAATACACTTACTTGTGATGTGAAAGATTCTCAAGATCAAAACACAGGGCTGGAAAATGGGCTGTGCATCAGTTTAATCTGCCACCAACATCCTGATGACTATAACCCACAGCCATAACCAAATCACTCTATCTACAACCTGTCACAGGAGAGCATTTGATTGGCTGAGCCTAGTCATGTGCCCACTCTGTGGTTGTACCAGGGGTGGCAGAGAGAAGTCAGGGTGGTAGCCTGTGTCTGGTTCCTTTGCTTCTGCAGTGAGTGACATGCTGCTCACCCCAAATGTATACTCTGGAAAATTCTCCAAAAAGGAGTTGGGCTTGAGGGGGCTGGAGACCAAAAAACAAAAGACTGTGTGATACACACTGCAGAGCACAAGTTTCCTGCATGGATGCACTGGGACAGGAGTGGGAGAGTTTTGTCCTTCTGCCTCTTTTAGCTGAGCCATGGTCATGAGTGGAGTCCTCAATTCTCCTGAAGCCCAGCATAAGGACACCTAGGAGTAACTAAGGAAGAGGGTAAATTCCCTCCTTGCCCCATTCCAGATCCCACTTTGGCTCCATCTCCAAGGCAATCTATCACATGCAAAACCCGTCTTCCAAAGGAAGTTTTAGCAGTATTTTACTAAGGGGTAACAGGGATACATAAAAACTTCCCTGAGTCAGGAGTGAAGTCAACCACTGCATTTCCAAGTTGGACCATCCTCTTCCTACAGAGGTGCTGGGAACTGGCCTTACAGCTAAGACCATGGGTGCCCCATGTGGGCTCCATTGCTTCCAGCACCCCTGCTGCTTAGTACAGTTATATGACTAAGTTCCGGCCATTAGGATGTGAGCGGGAGTGAGGTGTGCAACTTCCTCCTGGTGCTGTTGAAGAGAAGGAGTGTGCCTCTCATTTCCCCTGCCCTTTCCTCTTTCTCCCTTTCTGCTGGCTGAATCATGGACATGGTGGTAAGTCAGCTCAGACCGTGTGCATAAGGACATCATCCTGGGGTGCAGAGCAACAAGGTAGAAAGGATCTGGGTTTCCAACACATTACTGTTGCAGTAGCAGCCTTGAACTACGTGCAAACTGTTCTTGAGACAAAAATGTCCCTCTAGTTTATTTAGGTCACTATGATTTTGAGTTGCTATTAAAGAAGCCAAACCTGTATCTTGAGGGTCAGCCAACTATGGCCCAATTTGGCCCACCACCTGTTTGTGTAAAAAAAGTTTTATTGGAATGCAACCATCACCATTCATTGTTTTGCATCATCTATGGCTCTTTCTCCCTACAATGATGGGTTACAATAAAGGCCATATGGCTCACAAAGCCTAAATGCTTTATGCTTGGACCTGTACAGCAAAAGTTTGCTAGCCCCTACTATTTCCAGTTAACTCATTTGTATACCAAAGTATTAATTGTGTTTATCTCAGGCTATTTTATCTTCTCTTTATGTTTCTCTGTCTTCCATGTTTACTGCAATAAATATGTTTTACATTTGTCATCTCAAAAAAATCCCCCAAAATTCTAACATGAAATACTTAAGTTCTGTTCTTAACCCATTATCATTGTTTTGATCACTCAATTCTTTTCCACATGTCTTCACATCAGTTGATATGAATTTATTCCAAATTACACCCTATTTGAATCTACAATATCCATATTTTTGTTGTTACTCTCTTGCCTGCCAGAATCATTTGAACCACTTAGCAACTCACATAGAAATGCTGCTTTGAGGGGCTGGGATTGTAGCTCAATGGTAGAGCACTTGCCTCACATGCGTGAGTCACTGGGTTTGATCCTCAGCACCATATAAAAATAAATAAATAAAATAAAGATGTTGTGTCCATCTACAATAAATGAAAGAAAGAAAGAAAGAAAAGAAATGCTGCTTTGGGAGGAATCACAACATCAGACCTTAAACTATACTACAGAGCTGTAGTAACAAAAACAGCACAGTACTGGTACCAAAACAGACATGAAGACCAAGGGTACAGAATAGAAGACACAGAGACAAACTCATATAAATAGTTATACTAGAAAAAGGTACCATAAACATACATTGGAGAAAAGATAGCCTCTTCAAAAAATGATGGTGGGAAAACTGGGAATCCATATGTAACAAAATGAATTAGACCCCTATTGCTTACCTTGCACAAAAATTAACTGAAAGTAGATCAAGGACCTGGGAATTAGACCAGAAACCCTATGCTGAATAGAAGAAAATGTAGGCCCAAATCTTTATCATGTCAGCTTAGGAAACGAATTCCTCAACAAGATTCCTAAAGTACAAGAAATAAAACCAAGAATCAATAAATGGGATGAGATCAAACTAAAAATGTTCTTCACTGCAAGGAAACAACCAAGAACATAAAGAGAGAGCCTCCAGAATGGGAGAAAATCTTTGCCACCTGCACCTTAGAGCATTAATCTCCAGGATATATAAAGAACTCAAAAAAACTTAACACCAAAAAAAACCCCCCAAAACAGATAATTCGACTAATAAATGGGCAATGGAACTGAACAGACACTTCACAGAAGAAATATGATCAATCAATGAATATATGAAAAAAATGATCAACATCTCTAGCAATGAGAGAAATGCAAATCAAAACTACAGTGGAGATGTCATCTCACTCCAGTCAGAATGGCAATTATCAAGAACACAAGTAACAATAAATGTTGGTGAGGAGGGGAAAAGGCACACTCATACATTGCTGGTGGGATGGCAAATTGGTACAACCCCTCTGGAAAGCAATATGGAGATTCCCCAGACAACTTGGAATGGAACCACCATCTGACCCAGTTATCCTTGGCTTATACCCAAAGGACTTAAAATAAGCTATAGTGACAGAGCCATATCAATGTTTATAGCAGCTCAATTTACAATAGCTAAGCTATAGAACCAACCTAAGTGTCTTTCTATAGATGAATAGATAAAGAAAATGTGGTGCATATACTCAATGGAATATTAGCCATAAAAAGAATGAAATTATGACATTTGCCAATAAATGGATGGAACTGGAGATTATAATGCTAAGTGAAATACGCCGATCTCAAAAAACCAAAGGCTGAATGTTCTGATATGCGGATACTGACTCACAATAGGCTGAGGGCGGGGGTTGGGGAAGAGTGGAGGTTCATCATATTGGACAAGGGAGAGTGGGGGGACGGGAGGTAGGATGGAAGTGAGAAAAACAGTAGAATGAATCAGGCACAACTTTCCTGTGTTCACATATGAATACACGACCAGTGAAACTCCACATCATGTACAACCACAAGAATGGGAAGTTATACTCCATGTATGTATAATATGTCAAAATACATTCTATCGTCATGTATAACTAAAAATAACAAAAAATATTGTATCAAAAATAAGGGGGTGGCACACGCCTGTAATCCCAGGGGCCTGGGAGGCTGAGGCAGGAGGATTGCGAGTTCAAAGCCAGCCTCAGCAAAAGCGAGGCACTAAGCAACTTAGTGAGACTGTCTCTAAATAAAATACAAAATAGGGCTAGGGGTGTGGCTCGGTGGTCGAATCAGGTGCCCCTGATTTTAATCCCTAGTACCAAAGAGAGAAAGAGAGAGGGAAGGGAAGGGAAGGGAAGGGAAGGAAAGGGAAGGGAAGGGAAGGGAAGGGAAGGTGATTTGGTACTGTACTTTGGTGGAAAGCTTTGGTTTATTTGTAACTGAAATTCAACTTACTTGCGATAATATTGGCTTTTGTTATTGGGGAGTCTAAATATAGCACCAACATTAGATGTAGCTTGGTATAAGGTGCAAACAATATTACCAACACTGTTTTTCTCCAGACCTCTGGGCTCTGCTTATCTCTAGCAACTTGTTTAAGTTGTAAGTCAGCTCTACACCCCTGAACATGTGTCGCCTGAAAGGATGGCTCTTGGATCCTTCTGGCCAATAATCCATCAGTGTGCTCACATATCAGGTTATAGAGATGATTCTGATTGGGCAAAATTTATGCCTGAACCAATCCATCTGTCTAGGAAAAGGAGTGATTTTTTTGACTAGGTGAGGAGTCTCAAAGTCCACAATGGCATGTTTCCCTTAGGAAAAAATGTTTTTTATTATATCAGAAGGACTAAGAGGGCACAGGAGAATAAAGATAAAAATCAGTGGATGCTCACTCCAGGCGGTTGTGCGTGGTTTTGATACTTCCGGATGAGAAATGGAACATTTATTTTGTATTAACGGTGTGTGCCTATTTTCTGATTTGGATGCTACTCAGTTATTGTTTCATTACACCAAAATCAGCCCATCATGATGCTCAGGTGAATTTTGAATAATTATTTCATTTCTTTGCCTTTTCCATTTTCATTTTAGTCAAGACTATGGTTTAGAGAGTTTAAGTGTCTGTTTGAAAATGGAAACATACTCAAAAATCAGTTTTCTCCAAATGGCAGACTGTGAAAAGACAGCGCCACCCGGCCGTGGACAAAGCAGGGTATGAAGAGCACATGGGGTCCCGAGGCTCTGATCTTCCACTTCTTGGGTGACCATGAACACATTATTTTGTGTCACTGAGACTCAGTTTGCTTTTTTAAAATGAGAATGATGACATTGATATCTTATGATTTCTTTTAGAGAATTAAATCTTTCTTGCCAGATGATCCCATTTTGGGCTTTCAAGTATTTGGGTACAAATTTCTCTCTGCCCATTTGGCTCTCAAGTTATTGACATGGCAGAGGAGCATTGGAAAGCAGAAAATTTGTTGATGAAATAAAATGCAGAGGTGGAAAAACAGGCAGCCAAGTGACTTCTGATCTATTACATCATCAGATTAAATTTTTACTTGTGCCCATAGAGCTTGTTACTCAGGTAAGTGCCTGGATTCCATCATTTTCTGTAAATTCTAAAAGGTTCCCATGGGGAAGTCAATCTTTTTGTTAAACTGCTATTTTAGTTACTACCTACTTTTGAAGATGGTAGAAGTTTTTTCTTTTTCTTTCTTTTTAAAAATTCTGTTCATTCATCTCAGTCTTATCACATTAGGTCCAGAAGGGAGGAACAATGGAATTTCAACTCACAGTCTTGCTCCTAAAACATAGCCCTCTCTTTGGCCTTTATCCATCCAGGCTACATTTGTCTCATCTGTAAAGTCGGGATAATGATGAAAATATAAAGTGAGCATTGGAGGATGGATAAAAGGTTGGTAAGAAGGAAGCGGTTAGGCATTCTAGGCCAGAGAGCAGTACAAAGAAAAGCGGAGGCATGGAGAGTGTTGGGGGAATCGGTGAGTCATCTAGCTTGGGTAGAGAGGGAGGAGAGGGGAGCTAAATCTGAACAACTTAAACACCAAGCTACAGAGGCTGAATTTTATTTATCGGGCTGGCACTGGAGGAGTCACTAAAGACTTCCACTCTGAGTGATGAAGGGCTGGACTGTTCTTAGAGAGTCTCCTGACAGCTGGATATATAATGGGTGGGGGAAGGAAAGAGGGGAAGACAAGGAGGTTATTATTGTCACTCTAGGGTGTGTCAGAGAAAACAAGATGAGACAGTGGATGTGAAATACTTGTCATAAGAACTGGCGGTTTCGGAGAGTTCACTGTGTGCAGCTTGGGCAGAGGGGTTTTCCTTATAGTATTTTATTTACTCCACAAAGATAGTATAAGGTATGATTATTAGTCTGATTTTACACATCATGAAACTGAGACCCAGATCAACACAGTGACCTGTTAGAGAGTCATGCTCCTTTGGCCATTCCCGACTGCCTTCTGAAGGGGCTGGTTATTCATTAACGAGGGGGACAGCGGAAAGGTGCCATGTCAAAGAGGTTTCGAGTTTTCTGACGGAGAGGACGGTGGTGATATGGACACATAAAGGAATAGCTTTTTTCTTGGGAGTTTGGAAGGAAATTTGGGGAGATGCTTAAGGTTATGAGCTTATTTTGGCCTTCCTCTGGAAGAAATACACAAATGAACTTGAGGAGCAGCCGAAATCAGAGGCCATGAAGAGGTCAAAAGAATCTATGTTACAAAAGAGGACCCATGGATTATTCTGTTTTCCCCTGGATTTGGACTGGCATGAATGGCCACTCAGTTCCCTGGGGCTTCCGCCTTATTGGCCTACAACCCCATATGATCTTCTGCATCTACCCGCTGGTGTTAGACAATGTTGATTTGTGGGCCCAGTCTACCCACTCTGCCAGGGGAGAGTGGTGCCTGCAGCCTCAGTGAGGAGGTGCCACCATGTTTTGTATCACACGATCCCACCCACTGAGCCACAGCTGGTTGGAGAGCAGCCAGACCGCGTATGGACCGGTACCCACCTGGTGGAGGATGACAAAACTGAGCAATGAACTTTTCTCAAAGAGATTCCTTGTTTGTCCACGCAAATAAACATCTGGTAGACCCATGTCTCTGATTCTCTTGACAATCACTGATTAAATTGTCAACATTTCAAGGACAGGGCTGTCTTTTTGAGTCTGTCTTGTCACCCTGTCTTCTAGACCCAGCACAGTGCCTGATGTATTACAGGCAACCTACATATGGATGAAGGTATATTTGAATCTTAGCAGTGGATACAAGTCCAGCTCAAACAAGGATATACAATTGTATATAGCTTTTTTACTTTAACTGTACTTCTAAATAGTTTATTTTATCATATCAGACATAGTTATGTCTCTGCCAATAATTATTTTAAATACTAATAGTGTCAGGCACTTTTCTGAATGTCTCATGTGTGTTGACTTGTAACTGCTTCACACAATGCCAAGTCTTCTTACCTCCATTTCAAGCACGAATAAATACAGAAGTAAAGTTAGTTCTTCTGTCCAAGGGTGGCAAAGTTAATTAAGTGGAGGAACTCAGCTTTTCATCTGTCTGTACCTTTAACCCTTTAGGCCACACTGCCCTTTTGGAATGTATGGCAAATCCCATGAAGTCAGGTTGATTTGTCTTGCTACTCTAATACATGTTGCCTGGTAGAAGGTCAGTGTGCAATGTTCAATTGTCTTTTCTCAACTTGACCAACATTGATTGTAATATGTCTCATTGTATATTATATGGGCATTATAATTGTAATATGTCTCATTGTATATTATAGTCTTGTTAGATATAATATAGTTCTGATAAAATGTGGGAAGGTTGTTAGAATTTGGGATCCCAGGAAGTAAAGTGAGATACTGGGGCCAGAAAGACCAGAGCAGATGGTTGGGCCACTGGAATCTGTACCCTATTTTGTGGTCATGAAAGACGTTTCAAGGGGCATGGCAGGGGGCAGCCTCATGGGACAAGAGTACCGATGACAGTGTCCTTGACAGTTTTCTCCTTCTTGGAAAACTACCATGTTCTGAAGAGCAATGTGAACAGTCTTATGTTAAGAAATCAGCTGACCTGCCTCAATTGAACTTTAGTGTGTGATTTAATCAATCTCTCAAAAGGCAGCATTTTCCGTTAGCATGGACTTGTTTTCTCTGTAGGGTTACACTGGCCTGGGCTTTTGCACATATGCCTCTAGGGGTAGAACTCACCCTCAGAGAAGAGAATCCAGGCCTCACCATGTGGGACACAGCAGGAGTCTCAGAGTCAAAGTCCACAGGCCTGTCTCCCTGATTTCCCTCTGGCTCAGCCCTGGGCACAACTGATGAGTCTGAAAGAAGCTGCTTGTCGAGAATCTATGTGAGACCCAGGGCCCAAGTCACATCAGCATGGGGATTCTCCCTAGTGATGGAGAAGGTGGAGTGGCTTGAGTACCACTTTGGGCTAGTTAGGACAGCCTGAGCCGCTTGTGATGTGGATGGCGCCAACCAAACATGGGGGGGCAGTGTCATCCACAATGGTAACAGTCAACCATCCAGTGGCTTTACAGAACTCTGTGTGGACTACTCATACCTTTGCAATCTGTTACTCGTACACCTTCAGGGTGCAAAAATTTCCTACCTCAATATTTTCTAGGAATCCAAGACTATAAAGAAAAAAAAAAAGGCATTCACCCAAAGTAGCTGACAAAAGAGTCCTAGGACACACAGCAGATACCTCGAGGGGACTCCCAGAAATTGCTAGAGGGTGGGAAGCTTTGAAGGAGGGGAAGGCCAAGGTCCTGCAATAGCAGGCTGGAAAAAATAATAGCAATAGTGTGTGAACCTGCTCTACTCAGGCCTGGGCTCCTTGAGAGACTTGATTTACAGACAGAATAAGATTACTTAAGGTTTGCTTTTTTTTTTTTTTTTTTTAATTTCCCCATAGCATACCTGGCGCTCCAAATGAGGAGCAAGTGACAGGCAGCAGCAATAGAAGAGCTTCTGACATTATCCCTGCCCATCGTAGGTTTGATCACCTTCCACTCCATGCAGCCTGCTGGTGTCTCTACATGAGTGTCTGGTAAAGTCTGCCACTGTGAGTGGATGTGACTTTTTAGAGCTGATAGCACATATGGGAAATCTTGGATTGATTAATTTTATTGAATGAGAACTTGATGAAAATTTGGAATCTTGAATGAACTACTAATTTTGGTATGGTTTTATTTGGAAAAATTCAATCACGATGCTTGGCTATTTTAGACTGAATGTTAAAAAGGGACTCTTCCCATTTTGGGATTTTTTTTCAGAATCCCCCAAAACTGAGAACAGTATGATGTGTGTCTTATGTAGCCTAATATGAGGCAAAGGGCGAGACCAGCTGTGCAGAATATGCTATGAAATTACAAAGCTTTGCTCTGCTAACTTTGGCCCATCAGTCACACCTGGGCTACAGAAGAACAGGAGGAAGAAGCGAGGAGTCCAGTGGAGAATGAGAATTCCTTGGGGTGCATGATGACCTCCATGAGGTGCTGGGTACTTTTGTGCCCACTCCGTGGGATGAGGAAAGGAGTATGGCCCCTTCCCCTAAGGTCAAGTGAGGACAAATTTTGGAGAGCTTCTTGCAGGGATGGATAGACATCTCCTAGAGCTTAGGGGTACAGGATTGGCATGTGACCCTTACAAGAACAGTCTGAAGACTTGAAGCTGGGGCAGTTACCTTCTTTCTGACAGTAGAGTGAAGATAAATGGTGGTATCTAGCAAACTGTATTGTTGGGACTAATGAACCCCTTGGATCTTGGAATTGGCCCCTGGAAGGAAGCTGGCCTGAGGTTATCTTCCAAGAGAGCTGGCCCAGCAACCTTCTATTGAGAGGGGTCTTATCCTGGTAAGAGTTCTTAGTTACCAGTGAAGGAATCCCCACTCTCCAGTCTATACAGGAAAGGATTTATTAAAGAGCATTAGGGACTTACAAAATCTTTGGAACAAACTTTTGTTTGATCTCCCAGAAACAAGTCTCAGAGCCTCCCCAGGGGGACTGGTCAGAGAAAGGAACCGATGCTGGCTTTCTGCTAACTCTTCAGACCAGATTGCACCTGCAGCCACCCACGTCAGCATCAGGAAAGCCAGCATCCCACATAGCCACGCTTCAGCACGAAGGGAACTGGAGAATGTTGCATCGTGAATTTTTCTTTGGGAAGTTGGGTTCATACTGTAGGAAACTGCTAAAATGTGAGTGAGTGTGCAAGTGACAGATGTCCACTTATCCTGGCAGAAGGGAGGGTTCTGGCAGCTGAAAGTCAGACCTCAGGAAAAAGTTATCCAACCAGCTGGAGGACTGGCATTGACTATGCCAAAAGATCTGACCTGGGGAGTGCCCAGCGGGAGGTTTTCCAAAGAGACAGCCACTGAGGTCCAGGAGAACAAGTGTCAGCTTTGCATGCCCATCAGGCCAGGACACCAACGCACTTGACAACTACACCCCTCAAGTGAGTCTTTTCTTCTGCCCCGCCACGCCCCGCCACCCTGGTGCTGAACTTGCAAGTTCCCTAATCAGCAACTAGTAATAGGGACAGGAGATGGAGTGAGAAGGATAGGAAAATTGGCTAAGCCCCTTTGCCCACTGCAGGCCTGAGTGAGGGAGTGGCAAAGTTTTAATAAGGCATGAGCTCACAGTTATGATGATTTGATTATTACATTGGATAGATTCCTTTAATGTTGGGCATGGCCTGAGGTTTTTCATTCTAAATATAATGGGGAAAGTTATGAGACCTTGCCTGAGAATTTGTCCCCAAGTAGGAAACAATTGAATGAGAACTGGGAGGAAGAATCGAAGGATTCTTTCATTCCGCCCTTTAGGAAGCCTGGTTTATTCAATCATTATTATTATGAAGGTATATTTATTGTTGATTTGACTATTTTTTTCAAGTTTATTTTGTTCATACGATCAGTTGAGAGGAAAAGGGGAAATGTAGAATGAAGAGGAAGGCAGGAGAGAGATTGGTGGCTTACTGCTGCAGGTGCCTGTCATTCCCAAAGGCTAGATATGAAGGGGCAAGAGTAAGAGAGACCAGCCTGGCAGTGGAGGCCACTTCTTGGACAACAAGGGACTTACCAGTGTCACGTGCTTTTCTCCTTATGAATGCTACCACTTCTTAGCCTCAGAAGAGCGCCCTGGGTAGGTATAACCTCTCCCACTTTCTGGAAGGGGTGTGGACTGTGCAGGGTCACAGAGCTTGCCAATAGCCGAAGGAAGACTATATCTCCTCATCTTGCTCTGCTGCGTAACTGGTCTGTGCTGACTCGCAGATGATGTGCCTGCTCCAGTTGGTTCCTTCAAGAGGGCACATTTGTTACCATAGTCATAGCTGACTTTTACTGAGCACTTAAGATACTGTGGCCACTGCTCTATGTCCTTCATCATTTTCTCACTGAACACCCTCACAAGCCCTAGAACATAGGCAATATTGTTATTTTCATGTTATAAATGTGGACAGTCAGGCACACATGCCTGCAAGCCCTGCAGTGGGGAGGCGTCGCGGGCAGGCAGCCTGCTCTAGCTAGACTTAGCCCTGGTGTGGTCCACTGAGTCTGAGGGGAAAGAAAAAGGGCCTGCCTGTACCTCCCCGGGCTGCCAGGAATGAAAGCAAGAACAGTCTTCCTTGTGCACCCCTTCTCCTATTGCCTACTGTGCTCCTTTCCAAATGCCTCAGTGGGAGGGCCCAAAAGAATCACTACTATGGTTTGGATCTTCAGTTTCCCCCAAAGACCATGTGTTGAAGGCTTGGTCACCAGCCTGTGGTGCTATTGGGAATTGGGCTTTGTGGAAGGAGGTCAGGTTGTCGAGGGCATGCCCTCAAAGGGGATGTTGGGACCTGACCCGTCTTCTCTCTCTCTGCTTCTTGACTGCCATGAGGTGAGAAGCTAGGCTCTACCATACACTTGCCACCATGATGTTCTGCCCTGCCACAAGCCCAAAGTGAGGGGCAAACCAACTGGGCCAAGCAACCAAGTACTGAAACTTTGGAAATTGTGAGGCAAAATAAGGATTTTCTCCTTATAAGCTGATTATCTCTGGTATTTTGTCACAATGATGGAAAGCTGACTAACATAATTACCTTCCCATCTGATCTTTGGGTGGCATCTCTCATCCCTCCTTGGGGACTTTGTTCCATATGAATTCTTTCTACTATGTCTGTCCGTCCTTTCTTCCTTCCTTCCTTCCTTCCTTCCTTCCTCTCTCTCTCTCTCTCTCACTCTCTCTCTCTCTCTTTCTTTCTTTCAATTTTTGGTTCTGGGATCTTGTGCATGCTGGGCAAACACTACCACTAAGCTACAATCCCAGTCCCTCTCTACTATGCTTTAAACATTTTTTGGCCCTGCTTTAGAAGCTCATGCAGAGAATCTTTGGAGACCAACTGCCTCAATGTCATTTTGCCTGGAGAAAGAGCTATCTGGGTAGGCTGTGCTGGACAAAAATCTAAACTACCCTATGAAAGAGATAAATAAGAATTTGCTGATGTTACCTGCATGGGGTGGAGACACGAGGAGGGTCTTGACTACACAGCAGGTTCGGTGGGAGTTCAGGTGGAAGAAAGAACCAAGGAGAATTCTTTGAGAGCCACATTGGTCCAAGAACTTTTAAGAAGGGGACTCACATTCAGCCGTGGGTTTGTATAATAAATTGTTATATAATGATTATTCTATTTCTCAACCCTTTCATGAAGTTCACCGTGGAACATCTTGAGTTGGTGACACTTTGGGAAGTGGTGTCCTGAGGCCAATGTCTCGGGTATTGGTATGGCTTTTTTGGGAGGATGGAACATGAAGCTGAGACGGAACTGCAGCGGACACCAGGGCCCAAGAGGGTTGGTGGAAACATGAGTCACCTGTCCTTTCCAAGGCAATGTGTTGCCTTGGGAGGAATGTTGGATTTATTAGGACACGTGGGATGGCTTGTTTGGACCCATTTTTACCTAATTCTTAACAACCAGTTGACCACAGAAGAACTTGGGGTTGCCTAGAACTGAATCGTTCCCCTTTTCCGTGCTCTGAATTTCCTTTACTATAGATCTTTCAACCAAATTTCTTTACTACAAACCTCATTCTCTGCCTTCATCTACGTTTCTTCTATTTAATATAGAATTTAACTTCTTCTCTGCTCTGACATTGGCTCCATTTCCTGGCTTCTGATCTTCTCTCCTTCACAACTCATCAGTTCAGAAATAGGTTCCAGGGTAAAACTTTCCCCTGGGTCAATCAGCTCCTGGAAACACTACTCATGCTTCCTGCTCCACCCTCACTCCTCGTTCAGTCTCCTTCAAGTCCATCTGCAAAAACTTGGAAGAAATTGGCATTTCTATAGCGGTCAGGGAGAGAGGTACGTCGATCAGGGTTCATATACAGGCAGAATGTATGCTAGCCAGTTTAAGGCAGACATAGAATTATTAGAGAATATTCAATGGCTTATGGAATTATTGGGAAGATCAGGTTAATAATAACTCTTAAGGCTATCCCAAAGTGGCTACTAAATCTTCCATAATCATGAAGCTATTCACCAAATTTGCAAGTTCATGCTGTAGCTACTATCTCTAGAAACATCACAATAATACCACAGTCAAGAAGACAAGACAAATACGATGCAAGATGCCCAAATGATCTGCAATATGTCATGATCTTGAAGATCCTGCTTCTTGGGGCTGGGATTATGGCGCAGTGGTAGCGTGCTCGCCTAGCATGCATAAGGCACTGGGTTCGATCCTCAGCACCACATAAAAATAAAATAAAGATATTCTGTCACCTACAACTAAAAAATAAACATTAAAAAAAAAAAGATCCTGCTTCTTGCCAGCTCTAGAACCTTGTTATGTCTGCCACAATCCATACTGACAATACGAATAGCCTGATCCAGTGACTGGATCCTGGGCTCATGATCATAGTAGTAGTATTTGCCTCCACAAGTACCAAAATTAGAAGTATGGCATTCATATCATTATCCACCTTAAGTCTTCTACTAGTGATTCCAGTTAGTGGAATCCAAGTGATATACTGAACTCTAGCTGCAAAGGAGCCTGGGAACTACTGTTGAGCTTTCTGATCTGTGCCGCACAGCACACACACAACAAGGAGGCTGATAGAGATGTTTTGCTTTGATCAACAGTGTTTACCATAGAGAGTTAACCTTGCTCTTCAATGGTTCTTCAGAATCTCTTTCTCTATAAACAGATTTATTGCCCACTTAGTGCTTCGGAGTGACCGAGGATAGTCCTATTTGGCTCAGAGAAGAATGACTCATAATCAGATTATTATTTATCATAGATTGCATTATAGCCTCTTCCAAATTGTTGATGCACAGTAATTTATTAATGGCTAAGGGCAGACAACATAGCATACCATGGCACTAAGCCATTGCATAGATTTGCTCCAGTCCACACTATAGATGGCATGAAGTCCACTTTGTAGATCTGCTTTCTGGGGCAGTACCATATGCAGAAAGGATATAACCCTTCAGACTTTTTTAAAAGAAATAACAAGTCAACTTATTATTCAGCACCATGTTATAATGATCATCTGTCTTGCAACTTGAAACGGCACTCGCTATCTTTTCTCTTGTTTATTTGTGCTTTTTTTATAAAAACATCTTTTGAGTGTTCTCCAGTTCTATCCAGCTGGTTCCAGTCATTAGTAGACCCTTCTCAAGATAGTCCAGTTCTACTGGAAACAGGAAATACTAGAAACTGCATTAGAAAAGAGTCCACTTCTGGCCCAGTTTTTCCAGAGTTTTGATAAGCATCCAAAGTTTGGGTTGTTTAGGCAGATTGAGCTTCTGAATCTCCTGAGGTTTGCTTCTTGCAATTGGTGAGCCAATAGCCTGCAGGGGGAAAAATCACACATTTTCTGACCCATCCTTCAAAAAATGTGTGCCTTTTCTCTGCCAGGTTTACTAATTTACATGTGTTCCAAAGATGAGGCCAACTAGTTAAAACTGGAAAGATGATTTTTTAACAACTGAACAATCCGGTAGTAAAAATTATTCGGATCACTCCAGTACTAAATCAAATTAAATCTCATTTATCCTTACTTATGCTTAAGGGGAATATGTGGTTTATTAAAAATTATAGGGATTGAGATTCAAAAATATAGTTTAGAATTTATAAAGAACGTCAGGGGTTGGATCATAGAGTCAAAATTTTATATTTAGAAGAGAACTTCTGGATGCCAACATTCCTGATAGGTTATCCTCAGTTATCTTGAGTAAACGGGTGTTACTGGAAATAGGGTTTAGTTTCTCTTCTAGTGTTAGAAAGATTCTTGGCAAAAAACAAGAATGCATTTGTTCGGAGGAAGGCCATAACATTAGGAAAAAACATGACCTTAAAATATTCTTTAATCAGAATTTGGTGCTGATACAAATTATGAGTCTATCTACATGAATTTGTGCTGATTATATATCCTTTCTGAGCTTATTTCTTCATTTATAGCAATTCAACTATATATTTACTAACCTTTTGCTTGAAAACAACTGAGTTTAAGGGCTGTTATGCATATTCCATTAATTCTTATTCCATTTAGTCAATGGAATATATTCCTCAAATATTTCTGGAAATCTCAGATATATGTAGCATTAAGTCCACTTAGTTATCACGTTGACTACCATGTGGAGTATATTTTTCTCTTTAGCTTTTGGTGGACACCTTCAGACCTGCTGGTTACCATTGGGCAGTGGTGTGTACTGATGGATACCACCTCTCCAAGGTCATATTTATCCTGGAGTAGCCATCAATACACAGTACGCTTTGAGGAGTCAAAGCTATAGTGTAGATTTGTTTTCATGGATTAGGAAGAGTGGCTAAAACTCCAGACATTGCATTCATTCTCCCAGGATAGGACAAAGACAGGATAAAGATGTCTATGAACCAACTGTCCTATAAGAAAAGTTCCTTGGAAGAGTCACATGACATTCATGCTTATATTTCATCATCCACAGCTTAGTCACATGGAGACACCAAATTTCAAAGAGAAGATGTCCTCATTTTGATGGCTAGATGCTCAGCTATAAAAGGGACACTAATGAAAGATGAGAGAGCAGCTTTGGGAGGGACAATTTTTTGCCAAACCAACTTTCAGGTCCATGACCTCCAGGGGCTTCAACTCTGATTTTCTGTTATTCTCTATGCTTTGTCTACTCAGTATCTCATTTTGATTCAGTAACGAAGCAACTTAAGCAGATTCAGAACATGCCCACCATGAAAATATCCAGAGAGAAGAGGTTACTTCTGATTATTCTGTTAAAGACATGTTAGAGAATTTTCTCCCAAGACCCGGAAAATTTAGGCTGAGTCACTCATGTTTGATCTCGTCAATGGAAAGGGGGAAAGGATTATTCTAGGCCAGCCAGGTCTACCTTCAGAGTGGAGATGGACCCCAGAGCAAGCTTCCTGTCAATGAGGAAGAGTGGATAGCTGAAGAAATTGGGCATCTGTTGGGAAAGAAGGGAGAGGATAGATGCTGGGCAGCGGACCCTCCAGCCTGGGCCAAGGAGAAGCAGCATTCACATCTGCTGCTGAAGTCCATGGGCACACACAGTTTTAGAGAAATGATTCTTCATGGTTTGCTTGTTTTTTCTCTTCTTGTTTACATTCCCTTATCTTCTTTGGACCCAGATAGGAATCCTTATGAGAGGGTTCAATGGCAACATCACATTTAACTAACTCCTATAATTCAGTATTTGCAACTAGGTCAAGACCATAGTCTTCAACTCTCTCTTCCCTCAGTGTGAGCTCTCTCTCTCTCATAAGAGTCTTCACGCTAATAGACATCTGATGGGCTTGCTCTACAAGACATAGCAAGACGGACAGGGCTCAGATCCAGGGTGGAAACTACAGCATATATAAAACGGGAATAGTAGTTACCCATCCCATCCCATTAGAGGTTCTAATGAGACTTAAATACATGCCTTTGAGTGTAGGTTCTCACTTTCTCGTATGATCAAATCCCCAGGGAACAGTGCATAACCATGGTAGTGAATAACACACACACACATGCATACACACACACATACACACACGCATACACACGCACACATACACACACATACACACACACACACACACACACATTTTTGGCATTAGATTAAACCAGACAGCACGTGTAAATGCTTCATATAGAGTAGGTGTTTTATAAACATGAGTTTTCTTCCTGGACCAGCTCCTGATGTCACTGGTTATACCCATTCCAGAAGAATTTCAGTGTCTGAGTTCCTGATTTATGGAAATCATATTCATTTTTAAACTACCTTGAAACCAATGCCCTAGGCTGAAGGGTGTCATAGGATGACAATTAATTCCTTCCTTCCTGAGAAATGAATCCAAGGGTAGCAGAATGAGTATTCTCCCACTGTCGTTCAGTGGGGAGGGCGCTACTGAGGTTACAGACATGAGTAGTTGAGTGCCGTGTGATGAGCATTTAATAGTGTGGAAATTGGGAAGTCCGCTGTAATTCATTAAGATGGAAATATTATTCTGATGAAGAAAGAGGGCATTGTTAGGAAATGCAATTACGCTATAATGAATTGTAAAAACTTGCATTTTTTATTGATCTTAGAAGGACTATAAGAGAAGAAATGGTGGGAATTGTGGGTCATTTTCTTTTTATTAGGTACTTAATTATAGTCTTTTCAGACAAGGCATGGATGTTTCCTGGGTTGTTTAAACTTTATCTAATTATATAAAAATTATCCTGGAGCATTTGCAATATTACATATTTTTTCCATTTGAGTGAATGTCGTCTATAGGTCCTTCTTATGTTGGTTGCAAAATGTACTCCTCAAGCTAAAAGACCTCTCTTTTTTATTTCTTCATTTATAGCAATTCAACTATATATTTACTAACCTTTTGCTTGAAAACAACTGAGTTTAAGGGCTGTTACGCATATTCCATTAATTCTCATTCCATTTAATCAATGGAATATATTCTCTTTTGAGTTTTTATACTTGTTAACACATGGCATTCATAAGTAAGAATCAGGTTATATTTGGTGACTCCTTCATAGCAGTCTGAAAGTGCTACCTTGCCCAGCAGATAATTTTATTTCCCCAGGAAGATCCTTCAGGCCCATCAGGGCATCCCTAGGGTGTGAGCAGGGACTGCACCCCCCACACCCACCCTGGGGCTGGTTGGAAGATGGTCTGATCTCTTCTTCAGCCTGTCAATGGTGTCTCCTCCCCACTCTTAGTGCCTAGCTGAGTCTTTGGCGAGAATGTTTCACCAGAAATGACACAAAACTTACAAACCGGAATTTTCCTATTGGAAAAATTGCTTGTACTTTACTAAGTGCTTCTGCACATAGAAATAATCACTCTGATTGTTGGAGCTTAGTAAATAAGAAAGAGTGCATGATGTTAATGTCACCTGATGGAAGTGCGATAAGAAAATGAAGCAGGGATAGGTTGGTCAATGGACACCAGGTCACAGTTAAATTGAAAGAATAGGTCACACTAGGGGGACCAAGTTAGTAACAGTGTGCTGTGTGATTCTAGAGAGCTGGAAGAGAGGGTTTTAAATATTTTAATCACAGAAATGAATGCTAAGTATTTGAAGTGGTAAATAGGCTAATTACCCTGATTTGATCATTGAACAATACCTATTGAAATATTACACTGTATCCCATAAATTTGTGTGACAATTATGTGTCAATTAAAAATAAAATAAAACAAAATAAATATTTTTTTAAAAGAAAAAGAACAGTAAAATGGCAAACAGTGGATGTGGTCCCCTCTCCATCTCTCGGACCTTGTATTTTCCTTTTTGCTTTCTCACTGGCCTCCAGCCCTCTCTGGCTTTTCTTCAACATACCAGCCTGCTGTTCCTTTTGTTGTCCTTGGGCTTTCTTGTTCCTTGCTTGGAACATGCAACCCACCACCCTCATGTGGTCGTCTCTCTTGTACTGTAACTACTCAGCTCCAATGCCACATCCACAGAGAGGCCTGGCTGACCACCCTGTCTGAAGGGGTGACTCTCTCCAAGTCACTTTCAACCCCATGATCCTGTCTAATGGCAATTACAGCAGATGTTAGCATTGGAAATGAGTTTGTTGAATGTGTTGTCATGGTGATAGTCTACCTGTCCTTTGAGAATATAAACACAGGGATCTTGTCTGTATTTTTTTTTTTTAATATTTTTTTAGTTGTAGATGGACACAATGTCTTTATTTTATTGCTTTGTATGTGGTGCTGAGGATCGAACCCAGGGCCTCACGCATGCGAGGCAAGTGCTCTACCGCTGAGCTACAATCCCAGCCCCGTCTGTATTATTTTCTAGAACGTGGAAGAATGATGTAGAAAGTCAGAAGCACTCAGGAAGTATTTGTTGAATGAACAAATGAATGAAAGAACATCCATGGGAAGGTAATGTAGCAAAAGCCAAGTGTCCTGGACACGTGTGAAGAGGGAGCCTGAAATAGGAAGAGCAACACCTGCTAAGAACTAGTACAAAGATGTCAGCTATGATGAGCATCTGGAAACAGACTTTGTCTTCATCCACCCCCCCCGCCCCATGAAATAGTTCTTGGCTCTTAGTTACATCCTCCCTGTACTAAAACATTCAATATCACAAAGTATGAGTAAGCAGTGGTACACAGAGCACTGAATGTGTGCCAGGCCTATATAAGTCCTTTACATGTACTAGCACATTTAATTCTCACAAGAACTTTATGACATAGATGCTATTAAGCATGAAGATGTTCAATGAAATCACACAAGAATCTGTGTTCTTAGCCACACACTTTGGGAAAGGCTGGTAGAGGCACTGGGGACATGTGGTGGGGAATGTTCTACCTCACAGCACAAGGTACAATAATGTGAGCCCCTCTTAAGCAGCTCAGCTCTGCCTGAAACATTTCTTTCTGGTCATGAGCTGCTGTTCTACCATCTCCCCACGGAGACCCCGTGCTAACAGGCACCAAAGCTGTCTCCTAACTTGCGATCACACCAGTCCCTTGGAGAAACAGCAGGGCATGAGGAGCTATTTCTCCTGTCACAAATTTATTTTTTCTTCCATTTCACTTAATAACACTGATATTAATATATTAGGATTTGGGGTGGGGGTTGTGAGGGATGTAATAAGATTCATCTTTCTAGTTCAAATTTATCTTCCAAAAAAATGTATGGTAATATTAGTTAAGTACATTTCCTGATGGTGGGGAAATTGCTTGCTCTCAGGCTTGGTCCTTAATTGTACCTGGGAACAAAAACATCCCACAGAATAAGGATTAAAGTATAAATTAGAAATAGAAAAGACAGGAGATGATGCAGAGAGAGTATCCTCCAGCAGACAGTAAATATGGAAAAATATGCTTGGACATTATGACCTAAAGAAGGAGGGATATTGAAGGTCTCTGGGTATGCTTCTCCTCTATGCAACACCTTAAGGGACAAACACCTTTCTCCCAGTGCATGTAAATCGAGGAACACTCGTCTTTTTAGGAAATAACTATACTTAGTGACCTCACCCCCAACTCTTCCCTCTCTGCATGGTGGCCTGGCTTATCACTGGGCATGCCCAAATGTTCCAGATGTGACCAAGACAAAGAGCTTTGCTCAGCCCCCTTGGGGCCCAGCATGACCTGCACTGGGTGATCCTGTCCCCTGAGAGTCTCAGGAGGGACATGATGCTCAGAGGATCTGGGCTGGAATTGGTAGCACCATGTGCACTTCGGGTGGAGGCATTGAGCCACAAGTATTTTGTTCACTATGCTGGGTGATGGCCCACATTCACACATGGATTTCCAGGAAAACAATCAGAACAAAGAATAATAATTACATAAAGAGATTTCTGAGATCAAAGTTGCTTTTAGAGAATGTTAACACTGGAAGGCCTTTCAAAGTGTTCCAGGGAATCCCCTTCCCAAATGGAGGGCAAGCAGGGTCTGCAAGGAGCTTGTTAGTGGCCACCAGCAACAGAGCATCTGATATGGTGCTCCTCACTCCATGGGAAGCCACCCGTCACAGATGCTGCTTTCACCTATCTTCCATCAAAACCACGTGGACTACCCTAACCACTAATGTCACACGTCACTATAAAGATAGTCATTTGCAGAAAGCTGAGCTCTGGAGCTTGACTGGAAAGTATGGAAGGGTTCATGTAACACTTTTCTTGACCCCGTGGCCCCATTTACTAAAGGTCCTATTACTCTTATTTCCTTTTGAGACACTTGGTTCCAAGAGGTGTCTGTACCTGTTGTTTCCTCTCGTTACTATCTCTGACTAAGTAGAATGTCTCAGACAGAAACCTCTTTGACCCCCTGTACTGGGCTGCTATTTCCACCACTTTGCTAAAGTGGTTTTGGCAAAGGTCACCAATGATTTCACTTTGCCAAAGATGACGGCAGATTTCCATGTGTTCCTTATCTTTCTGGAACTGTGCTGCCTTCGACACTGGTGAACTACTCTCTGTCTTGACGTTGCTTTGGGCTTCTGCTTGCTCTGTCTCTCTCTTTGATCATTCTGCCACCTCCTTCGGTAGTTGTCTTCTAGCCACCTAAAATTGTTGCTTTCCCCAGCATTTCTCTTTTCTTTATTACTTAGATGCTTTCTTGGTGACATCTTAGCCAATCACCAGTTTGAATCTTTATCTGCTTTGGTTACATGTTGCTACAACAAACCACCTGAAACTTAGTGGTTTAAAACTGCAACAAATTGTTATCTCCACAGTTCTTTGGGTTGACTGGGTGCTCCTCTCTTTGTGGTATTGGCCTCTTTATTGGTATTAATAGGGATGACTGCTTCGATATGGCCTCACATTGGGTACTGGTGCTAGCCATTGACTGGAGCTCAACTAAGGGCTGACCATGGAGGTATTAGTCTTCTTCTGGATAGTCCTCTTCTCATGGCTATTCCAGTTTCTTTAAGATAGTAGCTGTGAGCTGGGCGCGGTGGTGCACGCCTGTAATCCCAGCAATTTGGGAGGCCGAGACAGGAGAATCACAAGTTCAAAGCCAGCCTCAGCAACGGCGAGGTGCTAAGCAACTCATAAAACACAAAATAGGGCTGGGGATGTGGCTCAGTGGTTGAGCATCCCTGAGTTCAATCCCTGGTACCAAAAAGAAAAAAAAAAAAAGATGGTAGCCATATTCAGAAAGGAAGAAGGTAGAAGCTGCCAGTTCTGGGAAGAGAGGAATTCAACCTCCTAGGTGCCACTTCTGTCGTAGCATATTGGTCAAAGCAATCACATAGCCATCCAAGTAAAATAAACATTTCTTGATGGGGTGGGGATGTGCAGGCATGGAAAAGGGGGAGGAATTAGTGGTGGACATATTTGGATATCTACTTAATTCTCTGGCCACAATAATTGATAACAGGTCCATGAGCAAAATGCACTTATCCACTTACCCCTTTTAAGAAATTCTCAACCCATTATGGAATCAGCTCAAGGTCTAGTATACCATCATTTCAGTTAGGAACAAATGAGAATGTGGCACCTCTGGTCCACTCCTTGAATAAAGCTTTTCAGCTGCATTTTGTTGAATGCAAAGATCTGTGAATCAAAAAATCAAGTGATATTACAAGCAAATGTTCAACTGTGCAAAAGAGACAGAATAAAGCAATAACTGATTCAGCTCAAACTGGGAGAGCTCAGGAGGCCACTGTTCTAGCAATTCTGAAATCAGGCTCAGCGCGTGTGGCCATTTTCTCTGACTCCTGGGGCAGAGAATGTTCTTGGATGGGGAACTCATTTCTGCTCCTTGTGAGTAGTTTTCCATGGCTCTTGGCTCTTCCCTGTGGAATCTTGGCTTCATCTTCTGTGTTGTCCTTCTTTTCTTATAAGAAATGCCCTGTGTTTGAGTAGCTTTCTCAGTCTACTTTCTGTGCCTAGGAAGTTTGGGGTCCAGGATCTTTTTTCATTTTCCACTATCTGTCTCTTTGAGTTTAAGCTGATTTAGTTCCTGTAAAAGATTGTGAGCCCCTGAATTTTGAATTATAATGCTAAGGACAAAAGAAATCTCCAAGATCTACTTGAGATAGCACCTCAAAGTCAGGATGTGATGGGGAAAATCTCATAAAATTCTCAGAAGTGCTGTTGTTCTCTTGGGAGGCTTCAGAATTCCCATTAGGAAGCTTTTTGTCTAATCAAGAGGTCGTCAGGTCTATGAGCAATCACCTTAACTCTTTCTAAGGCTTCCGGAAAGGGTCTTCCAGCCATGCCCTGGATCTGTTCTTCACCTGGAAGCTGTGTTTTCCTGGTGATTTTTGGATTTGATTTTTTTACCCACAGTCATTTTTTACTTTGAGAATCTTTTGCTTGCCAGAGAATAGGACAATATGAAATCATTTAAAAATACCCCATCAAGCAAGTCTTGAATTGAAAATATTTCCTCCAAATTCTGCTTGAGACCTGAATGGTGCCTTCTCACCCTTGTTTTACCCTTCCTGTACTTTACCATTGGCTTCTACCCTTCTTAGAAGAATCTTAGCCAGATGCACACATTTATTTATTTATTTCAAGCTTTTGTGTTACTATTTGACCAATTATTTTGCTAATACATAACTCATGCCCCTGTTAACTTATATTTGGTCTAAATCTGCCCCTGTATTTTGAATTGCTACACAGCAAACTGCAATGTAACCCAGTAGGTGAATCAACTATAGCCTCACTTTAGAGAATTCTCTTTGAACAAATAACAGTCTCGGCCAATCAGATCAGACCAAGTCCAAATAAGGCAAATGATTCATCATATCATGCCCAAGGAAGGCAAAAACCAACCTGTCACTGACCCAGCTATTTCTGTATAGCACTACCTTTTTTTGTCTGTAAATAATTGGCCCTTCTTATCTATGGGTTCTGCATTCACAGATTCAACCAACCTCGGATTTAGTACCATGTAGTTGGACCTATGATGCTTACATCTGTACTAAACATGTACTAAATTAAAAGGATATGAATAGGAAAAGAAGAATTCAAACTATCATTATTTGCTGATGACATGATTCTATACTTAGATACTCCAAAAAATTCCACCAGAAAACTTCTAGAATTAATAAATGAATTCAGCAAAGTAGCAGGATATAAAACCAACACCCATAAATCAATTGCATTTCTATACATCAGTGATGAATCTTCTGAAAGAGAAATTAGGAAAACTACCCCATTCACAATAGCCTCAAAATAAAAGAAAGACTACTTGGGAATCAATTTAACAACAGAGGTGAAAGACCTCTACAGTGAAAACTACAGGACACTAAAGAAATTGAATAAGACTTAGAAGATGGAAAAATCTCCCATGCTCTTGGATAGGCAGAATTAATATTGTCACAATGGCCATACTACCCAAAGCGCTATATAGATTCAATGTGATTCCAATTCAAATCCCAACGTCATTCCTTATAGAAATAGAAAAGTTAATCATGAAATTCATTTGGAAAAATAAGAGACCTAGAACAGCCAAAGCAATCTTTAGTAAGAAGAGTGAAGCAGGAGGCATCACAATACCAGACCTTAAACTATAGTACAAAGCTATAGTAACAAAAATGTCATGGTACTGGCACCAAAACAGACATGTAGACCAATGGTACAGAATCGAAGACATAGAGATAAGCCCATTTAAATACAGTTATCTTATACTAGACAAAGGTGCCAAACATGTACATTGGAGAAAAGATAGCCTCTTCAACAAATGGTGCTGGGAAAACTGGAAATCCATATGCAGCCAAATGAAACTAAGCCCCTATCTCTCACCATGCACAAGAGTCAACTCAAAGTGGATCAAGGGCCTAGGAATTAGACCAGAGACCCCGTGCCTAATAGAAGAAAAAGTAGGCCCAAATCTTCATCATGTCAGATTAGAACCTTACTTCCTTAACAAGACTCCTATAGCACAAGAAGTAAAATCAAGTATCAATAAATGGGATGGATTCAAACTAAAAAGCTTCTTCTCAGCAAAAGAAACAATCAATGAAGTGAACAGAGAGCCGACATTCTGGGAACAAATCTTTGCCACACGCACATCTGATAGAGCACTAAACTCCAGGATATATAAAGAACTGAAAAAACTTAACACCAAAAAACCCAAATAACCCAATCAATAAGTGGGCTAAGGAGCTGAACAGACACTTCTCAGAAGAAGATATACAGTCGATCAACAGACATATGAAAAAATGTTCAACATCTCTAGCAATTAGAGAAATGCAAATCAAAACTACTCTAAGATTTTATCTCATGCCAGTCAGGATGGCAATTATCAAGAATACAAACAACAATAAGTGTTAGCAAGGAAGAGGGGAAAGGCACACTCATACATTGCTGGTGGGACTGCAAATTGGTACAACCAATCTGGAAAGCAGTATGGAGATTCCTTAGAAAATTTGGAATGGAACCACCATTTTACCCAGCTATCCCACTCCTCGGTCTATACCCAAAGGACTTAGTATACTACAGTGACGCAGCCCCTTCAATGTTTATAGCAGCTCAATTCACAATTGCTAAACTGTGTAACCAACCTAGACGCCCTTCAATAGATGAATGGGTAAAGAAACTGTGGTATATATACACAATGGAATATTACTCAGCAATAAAAGAGAATGAAATTATGGCATCTGCAGGTAAATGGATGGAGTTGGAGAATATCATGCTAAGTGAAGTAAGCCAATCCCCAAAAACCAAATGCCAAATGTTCTGTCTGATAAGTGGATGCTGATCCATAATGGGGGAGGGGACATGGGAAGAATGGAGGAACTTTGGCGAAAGGAGAGGGAGAGGGAGGGGGCATGGGGACAGTAAAGATGGTGGAATGAGATGGACATCATAGCTCTATCTTCACGTATGACTGCTATATGATGTGATTCTACTTCACGTACAACCAGAGAATTGAAAAGTTGTGCTCCATCTGTGTACAATGAATCAAAATGCCTTCTGCTGTCATGTATACCTAAGTAGAATAAATAAGTTTTAAAAATTTAAAAATAATAATTCTGAACTAAATAATTTATAAAGAACAGAAATGCCTTTCTCACAGTTCTGTGGGGCTAGAAGTCTAGGATGTAAGTACCTGCAGCCTCGCTGTCTGGCAAGGTTTGCTCTCTGCTCCAAGATTGCATCTTGTCTCTGCATCTTCACAAAGCACAGTGCAGAAAGCCAAGGGGTAAACACTGTGTCCTCATGTGGCAGAAGAGAGGAAGAGCCAAATGGCCTGGCTAGTTCCCTCCAGACTTTTATATAGTTGCCAATCCTGTTCATTAGAGCTCAGCTCTCATTGACTTTACCTCTTGTTAAATCCCACCTCTTACTACGATCACATTTGTAATTCAAATTTAGCATCAACATTCTGGGGGACACACTTGGACCATAATGAGTATAATTTTCAGTTCTATTGCTATGCAGTAAACCATTTAAAACTAGTGGCTCAAACAACAGCCATATGCATTATTTTGATTCTTTACGGTGAGAGCTTGGGCTTCCCCAGAGCATGGCAGCTGCACCCCATGCTCCACTTCAAGAGGAAATCAGGAATAATTGCCTTTTCTCTTAGGGCTTGAGCTCAGAAGTTCTGGAATGTTTTTTCCACAGCATTCTATTAGTCAAAATATCTACAAGTCCAGATGAGATTCAAGGGGTGTTATGGTTTGGATATGAAATGTCTCCCAAAAACTCACATGTGAGATAATGCAAGAGGTTCAGAGGAGAACTAATTGGGTTGTGAGAGTCTTAATCCAATCAGTAAATTAATCCCCTAATTAACTGAGTGGTAACTGGAGTGGTGGGGTGTGGCTGGAGGAGGTGGGAATTGGGGCATTGCTTTGGGGTATATATTTGTATCTGGCAAGTGGAGTCTCTCTCTGCTCTCTGATCACCATGTGAGCTGCTTCCCTCTGCCACACACTACACCATCATGTTCAGCCTCACCTCGAGCCCCAAAGAATAAAGCCTACCATCTATGGACTGATATCTCTGAAACTGTGAGCCCTCAAATGAACTTTTCCTCCTCTACAGTTGTTCTGGTCAGATCTGTTAGTCACAGTAGTGAAAAAGCTGACTAAAATAAGAGGAGAGGAAATTAATCCACCCCTGGTTAGGGGAATGGCATGTGCAATCAGTGAAAGAAGAAGCTGATGGTGGTCATTGTTGAAATTAGCTGTCACAGCCTCTACCTAATGAGCATCATGTTTATATTTCCAATTCTGTTACCACTCCTTTGGTTTCAGATTTATATACCCTCCTTCCTTTTGGACGCTTCCGCGTGCACTGGAGGCCAGCATACCCTACGTGAACTCTCCACATTCCTTCCTAGACCTGTTTCTCCCTCTTTGTTCTGCATTTCAGTAAATGAAAACCATCCAGGCCAAAACCTGGAATTCATCCTGATTCCTCTGATCGGTCACCAGCCCTGCTCCCCTTGCACACGTCTGGCTGATTTTAACTCTTCAATGTTTTTTAAGTGTGTTCCCTTTTTCTCCATTTCTGTTGCTATAGACTGAATGTTTCTGTTCCCCCAAATCCATGCATTGAAATTCTAACACCCAAGGTGAGGGCATTAGGAGGTGAGCCTTTGAGAGGTGATTAGGTTGTGAGGGGCAGAACCCTGGCAAACAGGATAGTGTCCTTGTAAAAGAGACTGGAGAGAGACCTTCACCCACTCTTGCCATGTGAGGACACAGTGAAAAGAAGGCTGTTTATGAACAGGAAGCAGGTCCTCACCAGATAGCAAGGGTGCTGGTGCCTTGATCTTGCAACATCAGAACTGTGAGGAATAACTTTCTGTTCTTTATAAGCTGCCCAGTCTGTGGTATTCTGTTATAGCAGCCTGATTAAGAGCCCAATATTGCTCAGCTCAGACCCTCACGCTCTCTCACCTGGATCTTGGAGCAGCCTCTTAAGAGGACTTCATGACTCCAGTTCAACTTATGGAGAAGCTGAGATGCGACCCGGGGCCACTTCAGCCACTTAATGAAATAAATATAAGGAGAAGAAAGAGGAAGAGGAGGTGGTGGAAGAGGATGCGAATCCAGAAAGAGAGAAGAAGAAATGAAAAATAAAAGAAGAAAGAAAAGAAACCTAGTTAGGCATGTATTAACATTCCTCAGCTGATGATGTCATGTTTTAATTTGTGGATGAAAAAACAGTAAATGCTATAATTTATGTTTGGATTAGTAGGCTGACTTGTAGTAAGAAGAAAATTATCATTTCAAGACAAATCCTTTGACTGCATCAGTTTCTGATGTTAGGACTCCCTATAAAATGATTCTGAGAAAACAGATAAACCTGCCCCCCTCTTAGACTAAAAAAGACATGTCATCACTCTCTATGTGTATTTAGCGGTCCCCTGAACTAAATGCTTCCCAAACATCCTGTACATAGCCATCATCTTCTTCCACATAATATTGGCTTTATCTGTTTATGTGTCAATCTCCCTATAATCTTCTCAAGAAAAGAAATCATGTCTTAAGAGATACTCTAAGATAGTGATATAAAGGCCGTCCTCTGGAGACTTGCTGTCTGAATTTATATCCTTTCTCTACCACTTACTACCTGGAAAACATCATGAAGTTTATTTAGCCCTTTGGTACTTTTTTTTCCCGTATCTTTAACCTAAGCATACTAATAGGTTAAATACTTTACTAATTTGTTAGGAAGAATTAATGCATTAATACATAGAATATATTTGAAACTGTGCTTGGCACCTGAAAGGAGGATAGCAAACATGAGTTATTCTTGTCATTGTTCATTATGATAATGATTCACCCAGCACAGTCCTCAGGACTTAATAAATATTAGTAGACTTGAATTCTTTGTTCTTTTTTAATATGATCTTCCATTCTTTCAGATCTCCAGAATTTTCTCTTTAAGTCAAAAGTTGTCTTAACCTTTGAAAGGTGGGGATTTCCCCGACCCCATTCCATCCCCTTTGACCTGGGGACACTTGGAGAAGCAGAATAGCCCTGAAGATACACTTCTAGCTTCCACCTGTGCACTGGGGAATATCTCCTTGGTCTGCAGAAAAGGTTCTTTCCCAACACCAGCCAAATAGAGATGTAATATCTCGCTGTTGCTGCTACTTCCTCATCTGCCCACATCCTGAGCAAAACAGATGGGGGAATTCTTCACATACCCACAGGAGTCCCAAAGGTAAAGAGTCAAATTTGAATGCCTGATTGCCTACCATGATTCAAAGAAAATGTAGCAGTGGAAAAGCATGTGAGTCCCTCACCATGGAAACTGCTCTTCCAAGAAGGAAAGGCGTGTCCTCTGCCAGCAAGGACCAAAAGCAGTGAATTTGTTTCTTAGCTGTGCCTCTGGCTTCCTGTATGAAAACAAAATGAGGTTAACCATGTTTGCACCTCAATCCCCACCAATAGGTCTGCTCAGTGGTTAGGGGCATCTTCCTACAGCCTGTGCCGAGGACCTCTTTATGACCTCTCCTGGAGACCAAAAAGGAGGGCATCTAAAAGGATGGCTTCAGACTAAAAATATCCCGTACCCTTTCTTGGTAATTTAGGAAATACATCTCTGCGATGCCAACAAAACAATTTGGATATGTAAAAAAAAAAACAAAGAAAGAAACGCTATGATAAAATAAAACCCTCAAGCAAAACCATCCTGTATTAAAACAAAAACAAACTTGGTGATGTACCTTTTCCTCATCACACAGAATCAGTAGGAGATGTAGCCAGTGGCAGCCTGGGTTTACTTTAATTCGGGGTTTCTCAGGGAACACATTGTAAGGAATTGGACCTTTCCAGTCTCTGCCCTCAAGGGGCCAGGGTGCTCCCATCGTCTTCTCAGGTATTGAGATAGTCCAATACAATTCCATGAATTTCTAGATGCTACAACCCATCCCCCATCCTGGGAGACAGTACTGCAATTTCCCCCAGCCCTAGTTGAACATCTTTAAAAAGTAAGCAAGCAAAATGTTCAGCTCCTAAATGTCCTGAAGGCTTTTACCATATTCTGTAGCTAAGGCATTTAAAGTAGGCATCACTTCTGGTACTTGCAGATCCAGCAATCACTATCACTGAGGAGCACCTGTCCCTGATCTTAGCTGAGTAATCCAAGGGGACATGTGACCCAAGCTGGGTCAGCCAGCTTCTCTCCTTCAATTGGCCACTTTTAGCCCTTTGGTACTTTTTTTCCTGCATTCTTACCTAGGCATACTAACAGGTTAAATACCTTACCAATTTGTTCGAAATAATTAATGCATTAATACATAGAATATATTTGAAACTGTGCTTGGCACCAGAAGGCGCCTTTATTGGCGCCTTTGTCTTAAGCAAAGAATAAGACATTGTCCCAGGAACTGAATTGCCCCCTCCTAGCCTTTCCCAAGGACTGGTGCATTAACTGTTTCACTGGGTTAATTTCTCCAGTATCCTTTCCTAGAACTACATGTTTTCTCTCATCCCTACTGGAATTGTTGTTTGTAACCCCAACTCTTAGCTCATTTATCATTTTAATTGCCAGATTCAAATGAGGAAACTGAGGCCAGAATAATTAAGCAGCTTTGTCAAAGCTCACATCATCAAGTGGTTGCATTGGAATTTGAAGTCATTCTTATCCCAATATGCCACACTGCTGCTCATAACCCCAGATGGTGGCAGGACAAACACAAATGTGGATTTTGATCTAAAAAGTTTATCAAGAGACTTCATGAAGCCTTAGGCATCACTTAGGAATGTTGTTGTGGTCAAGTGACACTTGATGGAGACACTCAGACTGATGAGGAAACCACCAAGAGGTGGCAACAGTCCCATGGGAGATGGCCACTTTGGCTCTTCTTCTAGTAGTATCTGTGGCTGCCCATGCCTATCGGGGATGAGATAACCAACACAGCCCTTCTTTGTCTCTAGAAAAGTCCATCCTGACTTGTAGCCAGAATAAAAATGCTTATGTTAATAAATGGGCAGAAAATGCCTCTGGCTATGATGGACAGGAGTGCTTCTAGAAGTAAAAGGAGGCAGATTGGGGACAACCTTCCCTAAGTTCCCTGCATCTGTTTGTATTTCTATCATCCCTGAAGCCCACACAAATGTTGTTCAGACCTCAAAGATATAGAGTTTAGCTGGTTCTTTTTTAGTTCATTAGCCCTCCTGTTATACTAGTAGATTATCAAAAGCAGTTTCAGTATGTCATAAAATCTGTTTGGCATTAAGTTGACACACGATGTGTTCTTCTCCATCCAGCTAAATAGTTTCCCTCCAATCTGGACCAGATGAGCACCCTGGGACTTGCATGAGCTCATAGCATGTCTGTGTGGAATGCAGTGTGTTGCGTCCCCTTGGATGCATGGAGCATGTGCTTGGCCCAAGTGGAAACATCCTTAGGCCCTGATGCCTCAATTAGGGGAGAGATAAAGACAGGACATCAGATACAGCATCTGTAAAATGTTAGTGTTCTGGTGATGCTCTTTGTTTAAGTCACTTTTGGATCTGTTTGATGGCTAGATTAGGCATAATTGTGACAAGCATGAAATTGCCTTTATTGGCGCCTTTTGAGCATAGATAGCATCCCCTGCTCGTACCTTCCTGCCGTATCTTCCCACTGACTCTTGCTCACTGAAGCCCCATCGCTTGCTCCTGCTCATCTATACACTAGGTCTCCTCTGAGCACTTATTATGTGCCAGACACAGGGGAAAGAGGACAGTAAAAACAGTCCTTGTTTCTAAGCTATAGAGGAGGGGACAGAAATGTGAACGGATGATTGTCCTTCAACCAGATAAATATATTTATGGTAGCAGAGGAAAGATCCTAATCAGGCTGGGGCAGGGAAGGCTGCCTGGAGTGATGGTCTAGGAGCAGAATCTTGAAGAACACCCAAGACCCTCACCTAGCCACTGCCACACAGCGGAGTCACCTTTTCCTTTCTGCATCCTTTGCCTCCGCGCCACCCAGCAGCTGAAACCACACCGTCTCTACCCCACATTCTCCATCCCAGACACACAGTGGTGCTTGAAGTTTTTCTTAAAGCAGGGGTGAATAATACTGCATCAAGTCTGGCATCTATTGCCACTTCAAGTAGTGGATACAGTACAGGGAAGGCCAGAATGGCACAGATGTCTGGGAATCAACTGCAAAATAACTCCAGGTCTCTAGCAGGTGGCAGTAGGTCCATCAGCACTGCTCTTCACAGGTGAGCTATTTGCCCTTGACAAAGACTGAACTCATCTTGAAGAACTGTTCAAGCATTTCAACTCAAAAGAGTTAGTGCCCTTCAGAATTCATGTCTACCTGGAACCTATAAATATAACTATTTGAAAAAAAGTCTCTGCAGATATCATTATGTTAAGGATCCCAAGATGAGATCATTGTGGCTTATCTTAGGTGGGCCTTAAATCCAATAACCAGTTTCCTTATAAGACACACACAGAGGAAGGAGAACCACACAGGGAAACAAGAATGCCCCGTGAAGACAGAGGCAGAGAGTGGAGTGATGTGGCCATAAGCCAAGGGATGCTGACTGCCTGGAGTCTCCAGAGTCTGCAATGGGAACACAGCCGACACCTGGACTCCAGACGTCTGGCTTCTAGAACTGTGAGAGAATTCCCTTCTCTTGTTTTAAGCCCCGGGGTTAGTGCTAATACGTCATGGCAGCTCTAGGCAACTTCTACAGGTTGATAATGAGCATGAACAATTTTTGATATTAAGATAATAAGAAAAAGGCAAGTAGGAGGTGTCTAGAAAGGGATCACTGTAAGAGAGCTAGCCTTTCTCTCAGAGCCTCTTCCCCCTGCCTATGGCTGTGGCTCTGGAGACACTGATGTCTTGACCTTGCAAGCAAGTTGGCTAAATAGCCACCTGTTCTCCTTGCTAAGATACCTGTTCCTTCCGTCCTGCTAGTGCCCACCCAGGGAGCCAACACAGTTACGAACCACTTTCTCTTGAACTGATGACGCAATAAAAATGACAAGCTGGTTAGTCTGCCTGGGAGGAGTCTTTTCCCATTATAAGGATGATCTCATGTTGTAATCACCTAGCAGCTGACAGCAGCCAAGTGCTTGTGGTCGGAGAGTCCCCAGAACAGGTGAGCCCTGTTGAGAAGCATCCCCTCTGTGGTTTCAGCTGTCCTGCACACCAGCTTAAGTCTCTGTTCCTGAACCACAATAACCACATAGAACTCATGTGTCCCTGAGTTGATTACAACCTTCCAAGGTCCTGTTTTTTCTTAGCCTATGAAAATCAACTAACTCCATCTTCCAAGAAAGAAGCCCAGGACTTCAGGAAGCCCAGGACTCTTCCAAGAGTGCAGACACAGCTGCACTTGTCATACACTTATCACCTCTTCATCTGAATGTTTCCTTGGCCTTCTAAATGGACACGCTGCCTCCCTTCACCCTTAGACAATGTGAATGAGACTTTCTGCTTCCCCCAAAAGCTTGAAGGAAGCTCAGGGTCAGCAGCGACAGCCCAATCTTTGGCCATAATTCATCCCACCCATCCCTCTCGGTCTTCCTTGCCCTCAGCCTCCTAATATATTGCCAGGAGTCCTCCCTGCTCCCTCCTCACTTCCATTCCAGATTTTCCTCCCTGAAAGCTGGGCCCTAAAGTCTTCCTCTCTCCTTTCACCAGAGGAAAGCTCAAGTCCATTAATGCTGGAGTGATCCTATCATTTGCTCTAGTAGACACAAGAGCTACAGGGTTTCCTCATCTAGGCTTTCCCCTTCCAGCATGGAACTGCCTTTTGCACAGATAAAAGCCCAATTAAGTGCTTTTTCTTACTATAAGACTTGGCCCCCATAGACCAATTTAGTTTTCCATTTTTAGCAGCACAAAGAATTGGCAGAAGCTTTGAAATGACAATTATTCCTCAAAGGCTCTGAAGGGCCTCGATCCAATTCACAGGCAGAATCAAAGTCCGAGGGATTTTCCTTCCCCTTACCTCCATTACAGGCAGAGCTCTCCCTGGGCCATGGGGAACTTGATTTTTGTAAAGCAGTAGACACATTTCTTCTCCGATTAGTCAACAGTGGGTGACATGGGCAAGAGAGTTAACTTGTCTGAGCCTTGGACTCCCTATCTGTAAAATAGAAATAGTAGTGGCCGTTGCATAGGACTATTGTACAAGTACTTCAGAGTCCAATGTGGCGTCTGGCCCTCAACAAATGCTGAATAAAACATAGCCTCTGCTTCTTTTGCACACATGATTAAGCAATGGTTTTCTTTGTTGTTTTATACAAGTGTCATGATGTAGTTCTAAACATATAAAGCTTCAGAAATTGTTAACAAAGATACACTGACCCCTGCAAAGAGCCAAAATATTCTACTTTATTGAATGTCTTCTGAGTTATGTATTAGCATGTCTGTAATTATTCTTTGAGATTAATTTCTAGATGTGGAATTGGGGGTGAGGGGCTAAACACATTTTTAGGAACGTTTCTACCCATTGCCAAGTGGCGCTGCAGAGAGTTGATGCCAGTTTACATTCCCCAGCATTGTGTCAAAGAGCCTCCTTCTTGGAATCTTAATTTTTTTTTAAACGTATCAATTTGCTTGGTGAGAAGTATTGTCTCATTATGGTTGTAGAATTGTTTTTCAAACCTAGAAAACAAGTTTGCAACAAGTCCAACTCATTTATTTTTAAAACAAAGATCCCGAGACTCAGAGAGATTAAGTGACTTGGCCTATGAAACTAATTAGTAGGACAGCCAAAATCCGTGTCCCAGGTGTCTGAACTCTGGAATTCTTTCCATGATTCCACTCCAGGGAGGAAAAGTTAACCTGGAGGTGAAACCGGGCCTACTTAATAACAAAGTTCAATTAGACCAGAGGAAAGAGACAATGAAGGGAGTTTTAATTAGCGTCTAGCTAAATTCATCATCAGAAATGAGCAACAACACTGTCTGCGTTAGCACCACCTACTGGTGAAAATATAGACTGCACAGAATTACTCCATAGAGTTGAAGATAGAGTGGGAAAAATCACTGGTGTTCGGGACTGGTCTGAATTGTATTATTCTAGGAAGAAGTAGGTAAAAAATAAGCAGCTTGGTTCCTTGAGTCACAAGCCATTGGAACTTAAACTTCTGAGATCTCCAGAATTGCTGAGAATGGAGTTCCAATTCCCTGTCAGTTTCCTGTTCTTCCTATCTGGCACACAGAATGTAACTTTTTCTATAACCTAATTTCTAGGTTAAAGGTACATTCTGCTGGTGGCAGAAAACTTTATATAGAGTGACTTCGAGGTAAAAATCACTCACTTTGATGTTTCTGCAGTTATTGCAGCTTTCAGCATATTCCTTTCAAAATTCATTCCCTTCCTTTCTTGCTGGAGTTACAGCTAAGATCCTGGAAGTCCAAGACTGTTTAGGTACAGGAAATGAAGTGCTTGGGGGCTGGCAGAGAGAGAGGGATACCTGTGTTCTGGTCCACAGGCATCCTTAGCCTAGAGCAGACCTGTTCTTTGGCCACTGGCATCTGTACATACTGGCACCCAATGGCCATAACTGATACCCTGCTGACCTTTGAGCTGCTAGAGAGCCCTCTATCTCAACTGCATCCTTGGCCCAGCTTCAAGCTCTGCTCAGAACTGCTGGCCCTCTTGGCCATGTGGTGCCTTTTTGGAGAAAAGAGCAAAGTAAACTGTTGGATGCTCTCCTGGGAGTTTTGGTGTGGCCAGCCTAGAGGCTTTCTCAGGGCCCTGGGTGGCTTTGCTCTGTCGCTCTAATTCTTCACTAAGGCTGGCATCTGGTGCAGCAGTTGGAAAACTATATGCTGGAAAAGGCCAGATAGTCACTATTTTTTAAGGCAGGTATCCACCTCTGCCACTGTAGCACAAAGCGACCAGAAACAGTAGGTACATGAATGGCGTGGCTCTGTTCCAATACAACTTTATCTACAAAACAGGTCACATGATGAATTTGGTTCTTGGTAGTAGTTTGATGACACTGATATATATCTTTGAGGTCCCCTCTAATTCCAGGAATCTCCCAGAGAGCAAGGCACAAGTTCTCTCTGGTCTCAACACTCCTAAATCTGTCTTGGGGATTTGTCACCCAGAACCTGACCCTAGAAAGTCATGAGATAGGGGAGCAAGCAAGGTAAAAGACACCTCTCCCCCAGGGCCTTGTCAACTAGGCTTTTTTCTCTTCCTCTCCTCTTTCTATTGTCTTACTTATTGTCTCAACAAGCATAAAAGGTTATGCTTGTGTGAGGCCTCACCTTCAGATTCAGTCACACCTTTCCATCATAATCCTTGTATCCATAGACTTTAATCTCTAAGGAGAGTCAAGAGTCTAAGTGATGCAAGGTCAAGAGTTTGACGTCTGTGTTCTTAATAATCCTTCCCTAAGAGCAGTGGATTCCTCGAGTGACTGGAAAAGTGGTCGGTGACATCCTTTCACCTCTTGCTAAGTTCTGGGCCTCCAGTGAGCCAGCCCATACTCTAAGGGCAGCTGGATTCGAGTGTCTACGGGCCCAGTCTCCTCATCTGGTTTGATCTTGTGAGGAACTAGGAAGAATGAAGTTAACTTGAGATTCTTAGGAAAAAAACTGCTCACTCACAGGAACAAGAATGAGTGTTTTTAGAGGCAGGTCTGTCCAGAGCAGAGATATGCACACGTCAGGGTGCAACCCACCAGGATGAGGTGGGCACATTTTTTCAGTAAAGACACAAATTGTGAATATGTCAGGTTTGGGGGCCTTCTCACCCCATTCTCAGCTTGTGACTACTCAATTCTGCCTTTGTTGTCTGAAAGTGATCACAGACAAGCAGATCAGTGGAGGAAGATGGCTGTGTTCTAATGAAACTTTACTCATGGAATTTGACATTTGAATTTCATATAATTTTCATGTCATGAAAGATCATTTTCCTTTTGATTTTTTCCCCCAACCATTTCAAAAGGTAATAACCATTCTTAGCTTAGAAGCCATATAAAAAATAAGGAGTTGGTTGAATTTTTTGATTTGGCCATTGGACCACAGTTTTGTCATTATTTTTGCTTTGTTTTGTTTTTTGGTGCTGCTGGGGATGGAACCCAGGGCCTCAGGCATGCTAGGCAAGCACTCTACCACTAAACCACATCCCCAGCTCCTGGGCCACAGTTTTTTGACCCTTGCATTAGGGGGCTTATGAACTCAGTTAAGTGAGACTACATGAGGACCCGTTAAAAGGAAAAACAGAATAAAGTAGAACGCAGAAGACAGGTAATAACTGTCTGCACCTCACACAGAGAAGGTGAAGACACGTATGTACACATGGGGTTGTGATGCAAAACATATTTCTTGCTGTGGAATGTGGCAGGAAAAAAATGGAAATAATTTGTGGAAACATTCATTTTGGCATCCTATTTTTGTCTCTGAAGATTTATTCCTCAATTCATACCACACCTTACAATTCCATGTTAGCCTGGCTGGATAAAATCTAGAACACCCACTTAAATTTGAGTTTCAGATAAAAAATTAAATTTTAGTGTAAGTATGCGAAATTTGGAAAATACTTATACTGAAAAAGTTATTCGCTCTGTATTGAAAATTACAATTTAACTGAGCCTCCTGTTGTTTTTCTAAATTAAACAATCCTACATGGTATGTTATGAATTGTTTGTATTGTTACTTTAATGATCTTAAAACACAGGTAGGGAGCTGGGCATAGTGGCACATGCCTGTAATCCCAGTGGCTCTGGAGGCTGAGGCAGGAAGATGGAGAGTTCAAAGGCAGCCTCACAGTAGCGAGGTGCTAAGCACTCAGTGAGACCCTGTCTCTAAATAAAATACAAAATAGAGCTGGGGATGTGGCTCAGTGGTCAAGTACCCCTGAGTTCAATCCCTGGTACCCAAGACAAAACAAAACAAAACAAAACAAAAATCAGGTAGGGGCTGTCCAGTACCCTTGGTAACGTAAGAAAAAAACCTGGCATATAAAAGTCCTCCTGAGTGCCAGGCCTGTGCCCTTTCACAGTTGAGATTCACTGGAAATAACAAAGTGAGGCTTTGCTCTCGCTGCCGCTCACCATGGCAAACAGGTGCTGTTTGGTTTCAGTCAAGGGTGATAAAGCAGCAGCATTTGTGACTTCAGACTGCTGAGCGGCAGCTGTGTGAGAGGGCACCTAGTAGGGGAGGGGCAGTGGGCGTGGTCTATCCAGGGTGTGGGTGACATGAGGTGCATTACCTGGATCACTAATGTACCAGATAAAACTGGAGAAAATTTGGTTTTTATGATTGCTCTGCATCATCAGCAATAACCTGCTGTCTTGGTGTGCCACTCCTTGATGGTGGATGCTCTGTAAATGTTACTTCTTTCTTGCTTGTCTTTTTTTCTATTTCTCTCCACCCTGGCAGATAAGGTGCAAACCACATGCTAACTCTAACTGGTGAGGGCAGCCTGGACCATTGGGTTAAGAAGGATTCTGAAGTCGAGACTTTGCTCAAAGTGAATGGTTGCCTTACTGGCACTTTACTGGCACACCTTAGGAAGGTAGGAAGTGGCTGGATTGATACCATGCAGGCCATCCTGTAGTTAAACTCTACAACCTCCAGAGAGCAAGCAATTATGCTGAGCAACTGTTAACCATGACCCGAAAGCTCCTTCTCACTGCCCATCCCCCACTCAGACACCAACTCCCGAGTGACCTGGAGCTGGGTGCTGGATGCCAAGGTGAGGCAGAGACAGGGAGGGGACATGTTAGCTGGAGACCAAAGGCCAAGGGTAACTTAATATCTCCCTTCCCATGGACCCTCAGTTTCTAACTTGGCTCATCATAGAGGGGCCAGAGACCTCTGCAGCATGATCCTTCTGGAAGCCTTGGCAAGGAAGCCACCTTTTGATTCAGATGTGTGTGGCTGGACAGGGCTGCAAAAACAGGGTGAAGGTGAGACTTTCCATTCCTCCATTTCCCCAAAGCAGTTTCTTCCTGGACACAAACCTTCACCTTCCTTAAATTCCCAAAGTGAGTAACTGCTTGGAAAACTTTCTTGGTTGTTTTATTCAAAAATGATTTTTCCAGCTGTAATTTTTCTTCAGTCTGGAATTTTGCTCTTTCTGCTTTGAACTTCATTGTAAATCCAAGTTTAAAAACAGACCTGTTATAAATAGCCTTTGTGTACAGCAGCTTGGGCAGGGCACCTTTCCACCATGGAATGATCTTCTGTTTAGATGACTCGATTGTCCCTTGGAACCTCAATCTACTCACCGTCCTCCCCAGTTCCCCCCAGAAATTCAAAGTCGTGAGGACAGTCACCTGTAGGCCTTCAGATGGAAGGAGTGGATCCAAGGTCAAAGAGAAGGAATGCTCAAGAGCACATGGAGGTATTTAGAGAGTTTCTTGGCAATATCTTATGTGGCTGAACTAGTGCCCTGCGGGTCTGGAAGTGGATTCTAAAGCTATCGGTTGTTCCCTCTTAGGGGAACGGTGGGGACCAAAGGCCAAGGGTAACTTAATATCTCCCCTGGTGTTGTTCAGGAGTGGACAGTGTGCATGGGCTCAGATCAACCTCCTACTATGTCCAGAGCTCAGGATGTTAGTCACAATATGAAGGAGAATCCATGACATTTTGATGATTCTGGCATATGGACATCTAAAAATGACCTGTTTGATTTTCCTTAACATACCAGAGAGACGAGGGCTTCCCAGGAAATGGATCTAGACTTTAGTGCTTTGTTTTATGTTGCTGGAGCCAAATGATTTGGTGAGTTAGTTACTCACCATGCTTTTCCCCATGGATTCGGTGTTGTTTTTCATTGTGTCCTTAAACTCAATTCCAGGCCACTTAGTTGGGTATTTTTATGACTCTCTGGGGCCATATTAATTCTTACCTCAGAAATTCTGTTCCTTCTGAGGCTCTCATTTTGACCCTCCCATCTACACTCTCCCTCACCCGCCCCAGCCCTCCAGCTCCCCTCTGGATCTCAGGTCGGTCAAACTCTCCTTGCCGTGTCCAAATTCATATCTTCCTCCCATCTCTGAGCTCCCTCCAGGATCATCATGGATACTGACCTCTGCCCTTGAACCTTCGATAATCTCTGAAAGTTGTTCAGAGAGGGAACAACTTGAGGGAAAAGCCTACGCCTTAAACTTTTTCTATATTTTCTAAAATGCCTCTCCTGTACTGGACATGCCTCGGTACACGTCGACCTGTGGTTGAGAAGTCTTAAGTGGGCCTCCAGTTAATGCACCCACAGCCATGGAGCTTCCCTTTCTCTCTGCCGGCTTTGACCAGAGTTCGCCCCCAGCCTTACCCAGTTCCAGGAAAACCAGTTCAAAGTAGGAAGGTTGTTCTGTGAATCTGCGTTTCCTCTGTTGGGCAATGAGCTAGCTGCATGTGGCATAACATTGCTGACACACAGTGTACTCACTCTGTTTTTTTCTTTTATGTCAGAAAAAAAAAAAAAACTATTTCCATTCAAGTCACAAGTGTGGTTTTTCTATGACCTTGGGCGAGTCATTTCAGCGCCTTCGGCAGCAATTTCCTCTTCTATAATTTTCCAGCTCTGGGGCTGGGTGATTCTACAGTTCTGTGGCTGCTGCAGTCTTCTAACAATTCATCTAACAGATTTGTTTGTAGGAAAAGGGCAGGATTCTGGGTTTCCTCTTCATTCTCTGCTCTGGACTTGAAGCTGACATATGAAACTGGTGATGTCAAGTCAGTGGCCTGGGCCTTCTTGCTCTCTATTGACTGTCAGTCCTTAATCCTCTTGCTAAGGCTCAGACCTCACTTTGAGGATGGTGACCTGTACTGGTCTGCCCAGGGACATCCAGATGCTCTGGTTTCAAGAAAATTCATCTGTTCATCTTTCTCTCCACCAATACGTGTATCTCTGGTAGTGCAGAACCTTCTGCCTGTGATTTTTCAACAGGAGCCAAATTCAATCTTCTGCTAGAGAATGGGAAATTCAAGACATGTATTGGTGACTAATAAAGCAACTAATAAGACTTGATCAGATGCCCTTTCTCTTCCTTTCATGTGGTTGGCATGACAGTGAGACTGTCTACCATCCTTAACCATAATTTTATGAGTTGTTGCTGTTGGTGACTTAAGCTGTAGCATGAGAAGTGCTGTGTCTTGAGGACAGATGTCTTGGGTAAGACATGGGTTGATTTTCACTCATTGAATTTGGCCCTGTGTCACAGAGGGAGTGGAGGAAGCCACTCTGCTCTCGGGCTTTCAGTGAAAGTTTACATCTCCATAAAGGGACTAGCTGCTCTGCTCTGTGCCATGATTCTTTGAAAGAGAAATCTGACCTTAGGTCTTAATAAGAAATATGTATTATCTAATTGCTGCTTTGTTTAGCCTGCTATTTAAGACAGAGAAATTATTTTGTGGAATTTCTAACAGCGAGTTGACTGGATGCCACAGATCTTGATCTTCTAAAGGATTTGCAGGGTCTTTCCCCAAGACGTTTCCATCATTTGGAGAGAAGTGACAAATGGAATTAATGCCACTTGTTGAGTAAATTCAGTGTGTGATTTATGTGCTTGTATTTCCACTTATGCACAAAGAAGCAATTCTCCTTCGAAATTTACAAAACAATGATGCCAAAAGAAAAAAGAAAAGAAAAAGCAAGAAAGGAAAAGCGGATTGTCAGAAGAAAGTAAGCAGTTTGGATTAATCCAAACTGAAGCCATGTGGGGCCCAGAACTCTTATAATATTCTACCTATTAAAAGTTTTTCAAATAAATGTACACATGCAGAAAAGGGGGGGCATCCATCCATTTGGATTCCACAACATGTCAGCCTAATTATATAAGACAAGGGTGAGCTCACTAATTCCACTTTTGATCCATTGCTGTATGAAGTTCATTATTATCTGTTTCAAATTATTGCTCATTTCAAGAGCTGTACAATGAAAAAGCATGTCAAGACTTTGAAAGAGCACTTGGCCTTCCCGAAAGCTTTGTGAAACATTTCTTTGGAAACATTTCTGCTGAGGCTGCTCATTGGTGGCCAGTGGGCGTCAGGGACAGGCGGCAGTGTTTCCCCTTTTCGAATCTGTTTACCCTTAATATGTCTCCATGGAAACAAGGCCTGCTTCTGAGTTGACTGTAGGGTTGCCCATAAGAGAAATGAACAGAAAAATCTAGATAGACAAAATTGACATGGCAAGGGACCCTGAGTGTCACTGAGACCCTCCTTAAGACTGATGACTTCACGTGTTCTCATTTAACCCTAAGAACTAGATGGTATTGTTTCTGTCTTACAGATGTCCCTTTAATTTCTGAACATCTACTCAAATAGTAAGTAACAAACCTAGATTTGAACCCAGGCCTGTCTGATTCTGATGCCCACGTTCTTTCTATAAAACCACATGGCCAGTCATTTTAACATCTCTTCCCACCTCCCACAAACATTTTCCAGAATGCTGTAAAAATGTGCCACCCTTGATGTTACCTTCTTTTGGGTCAATATATGCTTGTGAGGAAAGAGATACTAGGCAGAAAGAAAAATAAAGTGGCCTAATAATCCAAGCATGAAATCAGCAGCAGCAGCAGCAGCACAATTATTCCAAATAATCTGTAATCTATAATCCCAGGTGGTTCAGGAAAACCTCATTGAGCTAACGGCCTCTAGTAAGAAAACCTCCTTTTACCAAATTATTGGCTGTGCTCTGCTTTGAGGGGGGCAGGACAAGACAGGGGGCTACAAAGAACCTTGCAGATCTGTATTCAAATCTTGAACCCCCACCACTTAGGACTTGTGGGAATCTCGAGCCTCAAATGCACAACTTCTCTGAGCCTCAAATAACGTAAGCAGGATCTGGCCTCCAGGGCTTTCCAGCCAATGGCAACAGGCAAGGACGGTCACGTGTCCATTTATGTCCATGATCTGTGTCTCAGACATGTACAAAATTCAGTGTGTAGTCAGGGTCCACGAGGGCTAGGAAAACTCACGCTAAGGGAAGTGATCATGTGTGGAGAGACAGGCTCTGCCACCAGGCCTGAGTGTTTGAGGGAGTGTGGCCCGTACTGTATTGTGGCGGAGGTTGGATCTCAGCCCTACCCTGCAATTAGAACTCCTTTCCATCAATGTCACTGCCCTGGAGCTTCTGCAGCTGGTTGTGGGAGTCGTCCCGCCCCAAGTTCCACTGCAACACAATGCAACACAAAAGGAGCCTTCCCTTTATTCGGGGGTGCCACTGTCTCTGGCACTGGGACACAGGGATTTGTAGCTCTCAGGGTACCCAAGAAAGGGAGGCAGAGCTGGAACCATCAGCCTGGGGTGGCCTCGTCGTGGAACACTGCAGAGCAGAGGGCACAACGGAAGTCCTCACTCTGAGTCGTAAAGGGACGTGGACAACCAGGTGGGACTCAGGGAAAGGTGCAGGCGACCCTGAGATTTCCCAGGAATATATGGGGATGACCCAGTAAGTATTGAACTTCCTACAGTTAGGAAGGAGGGTTTGGTGCCAAAGAAATTTGTGTAGTTAGTGAGGCTAGACGGACTGTGCTGACTGGAGAAGTTGGCCGGTACCCGGCACATAGTAGGACTTTAATAAGTGTGAATTATCTTGATCTGTCTGAGATGCAAGCAAAGGTTGGCAAAGTGTCAGGGACACTGGGCAGAACCCTGCGTGGTGGCCCAGATCTCAAGGGGTGTTAAACCAAAGAGATCAGAGATCAGGGTATGGTCTGAAATCAGACTCGGGAAGAGCAGACAAGGTGTAAATCTGGAAATTAGCTGGGAGGATCCAGAAAGAAAGAGGCCAAGCCACAGGGCCTCCAACTGGAAAGGCAGGAGCATGCGAGAAATCCTGGAGGCCAAGAGTCTCCACCAAAATATGCACTCAGGCCAAGAGGGCACTGGCACCTAGTGGCTCCTCTCTTCCTTAAATTTTTTATTTTAATGTAATTTCAGACTCTCAGAAAAATTTACAAAAATAGTACAAAGAATCCCCATATAACCATGTACTTTTTTCCTAGATCCCCCAAATGCGAACACTGTACCACTTTGCTGTATTCTATGTCTGTATCTATAGCTAATCTATATCATCAATATCTGCATCCTCATCCATATTATTTCTTCTAAACTGTTGGAGATACGATGCCCCTTTAGATATTTCAGTGTGTCTCCTAAAAACAAGGACATTCTCTGTACTAACCCTAATTCAATGATCACATTCGGGAAATTTCCATGGATACAATACCATCTAAGACAGAACTTATTCAGATTTCACCAATTATCTCCACGCTGTCCTTTTCTGTAAAAAGACAGTCCCCAAGTGGGTCTCCTCAGTCCCTAGTACTCAAAAATAGTTCCTCAGTGCTCATCTTTCATGACATTGACATTTTTGAGGAATATAGTCTAGCTATTTTGTAGGATGTTTTTCACCTGGCTCCCCTGAAGTTTCTTCATGAGAAGATTCAAGCTATGTGTTTCATAACACAAACAGATCCTGAGTTCTTCCCAAGGCATTGTACCAGGAGAAAAATTCTGTTGAGCTGGGCACGGGGGCGCATGCCTGTAATCCCAGCTGCTTGAAAGGCTGAGGCAGGAGGATTGTGAGTTCAAAGCCAGCCTCAGCAATGGCGAGGTGCTAAGCAACTCAATGAGACCTTGTCTCTAAATAAAACACAAAATAGGACTGGGGATGTGGCTCAGGGGTCGAGTACCTCTGAGTTCAATCCCTGGTACCCCTAAAAGGAAATGCTGTTGATCATTCTTGTGGCTTGCAGGTTAACTTTGATCCCTTAATTAAGGTGGCATCTGCCAGGTTTGGCAGTTGTAGGGTTATTCCTTTCATTTTGTCATTAATAAGAATCTGGAGGGTGGATACGATGACCCTTGATAAACACATTCTAGTTTCTCAAACCTGACCACTACTTAACAGTCCCTGATGTTCTTGCCTGAATCAGTTATCTTTACAATGATGGCCAGATGGCAGAAGCCAGCCTCTTGGCCTCTTCGATTTCAGTTTAGGGAGCAAAGAGGGGTAATGCCCTCCCAGACCCAGCAAAATTCATAGCTCCTGTGGGCCCGAGGAATCTTCTCGGAAATGTCCTAACATTCCTGGTTACTCAATATTTGCCAACTATTTCTGTCAAGATCCATGTCAAGATTCACCTCCAGGGATCTTGCTCTTGGTTCCCTTCAGCCTTCAGGGACACCCTGCCTTCCTTTGCCCTTTTACCTTTAATCTTCCTTAGCTTCTAGGTATTTCTGGAATGCTTGACTTTTTCAGTCTATCTGTGGTAGAGGACCAATCTTTTAAATTTCTCCAAAACCTTAGAGGAGCTATGATCTGTGGTCCGAATGTTCATGTGTCACCACTAAATTCAGTGGCACCTAAAGTGGTCCCTCCCGCCCTGCTCACCAAGCTTCGTGGCTGTGTGCATGGGTGTCGAGACATAGTGAAATTGCCTTCCGATCTCGAAACCCTCGATTTCTGCGTTGAACGTGGGCTGGTGACATCTGAGTGGCAGGTTTCAGGAAGTTTCCTCCCTCTCGCTATGTATCCCCACATCTAGCCCCCCGAGAGATGTACAAAGGAAATCAAGTGAGAGAAAATCCTTCCTGTGGATTGCTTCCATTCCATTTGAGTTCGACAAGATTCCTCTGTGACATAATTACCAACAAAGAGACCTGAGGCTTCACGGGGGAGGACATGATGAATAGCAGCTTCTAATGGAGAAGGAGAAGGACATGTAGGGAACATTCAGATGAAGGGAGGGAACCCCCCTCTGCACGATATTTTAAAGGAATGAGCAGATCTGTGTTTGTCATTTTAAAAATTTACAACAATCAAATGAATGAAATCACCGATTCTCCCACTCTGTGTCTCTTGGTAAAAATAGAGCTGTCAAGCTCTTCATCTGAGATCCCAATCTTAATATAAGAGTGCTATTTTTAAAAAGGCTGGGTTTTTGTTTTTGTTTTTTTGGTTTGGTTCTTTAGTAGACGTCACTCAGACACTGCGATGGGTGCTGGGAAAGGGAGGTGAACCAAGCAGACGGTGTTCTGGAGGAGCTGCAGGTGGAGGCAGAGAGAGCCCACAGGGGGGGACAAGGAGCCCTGAGGTCACAAGAACTGAGGCTGAGCCCAGTGGGGAGCCAGGAGAGAGACGATCTCCCAGTGTGGAGGCCAGTGTGCTCAAGGGTGGGTGGCGGGGCCCACACATTCAAAGGCCCGCCAGAGCCCTGCTGTGGCCAGATGCAGAGAGAGGCAGAAAGTCTAGCTGGAGCTGGGGAGCCAGCAGGAGCCAGACACATGGGTCCTGGGGGCTTGTAAGGACCTGGATCTTAAGGTCATGCAAAGAGATTGAGAGTTCCTGACCTGGGAAATAATGGGATTAGGTTGCACTTTCAGGAAAAGTGCTCTGTTACAGAGAGAATGTGCTGGAGGGTCAGCTTGGGCTCAGTGGGACTAGTTAGAGGGCTATTGCTTGGGTCTGGGCCGGAGATGACTCTGACTTGGATTAGGCGGTGAGATCTCTGCTCTTGTCATCTTTGGGGGACCTGCCAATAACCTAACTAATTAAATCCTTAGGGGAAGGAATAGGCAGCATCCCAGCATTCAGATTGGGACAGTATTAGAAGGGCCCCTTACCAAGGTGCTTCTGTCCATTGTGTGTAGGGAAGAGAAGCGACTTGTTGGAAAGGCAGGGATCACGCTGTGTGGGGCCCCCAGTGTGTGAGCGGCTGGAGTCACAGGACTAGCACCTTGTACCCCCCCACCGCCGCCATCATTTCACCCAGCTGACCTTGAGACTGACAGCTCTATCACAGCAAATTAAAACTGAGTTTTGGCTTTGAATTTATTGAGAACAACCCAGCTCCCAATCCTGCAAGTGTTACTGACTGGGAGCAGAAGGGAAGGCCAGGTGGAGGAGCGTGAGTTTGCATTACAGTATGTTTTAACAGAAACACAGTGTGATGACCTAGAAGGACAGAGGTGACTCCACGGGAAGCCGTGGGTGCGAGTGGTCTCCCATTCTCTAATAGATTAGTCTGTAGGAACTGGCAGGCTCCCTTCAGCTGTGGGGCATGCTGCTAATGACAAGGATAATAAAATAGTAATAATCAAGTAGTTGTTGTCTGTCGGGTGTTTAGTGCATAGGGGGGACATGGCTGAGCACTTAGCCTGCACAGTCAGATAGGACCCTGACCACCAGCCCTCCACAGGAGTTCTACATCACACCTGTCCGCCCACGAGGAAGCTGGGACTCACAGAGCCTACTGACCCACCCATGGCCACACAGCCTCGACAGGTGGGGGTCGAATGGACCTCTGAGACGGTCTGGCATCCAGCCTGCGATCTGCCAGCAGCGAGGAAGGCATTGTGAGTAAGCTGGTGATCAGCCCCCTGGAGTGTCACCTCATCTGCAGGTGCAGGTGGCTCAGGCAGGTGAGGGTCATGTGCCTTGTATGTCTCATCAGAAAAAAGGCCAAGGGCCAGTAGCCCAGTAAAGAGATGGCTAAGACCGACTGGGGTGGGGACGGCCTGCCCTGGGACTCCTCTGTGGGCCTCCAGCCTCCTTATCTTATGCTCCATGTCCCAGGGTGGCCTTTCCCAAGGAGCTTACCCTGGGTCCCCAGGGCTGTCCCCAGAAACTGTGTGGCTCTGTCACTGCCTGGTCCTGGAAGTGCCGCAATCTGAATCCTGGGTACAGCCTTCTGCTCTGAGGTCCCAGGCAACGAGCCTCATTACCCAGACACCTTCCCTCCTAAAGAGGTACTAGCAGCCCCTCCCCTCACGCCCTCTGACCTAGTGTCCCCAGCGCGGCCAGAGGGACGTGGAGATTCCTCAGGTTTCCCTCATTCTTCATAGGTGATCACATGCCTTTTAGTCCGCCCTCCTCTCACTTGCCTAGGCCTGGTTCTTTCCAGGGACCCTCACTCTGTCCTCCAGCCCATGGGTCCTCCCATCTCCCCACCTTGCTCATGCCTGGCCCACCACCTGACTGCAGTTTCTCCCCAACTCCTTCCTCATAAGCCTCAGCTCTAGGGGTGCCTTTTCCAAACACTTGTCCCCACTTCCACCCACCCTGCCTGTGTTCTGGCCTTCTGCTGACTTTTGTGGGCATATTCCTGTAATAGACTTTCTCATGTTGTCTTATGTGATATGTGTGTGTGCACGCATGTGCGTTTTCTGTTGGTCTCCCCTATTCTCAGTGAACCCCGGGTGAATCGCATGCACCTTGAAACTCAAGAAGCACTGGTCCAGTTGGTGACCCACTGTCTTAGATCTTTTTTGTTACTGTAATGAAACACCTGAGGCAGGCTGCTTCATGAAGAAAAGAGGTTTATTTGGTTCACAGTTGTGCTGGTGCAGAATCTAGGGACTATATCTGGGATGGTCTTCTTGCTATAGAGTCCAAAGGTGGCTGAGGGTATCCTGTGACAGAGATAGGGAGCACATGTGTGTCTACACGTGTCTGTCTGCTCTCTCTCCCTCTACCTATAAAGCCATCAGGATTCAATCATAAGGGCTTATTTAATATAATCTATGACCTTGTCTAATCTAATCATCTCCCAAAGGCCCCCTCTAAACCCATAGTCTGATCAAGTTTCCGCACTCTTAATACCTCACCATGGGGATTAAGTTTCAACATATGAAGATGTGGGTTGGCTCTCAAACTATATCCAAACCAGGAAGAAAAGAAATGGGTTGGACCAGAAGCTTGTCTCTTTGCCAAGATGAATAACAGAGCCTGTTTTGACCATAGCCTCTGATCCAATGCCTGCATGTGTCCCTATCACAGCTGTCACTTAGAGGTTAGGACTTTGGGCTCTGAATTTGGACAGACCTGTGTCCCTATTGAACCTGTCACGGCTTACCTGTGTGGCTTTGGGTAAGTTGCTTGATGTCTCCGAGTTTCAGTTTCTCATCTGTAGAGTGGAGAGAATTAATTGTAAAATAAATAGGATCACTGATGTAAAGAAAATGCTTTCTGCTTAGTGCTTGACAAAAAGCAAATACTCAATAAATATCAGTTATGGAAGATGCACCCGAGACAGAGGTTTCAACCACGCAAGGACATTGACTCACACTAAAGTCACTATGCAGTTACATGTGTATTAATTAATTGTCTTTATTATCCAAGCTGCTTGCCAGATGCAAGAAAGAAAAAGACTTGATTCTTCCCAAAGATTCTTCTTGATTCTTCACAAATAGATGTGGGGAACGTTCATCAGCTGTCTCTGATTGTAGAATGGGACCCACTTTGTAAAGTTAGGACCTGAGGTTTCAGAGAATGGAGAGCCCAGGCCCCCCAGGGGGCTAGGAAAGGCCTCAAGCAGTGGCATTTGAGAGGCATCTGTATGCAGGTGGGGTTTCCGGCCTGGGAGTCAAGGGAACCTGCTTGGAGGGAGGGAGGCGGAGTAAGCCAGAGAACCGCGAGTCGTGTGCAGTGGCTGTGCATGGAAGCTGGCTTTGTGGATCTTGGGACATAGGCCCAGAGGTGCAAGTGGATGTGGGGTTTCCCTCTACCCCTGGAGGTCAGTGGGGAACCGCGGGACACCGTCGCCCACCCCACCCCCGCCAGCGTATCTCATGCTTCTGAAGTGCAGGATGCTGGTGGTAACGAGGGCAAAGGGCCTTCCAGGGCTTCTGACCTCCCCGAGGAGGTCTGATCATCACCACCCAGAGACCCTTGACGGAGCTTCTCAATGCATCCCCAGCTCCTGTGAGTGTTGGATGCTCAGAGTTCACAGCTATCAGCTTTGCCCTTGATGAATCCAACAGGAAATGGCTACCCAGAAGGTTTACCCTCTTCCATGAGGGGTGGCCCATTGCCAACGACTGAGTGCCGTGTGGTACAGAAGCCTAGCTCCGTTGCCTCTAGGCTGGACCAACCCCATGTGCAACTTGCACCCCAGAAGTGCCCATGAAAATAGATCTCCCCTGACACACAAAAATGTAATGCCCCTGTAATTTAAAAGCTCAGGTATAACCTGCTTCAGGCACAACTGGATGTAGGTGCTCAAAAGGTATCAGTTGGAATCATTGTCTACGGTCTGATTTCTCTATGTTGGCTTCATCTTTAGATGCTCTTCCAATGTTGAGGCCTCCTTAACCCCAGCCTTTAGAAGCCATTTTTCTTCTTCTTTCATTCCATATGCTTCATGAGGCTTTAGCCACAGGGAAGGTGGATGCTGGGCAGGCAGTGGCCACATGTGTCCCTCACCTGGGGAATGACTGAGGGCCGGAATAGCTGAGAACTTCCGTGATGCTGCCAGAGGGCCTGAGAACTCTCAAATGTGCACACGTAAGATAAACAACCCCAAAGGAACACCAGCCATATTGCCAGACCTCATCATGCCATCAGAGATGGCAAAACCCTAGACGGGAAGTCCCTGGGCTTGTGTGAGCACCACAGGTCACACACATTCTCTCTGTCCTGAGTGGTGGTAGAAGGAGCGACGGACGAGGGTTTGGAGATCCGGCTTCTCATCCGGCTCTGCTCCCTGGGAACCTGGGGACACCACCACCTTCCTCCTGGTCTGTTTCCCCACCTGGTGAATGTGGCCTGGACCAAGGCATTCCAGACCCCCTTCCCAGCCCCTACGCTGCTCTTAAGCACCCCCCCGCCCACAGATCTGGCTCCTTCGCTGGTCTCCGCAGGGCTCCAGGCTCCGGTGCTTCCTCTCCCCACATTGCTAGCAGCTCCCTGTGCTCAGCTCGCCCAGGTGGGCTGCTCCAGGGAGCCCCAGCAACCGCACTGCACAGCTCCAGGCCGCCCTCACAGAAGGTCTGCCCACCCTCCAGCCAGTCCTTCGTGCCTCAGTGGGATCCTCTACAGGCAGAGGTGGGACGCATAGTACTGTGCACCCAAACAGAACAAAGACACACAATGCAATATGGCACCGTCACCGGAGAACCACCCAGCTGCCCTCAAAGCTTTTGCTGAGCACCCCCGGACACTGCATCATTCACAACTTCAACGCCAGTCCTCAGCCTCTCCTCTGACAGACCTGGGCCCTCACCAAGGCTGGCCTGCCACTCCTTGATGTGAGACCTTGGGCCAGGTGCTCCAGCTCTGATGGGCCACCTCCCGGAGCTGTGCAGGGTTCACTAAGACACGCAAGCCCTGCAGCAGCCTCATCAGTTGCTGGGGTTTACCATTTTCTGTGAGGAAAGTTGAGTGGAATATTATAGAACTGTCAAAAAGAGAAACCTGGGCAATTGTACAAGAGCAAGGGGAGGGACTGCATGTGTTATTAGAACTCTATTATTTAAAAAACAAGGAAGGCAGATGTGGTGGTGCAGGCCTGTAATCCCAGCTATTCAGGAGGCTGAGGCAAGAGGATTGCAAGTTCGAGATCCTATCTCAAAAAATGAATTAGTTAAATTAAAAAAGAGGGAAAAATACTAATTTAACTTACATAAATATAAATAAATCTGAATACACAACACATGTGCCTGGTAAAGGTGCACAAGAAGCTCAGAGTCCCTGAGGTTGGGGAAAGGAAAGAAACTGAGTGAGTGGGGACCAGGGGTGACTTCACAGCAATCCCCCCAATGTGTGTTCTGGAATTCTCTCCGTGCCTATGTACAGCCATAGGAATTAAATAATGCTAGAAATAAAATAAAAGACACTCCCTTGTGGGGTCCGGAGCTGAGGGGAGAAGGAATCTGAGCAGGGTCTCATTTTTTATTCTGTGAGCAAGTTCAATGCACAGAGGGCATGTCACCTCTGGCCACCTTGGGAGTTCTTGGGTGAGCACTTCAACTCTGCTGGAGGAGCCCAAGCCCGGTCAGAGGCTACATGAGGGCGGTGAGGCAAGTGACCCAGTGTGTGACTCACAGTCATCAGCACTGTCGTAGTCCCTTGTATCACATGAAACGTTAGCATGACATCTTGTGATTGGCAGGGTGGTTTCACACGTGTGCCTCCTGGGGCTTCCCAGTGAGATGCTGGCGTTGACAGTTACATTCTCAGCGCCCTCTATGGTCTGCGGTGGGCACTGCCGCTGATCCTCCTCATGCCCTGGTACTCTCCATCCCCAGTGGCCTCCTACTATAAGCCTGAGGTCCTTTCCAGGCTGCAATGTCAAATATACCATAGACTTGAGCCTCAAACCCCGAGCACTGAATTCTCACAGTGGTGGAAGCTGGAAGCCCAAGACGAGGGTGTGCAGACCCAGCGTCGTGATGGGCAGCCTTTTTTACCAGGGCACAGAGCCCTGCGTGGGGCTCCACCCCGTGGCCTGCTCATCTCTCACAGCCCCCCTCCTACTTCTGTGCCTTGGGAGGTGAGGTCTCAGCATAGGAGTTCTAGAGGGACCTGAACATCAGCCACAATTGTGCCTAAGGGCTTTCTCTGGCCTCAGGCTCTGGCACAGCCTCTGCTGGGGACAAGGCAGGGTGCCAAGGAATCAATGTCCCTGGAAGCAGCCCTTGCCTCATGCACGGGGGAAACTGGTGACTAAATCCCCAGGTTCCTCACTCTGCCACTGAAGTGTCCTCCCAAAGGTCCTAGCTGCCAGGAGCTCTGGGCTGCCCACTGTAGTAAACTGCTCCTTTTTTTTTTTTTTTTGGTATGGGGGATTGAACTCAGGGGTACTCGACCACTGAGCCACATCCCCAGCCCTATTTTGTGTTTTTTTATATGTAGAGACAGGGTCTCACTGAGTTGCTTAGCGCCTCGCCGTTGCTGAGGCTGGCTTTGAACTCGCGATCCTCCTGTCTCAGCCTCCCTAAGTGCTGGGATTACAGGCTTGAGCCACCGCGCTCGGCTGTAAACTGCTCCTTAAAGCACCCTGGGTGGCCTCCTGCCCATCTCCTTCCCGTTGGTCCCCTCCCTCCTGTGTTTCCTACCATCCTACAGGGATGAACCCCTTGCTGTCACTCTGTCTCACCTCTAGGGAAACTGAACCCAAGTCCGAGGCATATCTCTAGTGAGCAGGATGGCAGCAGCCAGATGCAGGGCGAGCTGCCAGATCTGGGTCCTGCCTACTCTTGCTTCCCCAGTTAGCTCTCAAAGAAGACGAGAGCAGAGGCCAGGAGGCAAACTGCCCTTCCACCCCCAGGTGACAGAATCAAGCACAGTGGTGAGCCCCAAGCACCATAGAGTTCAAAGCCATGAGCAACACCAAGTCCCAGCCTCAAGTCTAAGCTTGTCTTTCACAACATTTAAGAAATGGTTGTGATTTATTTTTTTAACCACTCATTTCATGTTCGAAAAATAATAGTAAATATCCATCAGGGCTTCTTCACAAATGTAGCACTGAGTTGTTTTTTTTTTTTTGGTACCAGGGATTGAGCTCTGGGATACTTGACCACTGAGCCACATCTCCCGCCCTATTTTGTGTTTTATGTAGAGACAGGATCTCACTGAGTTGCTTAGCACCTCGCCATTGCTGAGGCTGGCTTTGAACTCGCGATTCTCCTGTCTCGGCCTCCCCAAGTGCTGGGATTATGGGCATTTGCCACCATGCCTGGCTACTGAGGTCTTCTTAATGCTTACTTTTCCCTCTCAAGAATTAAATTGTCACTTAAAGTCATCTTATAGGTTTTTGGGTTTTGTTTTCACAACATCAGATCATCTCCTGCAGGAAGCTCTGAGGCTGAGTGTGTGGCGGGGACCCTGCAGGGCAGGGTGGAGGAGTGCGCGGCCCAGGTCCAGCTGGACTCAGGAACACAGAGTGACTGAGCCGGCATGTACACCAGCCCAGGCAGCAAAGGGAGGGGAAAGAAAACACTGAATGGGGAAACTCGCGGGGTTTCCTCCAGGCCAGGAGCAGGGCTTTATGTGACACTCCTGAGTCATGGGGAAGTCCCTGCCTTGGTCGGTGGCTGTCCACAGCTCTAGGACAACAGAAGCCTTGTTAAGGACCCCACCTTCTCTAAGATCCATCCTAGTGAGGTCAGGACCAGGGTGGATGGCTGGGTGTGTGTGGTATTCATAGACCGGCTTGTGTTCTCGGCAGTTCTAAATGGTAGAGGAGCAAGGTCAGAAAGAAAGCTTGGTGACCACTGTTCTGTCACAGGTCTCTCCTCTTTCCTGGAACAGGTTGATGTGAGTCTATCTGTTTCCAGGGACATGAATTCCTTTAGGCCAGGATAATATTTCATGCATTTAGAAGATCTGTTTTCCCACCGCAGTGCAAGGTATGCAGTAGGAGCTCAATTCATGGGTGTTGAGCATAATGTATACAGAAGCATCATGAAGTCCAGTATCTTCCTGAGAGCTAATCAGGACCAGGGAAACGGAAAAGATGGTTTTTTGAAATCATTTCAGATGAGTTGATCAACCTACGACCCACAGGGAATGACCCTGCAGGTGACATCCTGAGCTTGGAGCCTCCTGTTGACCCCACCACAGGAAGACAGCTGCTGCCAGTTGACTAGAGCTGTGACTGACTGTGAGAGATCACGTCTTGCTCAGCTTGCCCTCCTGTAGTCTGAGGAGTCCACTCTCAGGAACTGACTGTGTTAAACTTAACAACGCCATCTTCCCCCAAGGCACAGGAGGCTGTGTGTCCTTGGTCCTATGGACTGAGTGCTGGTGCGCGCTGACATGCTGACATCATAGCTGGAATCTGAACCCCAAGGTGAAGGCACAGGAGGCAGAGGGAGGTGGTTATCCTGAGGTGGAGCCCTTGTCGACGGGGTTAGGATCCTTATAAAGACATTGCAGAGAGTGGCTTTGTCCCTTCCCATGGGAGGACAGAGCTAGAGGCCACCATCTATGAACCAGGAAAGGGGCCCTTGCCAGGCACTGAATCTGTTGGTGCTTTGATCTTGGACTTCCAGCCTTCAGAATTGTGACAAATTTCTGCGTGTAATCCAGACAGGCCATGGTGTTCAGTTCCAGAGGCCCAGACAGCCTAAAGTACCTGCTGACACGGAGCCTCTTACTGGAGCCCCAGGAGTGGCCGAGTTAGTTCCATGAGGACGTTGCCTAGAGGAGAATGGAGCATCAGGCCAGGACATGGGGCTGTCAAAAGTGCTTACAGAGCCAGAGGAACAAGAGCCAGGCCGTCCCTCCCTCCTCTCCACTAAGCCTCTGTCTCTTGCCTGCGTCCCTTCTCCCAGCTGCCACCTGGGTCCAAACCCTCTGTCCTCCTCGCCACCTGTGCCACTGTGGACCAGTCTCAACCTCCCGTGCCTCCATGTCCTCCTCTGCACAGGGGACTGAAGGTAGGGACAGCGCCTATCGCATAGGGCTGTTGGAGGACTCAGTGAATTTGTTATTGTAAAGGGTGAGGCCATGGCCTGCACCCAGTAAGGGCCATAGGATGCTGGTATTTTTGCCAGGTGGAATTAGTTCAGGCAAAAGTACATTTTGTGACAAGCAATTAATGACATAAAAAAACACATGTTGCACCCTTGAGTAGATAACCGAAGCTCCTGGGGGCTCCAGGCAGAAGAAGTGCATCTGGGAAAAGCACACCCAGCCTGGTATTGGGACATGGCCTGGAGCCAATAACCTCTCATTCTAATTTATTGATCTACTTATCTGTTTTGTAGTGCTGGGGATTGACTCCAGGGCCCCATGCATGCTAGGTAAGCGCTCTACTGATGAGCTACAATTCCCGCTCTTCCGATCTTGTTTTAAGTTAGATTGGGTCTTGGCTTTGCCATATGACTTTGGGAAAATCAATTAATCTCACCAGTCCTTAAAAAAAAAAGAGAGAGTGAAAAAAGAAAAAAAAAACAATCCAGCCTTAACTCATTGGATTCCTAGGAAGGCTGGAGCATCTAAAGATATAGTGATTTTGAAGTGGGTGTTCCATGGGGTGGGCTTATCGATCCCCTTTAAAGCCCTCGAGTCTGGCGCTGCTGCTGGCTGAGACAGGAGCGGGCTCTGAGGTTGCCCTTCCAGTGAACATTAACCAACTGAGTTCAACATAGCCCAGCATTTCCTAGACACGGTGGCTGCTCAGCATCCCCTTATCACTCCTTCGACCACACAGGGAGACGACTCATTTGAGGCTCAGCCTCAGCCTGGGTTCTCAGCCACAGGGCTCTGAGGAACATCACTTTTGAAACCTGTTTCGGACATGTGGTCGACCAAAGGGTTATTTCTCTTTTGTGAAACCATTTGTAAAAGGAGTAGAAACCACATTACATTCGATTATGTATTGGAAAAAGGATTAGACTTAGGAACAGCCACAACACCAATATGAAATTGGAACTCCCTGGGGTGATGTGGGGGGAAGTGGGGAGATGACCACTGAACTCCTCAGCTTTTAGCACTATGACCTTGACCTCCAAGAAGCCTTGATTTCCATTTGTGGGTTGTGGCTCCATGAAATGTGGCTCTCCTTTGACTTTAGGAAGGGAGCATGAAGTCCATAGCAGGCCAATCTGTTGTCCTATGCCTCAGCTACAATGATTGGTTCAAGTGGCAGAAGCTAATCTAAGCAAAGTTCAGGGCTCTCAGGAAATTTGGGATAAAAGGAATGGAGTGAGGTAGAAGGTGGTCATCCTAGAAGCTACCTAGAAGGTAGCTACCCTGAAAACAATTAACGCACACACATAAGAGATCAGTGTTAAGAAAATGTTAGAAAATAGTATGGGTGTCACAGGTGGCGAGGAGGACAGAGGGTTTGGACCCAGGTGGCAGCTGGGAGAAGGGACGCAGGCAAATAGTATGGGTATATTCATACCCTGTGGAATAAGTTGTGCCTAAAGACTGCCCTTCCTCTGAACTTTTGTATTACATAATCCAATAAATTTACTCTCTCAGATGGGGCTCAGTCAAGAAAAGAGAAACTACAGTACATATTTCAAAATACAGGAGATGCAGAAAAGATTTTAGTCAGTGTATCCATTCATTTTCTGTTGCTATGATAAAATACCTGAGGCTGGGTGCATTCAAAGAAAAGAGGTTTATAGAGCTCACAGTGTGAGAGGCTAAAAGTCCAAACGGCTAGTCTCTGATTTTTGCAAGGTCACTTAGCTGCATCATATCATGGCAGACAGCATCACAGAGGGAGTGCATGAGAGAAGGGAACACCGGGCAAGTTAGGAAGCCAGAGCATCAGGCTTGCTCTTTTTATAATAGCCCTCTCCTAAGAACTAACCCAGTGTCCCATGAGAGCTATCTTAATCCTTTCTGAGGGCAGTGAACTAATGACTTACCACAGGGCCTCACCCATTAGAGCTCCCACCATCTCCTAACTTTAGTGCACCAGGGACCAAATTTTGAACACATGGGCCTTTGGGGGTCACACGTATACCATATCTAAACCATAGCCCACAATGAATGATCAAAATGAGCATGCTGGGGACATGCACTCTGAGGGCTGGCAGGAAAGGGAGAAGAGGGTGATTACAGAACTTGGGACCTTGGAGGGTCTCAAAGACTGTGCTGTCTCCTGGAGGAAACTGCAGAACATGGGTTTGGACCACTGAAGAGGAAAGTCGGGAGTTGGTGGGTGCTCACACCTGCAAAGTGGTGGCCAGGGGCTGCTTGGGTGCCAAGGGTGTGTGGCCAGGGGATAGAGAAGCTTGTGCAGCTGGTCCTCCCCCTCGAGGGCCCTGGCTGATGTGCTCCGGGCCTGGGCAGGAGCAGGCTGACGGGGTTTGGGGGATGCTGAAAGGACCTGGGAAGTGGAGCCCACTTTCTGCTCCTGCTGGAAAGACACTCCCAGGAACTGAAAGACAGAAATGAAGTCCTTCTGCTCTTCTCCAGCCTCCCTGTCTTCCTCAGATGCCCACCTCTCCCCATCAGCAGAGCCTTGCAGGGAGCCGGCTGGCACAAGCCTGCAGTGTGGCCTGTGGCTTGCCACTCACAGAGCCGAGGGGAGCTTGGCGATGAGAAATAAGAGCAGGCGCGACGGTCTAGCCACTAGCAGAGCCTTCAGTGACATGCGCCTTATTGATAATGTCTGATTATCAGAATTACCAAAATTATAGCCTTCTCCCATTTTCCCTGGACTGTAACCTAGAAGACATTCCTGTACTCATAAACAGCATAGTTTATCTTTGAGACCCTCTGGATTGCTAGAGCTCTCATCTTCTCTCAGATGTGAAGGCCAAGTTCAGGGGAGCCAGGCACTAGATTTATGCTTCCCACTTTCCTTTTGGATGAGTTTTAGGACATAAAGACTTGGGGCCTGTGACGGCAGGGCGGGGGTGCGGGGATATGATGCTTCTTTTTGGAGTAGGAATTCGATGAAGATGCTTTTGGCCACCAGAAACAAGAAGCTGCCTCAGGTGGCTTGGATAATGAAAAAATACATCATGCCACAAAACTGGAATGCCAGGGGTAGGCAGCTTCTACCAGCTTCATTCTTTGGCCACACTGTATTAGGGAGACCTCATGTTCTTCTCATCTTTTCTATAAGAACCTCGGTTCGGTTCTTCTGGTAGTGGCTTATCATGGCTGCAAGGCTGCCTTAGAGTTCCAAGCAGGATACACAGTTATGGTGTCCAGTAGATTACCATCTTTCCTTTGTGTCTCTCTTTTGAATTAAGGAACTCTTTCCCTAAAACTACCACTGGAATTCCAGGTCACATGCGCACTGCAGAACTCATCACCATTAAGGGGATCAAGGCGACTGGGAATACCATGATTGCCTCAGACCACCAGGAACCATTCACAAGCTAGAGACCTGGTACGCACAGGTAGCCGAATAAGTCAGGATCCATCAGAAAGACAGAACCACTTCCTGCTTGTTCTGCATATAAATGTGCACTCAGGGATTCGTTGTGGGGATGGACCCTCTGCAGCTATGGGGACTGGTTAGATCATTTCTACAGGGCTCTTGCCTCAAGTTGAAGTCAGTCCATCAGGTAGAAAGTGGGGAAGAAAAGATGGCTGTCAGGGAAGAGAGCCAGGACAGGCTGCACCCCACGAGGCTGGACTGGTCAGTTCTCATGGCCTCCGACCTGCATGTCCTCAGGAGAGGCTGGTGTACTTTGTCATGGGATCCGCAAGGCCTTGCCAAAGTTCAAGGAGGATTCATGAAATGTGAAGCAGTGTGGGGTGTGGCCATTCTCCCTGACTCTGGGCCTGGTGACCCTGCCTGAGCTCCAGGCTTCAGGAAAAGAGACCTCTTGTGGCCCCACAGGAAACATCAGAAGATTCTGGATATGAACCTTCAGCCCTGCCAAGTTAAACATCACAATGCCACCGCAGTGTCCCTGAGGAGCGAATCTTGAAGAACACCAGTGTGCTGTAAGCAAGCAAGAAGGAAAAACCAGACCTGGAGGGAAGCAACCCAAAGAGTCTGTGTCCCCAGGCGGCAGTTTTCCAGGGGCCTCATGCTGGAATGTGGTGTTAGGAGAGATTTGGGTATGCAAAGCACACATGAAGGTGAGAAATAACAGAACTGCCGAAATAGAACACTGCCCTCCCTCTGCTTTCTCCCAAAGAATAACTGGCCCTCTGGGCCTATCAGGGGCCAGGCCCTGGCAGAAAACACGAACAAAAAATAGACTCGTGTCTTTAGCTCTCAGTGGAGCGCCTGCCCTACCCATGAATCACCACTACACTCACCACGTCCCTCCTTGGAATTTCCTCTCCCCACTTCTTGTTCTTATTCAGCAAGCACACATTATGTACCTACTGTGTGCTAGGCACAGTGGAAACAAGATGTGCATGCAGTGAACCTGTGCTGTCACTCCTCCCCTGCCCCCATCCCCCTCTCCTTCCAGAAACCTTCTCGGATGTCATCCGAAGCCTCTGGCACAATCGAGCAGCCCTGCTCAAGGCTGCAAATGATTATCTACAAGTATGTGCCTATGCCGGACGTGTAGCTTTTGTTTTTAATGAATGTTTTATTTTTGTTGGTCCCATCTTCCCCCTGGGGCACATGAGGACTTTGAAGGTCAGGTTTCTGTGTCCTCTGCTGTTCCTTGTGACCTGCAGTGTGCCTCATGGCTGTGCTCGACAGGGAAAAGTCCAGGTGGCGTTTCCAAAGGCAGCGAGCCGTGTTCCCTGTTCCCGCAGAGCCCTGGGGATGCATACTGTGCTTTGCACACATGAGCTCCGCTGTTCCTCACCCCAATCTGAGGCCCCTGGCACTCAATTGCTTTCCGTCCTGTTACTGTCCCATTCAACCCATGAGGAAATCAGGGTTCCGGGTGGTTGAGAAAGTTGAGGATGCAGCTTTGGCACAGGCTGCCGCCTCTGGGTCCTCTCATCTTCAGGGTTCTGCTGGTGTCGGGGGCTGTGGTGTGGGCGACTCACTCATCGGGGCGTGTTCTATGCAGGGGGCACTAGGCACCTATAGATCCCCACAACCCTAGAGGCAGAGATTACTACTGTCCCCATTTTTAGTGACAAAATCAAGGCCTGAGAAGTTTAGGTAACGTGTAAGATGCAAAACTGGAACTTAAATCAAGATCTAACACTAAAACGCATGTGTTGGCTGTGCATGTCAATGGTGATCTGAAACAATGTAAAGAAACTTCTAGACTCATTTCTCCGCACCTCTGACAGTGGGCCTTGGAGGGAAACCAGCAGGGTGTGTGTCCAGCTCTGCAGCCTGAGACAGGACACTCCGTCTGACTGAGCGTTTCCTCTTCATGCCATGCAGATTAACCAAACAAACAGAAAGCTGGCCTCCGCCTCCTCGGCTTGCTGAGGATTAAATGAAAGAAAACAAAAAGTGTGCACACACGTGCTCTCCACAATGTCTGGCGGGAGGTGAACATCCAGTAAACGTTAGCGTTTATTCTTATAATGGCAATCATTTCTATGATCAGCCTTGTTCAATCAGGCTGGCCAGCAGCTCCTCCAGAGCCATCTTTGACAGGACATTGTTAGCACTAACAGGCTTCAATTCCGGGATCCTTGGATTCCCCCAGAAGCTTGTACCAGAACAGCCACTGCAGCTGCCCCAGGGAGCCCGTGCACGCGCCCAGGCTGAAACCCAGGCCTCTCTGATGTCCTGTTATAGCCGGCTCCTCAGCTGCTCCACACATGTTCCGTAATGGGAGTCATTAGCCGAGAGCCTCATAAACACTGCCTCCTGCCCGTGCTGTGCAACGGGTGCCGGTTGTGTGGCAATCGTAGTCCAGCCCATGAGCCCAGATAGGAAAAAACATGCGTGTGTGCAAGCCCCCAGCATGCCCTGAACAGAGTTGTCCCCTGGTCGCTTGTACAGACTCCGCTTTCACTCATCTACCTGCAAGAAGCCAGTCAGTTCAGATAAATAATCACAGAGATCTGGCTTGGGCTCTTCCATGGGGATATTTGAAAGTGCTGATCTTCTTTGCATTTAATAAAACTTCTTTATTAGGTTTCCTATTCTCTCAAGTTAATGGAAGGAGCAGATATGCTCTAAAGGGGCCGACCGCTTTGGTTTTGCAAAGCTGTAAGCAGCCCTTTGCAAACACATACAAATGCCGTATGTGTTCAAGTGGCTGAGGAGAAAACTCGAACTGCTGGGATCTGTGTCAAATGAAAACAGTCCTGTTTACTCCCAGGGAGTCCTGGGGGAGTTGGGGGTATGGAAGAATGTGCCAGGCTTATGCTACATAGGGTGGGGGAAGGGGCAATGGAAGCATCCAGGACCTTGTGTCTTGGTGAGAGGAGGCGGAAATGGGCAAGACAGAGAACTGAGATTAGTAGTCCCCATGCAATCGTGTTGCCTGGGCTTTTCCTAAGAAGATGGGATTAGATGCAATTAGCAAATGATTTCTTAGTTGGGCTCTGGAGATCAGATAAAATCATCTCTGTGAGTCTCTGTTTCTCCATTTTCAAAAATGGTGTTGGAAGAGGCCAATTTTCTTGGCTGGGGTTAGACTTGTGGCTGGCACAAACAAGGACACAGTTATTGTTCCACCCTCTCAAGAGCCCGTGAAGGTGTTTTAGGGGGGACAAAAAAACCAGGCGTGGAGTGTGTTGAGAGGCCTTTGGGGAAACCACAGCCTGGCAAGAAACCAGTCCTGAGCTTGAGGCCACCGAGGCCAACTTCCAATGACACCCTGGCCTTCTGCAAGGGAACAAAGAGGGCAGGGGGAATCCAAGGATCAGAAGGGCAGAAAGAGGAAGAGAAAGAAAGAGGGGCGAGGAGAAGGCGGAACAGAGAGAAGCAACAGCTGGGGAGAGGAAGAAGAGGCAGTGGCCAGGCGGCAGGAGGATCCACAGGGCAGCTTCCTGAGCAGCAGGAAGCCGGCCCTTTGGTCCAGCCCAGTTCCTGAGGGAGGGGAAGCAGGGACACAGGTTCTCCTTCTGTAGCAGGTAAGGTGCCTGGGGCACATGGGGATTTAAGAATCTTTCTGCTTTTCACTTATGTGACTTTTGCTGGGTAACAGAACGCTGGCCCATGAGAACATCCCAGAACCCAGGGTTGGGTCACTGTCCCCCCAGAGCTGGGTATTGGATTAAGGAGTCACAGTAGACTTCAGTACCACAGTGTCTGTCCCAGGATTTCAGGGTCTGGAGGAGAAGTTCCATTCTCCCTGCTGCTTATCTTGGCTTCTACAATCTCCCAGGCAAATAATCATATTTTTGTATCTCAGGCCTTTGTGAAAATGTAGTTCCTTGCCTTTTCACAGTTGCTTCTTGGGAGTTCTTTTTGGTGGGTGAGAAAGAAGGTGAGGTAGGACATGGGGGGTGGGCAGGTGCTGCAGAGAGAGAATGAGGGTGGGGAGGGTGGGGCCACCATCACTACTTTGCCAGTGGCATATCCTGGAGGACCAATGACAGATACACTAGACATGCAGCCCTAAGTGGACTCAGGCAGGTGGGTTACCATAAAAGGAATTAGATCAATAAACAGTTGATTTGCTTCCCTGTCCCTGACCACTGCCCACGGAGCTCCACAGCGCCTCTCCTGGCCGGTCTGTGAACTGCACCAGGTGATCCTCAGAGGAGGGAAGGAACCCCAGGTCTGACCATGGCCGCAAATGGAGTATCTTGATACAGCTCCTTATATGGCCTTGATCCCCTTTTAGGACTGTCTGTATTTCTCTCCCAGATGATACCCCACTTCAGGAAGAACTCTTCTTAGTGAATTCACTCCAACACTCTTTCCTATTCTTCCCTTTCCTACTCCTCTCATATTTTAGGCTGCTGAAATGTACTTAAAAGGATTTCTTGCTCCTCCAGAGCCTTTATTTGTTTGCTCTTGCTGTCTGCCCAGCTGCCCCAACCCTGTGTGAAATGGTAATAACTTCAGAAATAAACCTGAGGCGGGAAAAGGGGAGGTCCTGTCATCTTCTGAAAAGGCTGATGGAAATTTCCCTGCCCAGGCACCTCCAACCTGCCATCCTGGGACGTTCCCAAAGTCTGCCTCATCCTCCTCACTCCACCTGCCCCCCTCCCCAAGCTCTGCATTTCGTTTATTATTCTTTAAATTACAGACCCCCTTAAGAGAAAAAAGGAAAGTTAGAAGTGGAGAACAAAGAAAGCTAAAGCCTTTTAAAGCACGTTTATGGAGATTTTTTCATGAATTTTACAAATGGAGTAAAAAATAAGTGTGAAAGGATTTTTCAAGGAAGGAACATGCTTTTGCAATTTGCTGGAAGTTTTCCCTTGTGTTCCAGAAAAGCAGCCTCCCCATTACTCACCAGGGAGGCACGCAGGCCAGGGAGGAAGGGGGATCTGCGAATAAAAACAGGCCTTCCCCTGTCCATGTGTAAACGGCACTTAATAATCAAATTGAAAAAACACACAAATGAAATTAAAACGTTTTCCAAATGGGCTGCGGCCCTGAGGCCAGACTTTGTGGGGCCATGGCCGGGCAAATTTGTATCTTTGCTCTAATTGAGCTCCAGGCAAAGTAGCTGATGGGATTCTGGTGCCAACCAAAGAAGGACACAGAGGGCCCCTCCAGGCAGAAAGGCCAGCTGGGGACCCAGGCTGTTAATCTCCTTTCCCTGGGATATGGCTCCCCTCCTGGACTCCTCTTCAGTTTATAAACCTGCTCAGACCTCTCCCATGTGGGACAGAATCCCTGCTTGACCCGGCATAGTATTTGGCTATTCATTCACTCCTTCCTTCCCTCACAGAGTCCATTAACATACAAACTGGGTATCTCTTCTCCAATCTTGAAGCAAAAAGCCAAAAACTTTTCTTGACCCCACTTTCCCATTGGCTGTGACCCCATCTCTCTGCTCCCGGCTCAGTTGTCTGAACTCACTGTTTCCAATTATTCCCTTCCTATTTTCTCCTACACCCCATCCGATCTGGCTTTTGTCTGCCTTGTTCCACCACAATGGCATTGCCAAGGTCAAGGTCAGCGTGACTCCAAGTGGATAAATCCAGGTCTAGCGCCTCATCCTTAACTCACCATCCTCAGGGGACCAAGGGGGCCACCCCCTCCCAGAAACACTGTCCTTACTTGGCTTGGCTTCCAAGGTGCCACTTCCAGGGGTCTGTCCTCCTCCACCCTGGCTGGTCCTTCATGACCTGACCCCTTGCCTCAGGGCTCCCCGGGGCTCACCCTTGGATCTTTCCATGCTCATTCTTTCCGTGATCTCATCCAGTCTTATGGCTTTGAAATCAGCTAATACGGCCGCATGACTCCAAAATTTTCATGTCTTTCTTAGCTTCTCCCCTGAACTTCAGACTTTCAAATCCTACTGCCTGCTCAACATCTCCCCTAGGATGTTGAATAGCTATTTCAAGCTTAACATGCTGAAATGGGGTCAAGTCCAAAGTTCTTACAATGGCATCCAAGACCCTGCCCATGCTATCCTCCCTGAGCGTGTTCACCTCCTCCGACCACTCCTGCCTCCTGGCTATTCCTCTGGGACATCTGCACCTGCTGTTGCCTCTCCTTCTAAGGTTTCTCCCCCAGATATTTACAAAGCTAAATTTAGAGGTCATTTTTAAAAATAAACCAGGATCCAGTCAAAACCATGTTACAGTTGAGTCTTTTTTAGCTTCTTTTATTAGAAAAGAAACGTTCATTTATTTTTTAAGAGACCATCCAATTGTCTGGTAGAGTATCCCATGCTCTGAAGGGGTTGGATCATTCCCCCTTGGTGGGATTTAGTTTGTCCCTCTACAGATACCGCCTCTGTGTCTCTGGAGAGTATTTCCATGCCTTCCTGTCACCTTACACTCTCTGCTGGGTCTCTGCCATGTGGAGCAGCTCCCACTTAGCCTGCAGGGTTGCTTATCCTTCCTTACTACGCAGCCACCTGAATTGTCGTTATCCCCCAGTTTCATCTCTTCTCTGTCTATGCAAACTCCTGTATTTCCATACCTTCTTTTACTCTCTTTATGCAAATGGCACCAAATGCATAGCTCAATTTTTCTGCCATAATCTCCAGTTGAATGTTGATTCATTCTTCTTCCTCATTTCTGTCTCTTTCTCTGTCTTCTACTCTCTAACTCTAGAAACACCAATGTGGCAGGCTTTGCAAAGGAAGTCAAGAACAAGGCTGATACACTTCCCGCCCTCATGTTGCTCACTGTCTATTAGGAGCAACAGATGCACACACAAGGTACCACAGGCTATGTAAAAGAATCTGGACAACAGCTAAGAGGACTGAGGAGCCCCTGATTAGATCTGAGCAGTGTGGCCCTGGAGGTGATCACTCAGAATACAAAGTGGAAGACAGACCACAGAAGAAAGAGCAGATGAACACACCCAGGTAGGAAACAGATAAGGAAGGGTGCCAGCCCAGATGCAGCATCCACAAACCAGTCGTGATCTTTTCCTAAACCTCTTCTAGGATCTTATCCCATCTCCCAGTTATCTAGGCTTGCAGACAAAAGCCACTGCCTTTATGCAGGGCTGTGGCCTCCTAGGTGTCTCCTGAATCAGTCTAATCCCCTTGCTCCATCTTCTTTGTGGAGAGAGTGGGCTTTTCCTCCCCTCTTCCTCCTCCTCCCATTCCCATGGTGGTTGCAGGGAATAGAACACTGTGATAATGTAACTCAAGAAGACATCTGATGTTGGCTCAGGGGCTGAAATTCTGCTGGTCAGTTTATCTCTATGCCTGGCATGTTTTTTCAAGGCAATCCAATCTTAGAGCTAACTTCTACCTCAACATTTTATTCCTCCTCTTCGGTGTGAAATACTCCAAGTTCCTTTGGATCTCCATCCAGCTGTGGCTGGTGGAATAGAGAGCAGATGGTATACTAGGGTAGGAAGGGCAGGAAGAGGAATATAAAAGCTCCAGGGCCTGGACGGGCACGGGAGAGTTTCCAGGGAAGAGCTCCTCAGGTGTCTTTGTTGGCTGAGTGGTGGCTCTGGGTTAGTCCAGTAAATTAGAGGTTAATGTGACATAGGGAGGAGTCAAGTTATCCTAGGAGTCCACTCACATCTCCTTGACACTTGCAGACTCAAATAGGGATGGACCATAGCACTTGAACTTTACTAGGATGTGATAAAACTTTCTTCAAAGGTGTGTATAGGGTGTATACTTGTGTACAGGGCTTCCCAGGTTAACATGCAATTACTTCTGTACCTTTCAAATGTGAGCAAAAGCCTGGATTCCTGCAGTCTGGAGGATGAGAGGCTGTTTGTGAGCAAATGGAAGAGCAGACGGAAGCCAGGTGCTGTGAGGTGGTGGCCACATCGTCATGCCAGGCAGCCTAGGGATGCTGTCTCCTCCTGAGAGTCAGGGTTACAGGCAAGGAAAACATCAAGAGGGCACTCTAGGATATTCAGGAGGAAAGGAAGAGTCAGCAGGAAGAGAGCAGAACTAAGAACAACAGGGTAAGAGAGTGGGTGGGGAGCTTTTAAGCTCCCTAAGGCTCTTCTACAACTACTAAGTTATTGGCCTATAGCAAGAGTGGCTCTTAGAAAAGCTGAGAAAACGCTTTTCAATTCTGGAGCTTTAGACTCCTTAACTCCCTCTACACTCTCTGCCATCCCCTTTGGGCACAGTGGGGCAGGAGCAGCCCAGGTGGAACTCTCCACAGGGCACAGCGGGCAGGTGAGTAGCATAGTCGAAGAGGCCATTTCAGGGTATTGGACCATGGCGGTCACCTCCTCACTGATCCCAAGAAGAAAGGACTCTGTGGCTGCCAGAAAGTGTGTCTAAGGACAGATTGCTATTGATCTTTTTACTGAGGCCAAGAGAGAAAGTCAAAGTCAACACTGATTAACAATATTCCTGAGACCTCCTAGAGGTTGGGCCTGAAGAACCCAAAGAACTCTTCAAAGTATTTGTTTTCGTGTCTTTATGGAGTTCTCAAGTGGCCGAGGCACAGGATCTGGAGATTTACAAAGGAGGCTCCGTTCTTGCTAAAGTGTGGCCTAGTGTGCGGGAAAGACAGTGATACAAACAGCTGTGATTCCAGGAAGCCAGAAGGAGCGGAGTGTGTGGTGGGGCTGAGGACAGCCCAGGCTACCAGGCTACCTCTCCTGGATCCAGTCTTGATGAATAGGAATCCTTCAGAAAGAGGGATGGAAGATGCCTCTAGGCTAGCTCTCCAGCCAAGAGGAACATCCAGTATTTTTTTAAAAAATGAGGAGACAAAGAATTGAAAGCAGAAGTGTGAACAGGACCTGTGTGTCACTGTTCACAGCAGCATTATTCCCAGTGGTCAAGAGAGGAACACCACCCAACTGTCCATCCACTAATGAATAGGTAAACAGAACACGGTGTGTATAGACAATGGAGTACTCTGGGCCTTGGAAGAAAACGAAATTCTGGTCTACGCTAACTATGCATGAACCTTGATGGCTTTATGCTAAGTGAAACGAGCTGGATACAAAGAGGCAAATGCCATCTTATTCCATTTATCTCTGACTAGTCAAATTTATCGAGACAGAAAATAGAATGGAGGCTGCCACGGGTCAGGGGGAAGAGGGAGCAGAGAGGTGTTGTTTATAGGGTACGAGGCTTTCCTTGAGGAAGATGGAAGAGTTCTGAGGACGGCAGTCGGTGATGATGACGGTTCAACAATGTGAATGCGTTTAGTGCCGCCCGGCTGCATACCCGGGATGGGTTACAATGGCACATTTAAGGTGAGTGTGTAGGTAGGGCTGAGCTTCAGGTGTGGGCGAGAGACTGACAGGTCATGTGGTCCAGGTGGTAAGTAGTCTCCCACCTAAGGAGGTGGGGCTTGCCTTGGGAGTCCTGTGGAACAGAGCGAGCAGAGAAGCGTGGCCTTTAGGAATGCTCTAGCCCATGCAGAAGCAGGGCCAGAGGGGAGGCCAGCTGGGAGGCTGCCACAGTGGCCGTGTGATAATTTACGGGAGCTGGAGCTCGCTGTAGAGACAAAGGGAGGCAAGGGCCTGAGAGTCCAGTTGGCAGGACGGCTTGTCTGTGGAACGGAGGAAGCCCCTGAAGGACGGTTGTGGCTGAGGGTGTGTCCATGTCTTCTGGTTTGGGTGACTAAGTGGGACAGCCACAAATAGAGTTCAGGTCCAACCACAAATAGAGTTCAGGAAGAAGAGTGTGTTTTGTGAGGAATTGAAAAAATGATTTGAGACGTATTTAAGTTTATTTATTTATTTTTAAATTTTTGGTAGTGTTGAGGATCAAGCCCAGGACTTTGTACAAGCAGAGCGAGTGCCTCACCCCCCAAGTGACACATGCAGCCCTCATACTTACCTTGCCACGCACTTGCTTATATTAAGTGGCACATGATTCTAGGATGCTTTTGTGTCCATATCCTTCACTTGAGTTGTTCCTGTTTCTAAGGTTAGATTCTCAGGCGCACAGGTCTGATGAATTCATTCATTCATTCAAGAAGGATTCGGGGGGACGCTCCCAATTCTGTGACACTTCCTATTGTTGACTCCATTTTACCTCAAAACTAGAATAGGCAGTGCCCGTGACATGGGATCCAGGCTTTCTGCTGGAGAGCTGTGGGATTTGCGCAGCCTCCCCTCCTGAAGAGATCAGGGAGCACAGTAGGTTCCTACTGCAGCCCCGGGAGGCAGGCTGGGTGCTGAGACTCTGGGAGGAGTGACTGGAAGAGCTGCAAAGAGACGACGGAAAACTTGGGGTGACAGCTATGTTCTTAGGACTGTGGTCCTTGGGTAGCTGATAGATATGAAGGTCCAAACCCATCCAGTGTGGGTGCCGTTCACTGCTGAGGCACACCTCAGCGAAGCTAATTTATACAAGGGTTGGTCAACAACCACAAAGTGATTTTTCCAAGTTGTCACTCGCTGAGAGAGAATCAATTAATTTCCATTCAAAAAATGAACAAAAATATCTCCGTGTTTTCCTTCATTTCTTTTTTTTAAAATATTTTTTTAGTTGTAGATGGATGCAATATCTTTATTTTATTTATTTATTTGCATGTGGTGCTGAGGATTGAACCCAGTGACTCATGCATGCAAGGCAAGCGCTCTACCACTGAGCCACAGCCCCAGCCCTTCCTTCATTTCTTAACACTTCAATCTGTTTCACTTTTTTTCTTTTCTGTGGCTCCTTTTTCTTTTCTACTTTCTCCCAAATTGCTTTGGTCCAAATAGAGCTGGATTTGTGTTTATTTCAGGGATTATTTCCATACGGTCAAATTCGCCCTTTTTAATACACAGTTCTGAGTGTTTCGACAAACACGTGTGCATGTGTGGCCACCTTCACATGGAGATTCAGGACCTTTTCATCTTCTGCACATTTTCTGTGCCCATTTGGAGTCAATCTCCTGCCTTTGCTCCCAGCTCCTGGCAACCACTGATGTGTTTTCTGTTTTTATACAGTTGTCTTTTCATATCTGTGGGGGTTTTGGTTCCAAGACTCCTTCAAATACTAAAACCCATGGATGTTCAAGTCCCCTATAGAAAATGGTGTGGTATTGCATATGCATCCTTCTGTATACCTTAAATCATGTGTAGATTACTTAATATAACATAAATGCTGTGTAAACAATTATATATTATATTGTTTAGGAAATGATGAGAAGAAAAAAGTCTGTACGTGTTCAGTACAGATGCAGTGTCTTTCCTCAAATATCTCTGGTCTGTGAGCAGTTGATTGGCTGCTGCAGAACCCATGGATATGGGGAGCCCACTGTAGACTGGCCTTTTCTAGTCCGTCACATAACTGGACTCATATAGTAGGCAGCTCTGGGATCTGCTTTTCCACTTGTCCCAGGGTTCCTCGCCACCTGCACAGCTTGACCTTGGGGACCAAATCGTCCTTGTCGCGGGACCTGTCCAGTGCTCGCGGGCTACTGAGCAGCACCTCTGGCCTCCATCGCTGGATTCCAGCAGCACCTCCCTCTCCAACTGTGACAACAAAAATGTCTTCAGACAAATGTCTTGGGGACTAAATGGGGCTCCTGAAAACAGTCTGGAAGCGCCCATGACCAGCGTCATCTCCTTCCCAGGTCACTCGCTGTCACATTTTGCACACTGTGTCAGCATCCACTGTGGCAGTGTGGATCCAACAACAGCACAGGCGATCTCAAATCCGTGATGCTAGGTGAGAGGTCAGTGTGTAAAATATGACATGGAGCACGCCCCAAAGATCTGAGTGACACAGACCACAAGCCCAGCTGGTGTGAAGAACCGTGTGAAGAGGGCAGGTCCATGTTCCTCTGGAATCGATTCTTCAAGACAGACACTTCAATAAGTCCACTGCTCTCACTCAGCAAAGGATGTGTTGGCCAAAATATCTACCGCCCCTGAACTTCCCATAGAGTAGCATGCTCAGCCACACTCAGGTGTCCATCACTGAAGGTGCGGGACTTTGGTGCCCACGAAGGACGGTGCCAGTCACTTGCAGGCAGGCTGAGTGTCTCGTCTCTCTCTCTCGCTGTCTGATGTATGAAACAGGGCTGACCATGCTCACGGGACAGTCTACCCAGCTGTGGGGAGACACCAAGAAGTGAAGAAGCAGAGAGAGCTCAGCCTTCTGCAAGTGGCTGGGGGGCACCTTGTCTTCCCCTGGGGGCTCCTGCTGTTTGTAGTCAGCTCATTCACGCGTACTTCATACCGTCTGTCCACCAAACGGCGCCCACTTTAGCGTGTGACCACACATCTGCTGTGGGTGGTGAGCAGGCTGCCTTGCCCTCGAGGGGTAGGGGAAAGGCTTTCTTCAGGGAATCGTTCTCCAAGATTCTGGAGAGGAGATGGTGAGCTAAAAATGCCCTGTGTTTGGCCAGACAGTGCATCTGGAATTTGTGCAGATTGGACAGGGGCACTGACATTTCTATTTGGAACAAAAATGCTTTTAGGGAAGCGTGAGAGGAATAGTTTATTTTATTTTATTTTATTTTTGAGAAGCACTGTTTACAATAATAACAATCACGTGATTTGCAAAGCTGCATTTATTGACTGACTGAGTAAATAAGAGAATAAATTTAGTACATAGCTGGCCCGAGGCAAATCTGGAAAGGAGATAGAGCTGGTCATGACTATTTCCAGACTATTTTCAGGAGCCCTTTTCTTGCTTTTTAATGAACTTAAATTTTATTAAGTGACTCTATGCTGGGTGAAAAGGATTCCTGGGTGCTGAGGCACCGTCTTCACCCTCCTATAGCTCACCATGTGTCCTGTGGCCTGACATGATGGCTGAATTACTGTGTGCTGAATGGACACAAGGGACAGACAGTCCACGATCTTCCATATGCTCATGGCTTTCTCATGTCATGAGGGCAAGATACTTGCAATTCTCAGATGCTGAATCCTGACCAAGTCATTCAACAAATACATGTCACACAGTTTCCTAGGCACTGAGTATAAAGCAGCAGATAAAAATGATGAAACTCTCTGTCCTGGGGTTCTTGTAGTCTAGAGGGAAGAGGCCCCTGATACAAAAATATGTAAGTAAATGATGTAGTATATCTCATGGAAAAACCAAAGGTATCCAGGGAAACAAAGCACAGGGGACCAGGTTGCAATTTTCTCTAAAATACTTAGATTAGAACTCCCATTTTTAAAAAATATGCCCCAGAGAGTTGAAAGGTCAGATGTTTCTGGAAAGAGCCTTCCAGACAGAGATATCAGCAAGTTCAATGTCTTGTGGTAGAAAAATAACACTTGAGGAACTACTGAGGTCAGATTTAATGTGGTAGAATAAGCTATAAAGAGAGCAGTACATGTGGGGTATTAGAGGTGAGGGCCCTGCAGGCCATGGTGGGGACTTTGACTTTCATTCTCTTTACAACTGTATGTTGTTGGAACATTTTGTGCAGAAGAATGACATAATGTGACTTGGGTGGATAGGTGCTCTCTCTGGCTGCTAGATGGAGAACATCCTATAGGAGTCAAAGCTGGATGAAGTCAGGACGCTCTTGAAGTAACTCAGGTGTGACGGGAGGGTGGCTTTGACCAGTGACCAGGAAAGGAGAAATGATTGGATTTTGCATATTTTTCTAGGTAGAGCCATTGGGGTTGCTGACAACTTGGACTTCGGTGGAAACAAAAGAGAAGAATGAAAGAACCTACCAAGAACTTTCATCTGAGCCCTGGAAAGAGAGAATTACTGTGTACTGCGCTAGAGGAGACTGGAGAAGAAACGGAGAAGGGAGGGCCAGGAGTTTCATTTTTGAACACATCTATGTTGCGGGGCTTATTAGTGGTCCAAGTGGTCATGCTGGGCGGGCACTTGGCTGAGTCTGCAGTGCAGATGAAGGTCTGAGCTATGGCTATAGGACCAGGAGTCTGTGGGGCATGCAGATTGCAGAAGCATGGAGAGGATCTCAAGGGAATGAGCGTGGACAGAGGACAGATGAGCTGGGCAGACACAGTGCAGCCATGTGCCAACATGCGGAGTCTGAGGAGACTGGGAAGGAGCAGTCAGGGATGTGAGGAGCAGCAGACGTGTTTCCTTAGATTCAGGAAAAGAAAGGTTTTAAAGAGGAAGAGTGAACATGTGGTCAGTATTGCTGGAAGGTCCATCAGGGGGAGATCTGAAACCTGATGGGTATAGCATCACTAAGGTCACTGGGGACCTTGACAAGAGCAATCTGTGGAGTGGTAGGGACAAAAGCTCAGTGGAGATGGTTCTAGAGAGAAGACAAGGACAAGGACGGGTGATAGTGAAGCCTGAGAGAAGCTCCTCCTTGAAGGCAAGTAGAAGATGCTTGAAAAAGAAGAGTTTTGTTTGAAAGATAGATGGGACTCCAGCTCGTTGGGACAGAGGAGGGGTGTTAGGTGATACAGGGGTTGAACCTGTAGAGCCTGGACCTTGCAAAGAGGTGCTGCAGACCCTCGTCTGCACGTCACAACAGCACAGAAGCACTCATGGCATGATTCTCTCATGTTAAAAAGAACACAGAAGAAACAAACAGAATAGACACACAAAGGTAAATGGGTCAGCTGAAACATCACAGGAGCAAAGATTGGAGAGGAACATGCATTGCTTCCAATATAGTGATTATTGAGACTTGTTTTTGCTCTCAATTTCTAAACGTTCTGTAATATTGCCCTCTTAATATTATAAAAATATTTTTTAAGGGGCTGGGGCTGTAGCTCAGTGGTAGAACGCTTGCCCAGCATGCATGAGGCACTGGGTTCGATCCTCAGCACCACATATAAATAAATGATAAATGAATAAAATAAAGACTCATCAACTAAAAACATTAAAAAATATTTTTTTTAAAAGAAGGTGAATTGAACATTGGCTGCCTTACACAGTATGAACACAGTCACGGGAAGAAAGTGTGTGTGGATAAAATTTATCATAGCTTCTTAAACTGATCTGATTGATTTGCTCCTCTAGTCAGCAAACACTTAGTGAGCACCTGCTGTGTACAGGCACCTGGGATAAGGTGGTGAACAGGGCAGGTGAGGTCCCAGCCCTCAGGGCCAGACCTGCCTATCCAAGGACACATGGGAAACCTCATAGGACTCGAAGGACCACAGCGGGGAGAGTCAGGAGGACATTCACTGTCCAGAAACAGCATTGCCTATTACCAACTGCTGTGCTGCTGGGACCTGTCCTTCAGGTAGAGAAAGCCTGGATCTAGAACTGGAGGGTCACCACCTTATCCCTCTCACGAGGACCATTCATTACAATGAATACCCTCCAGGGCCTCCCCAAATCTGTACTGTCACTGAGACTCTAGGGCTGCCAGCCTTGGCTGTGAGCCTTGTCCTGGTGTCATTGGCACTCCCAGCTACAATGTAGCTTTGTGTGCACATGGAAAATTCCTTTCCCAAGTCTGTACCCCGTGCCAAAGTTTGTGTTCTCAACACCAGTGCTAAATTGCCTCCAGATGCCCTTGCTGTGCCATTTCTGGGGACTATTCTCCAGTACGCTTATCTTAAAACAATAGCAGTCCTTGGGAAATGACATGGGCAAGTGCATTGGTGTACGGGTATGAGCATTTGTAGGTAGTCCCTAAACTCACATCTAGGGGCCACTCACCAAGAGATGGCACTCTTTGATACTCAAAGGTGCTAAATGCCTTCGAAATGACTGTTCAAGTCTTTCTAGGAAAATGAGAAATAGTGCCAAGACAAGAATAAAATGCCATTTATGTAGATGGAGAGCAGTGTGGTAGGGGAAGGATGTGGACTCTGGAGTTATGCACGGACCCGACTTAATGCCTTGATCTATTGTTTATTTGCCATGTAAGCTCAGGCCAGCCATAAAACCTCTGTGCACCTTTTCTTACCTATAAATGAGAATAAGGCCTATGTTAGGGTGTCTTCAGGAGTAAAGGAATCAAGTATAAAGCATGTGACATGCTGGAGGTCCTCAATCAACTCTCATTTTAATTATTTTTGTGCACCGGGCAGAGATGAGTGGTGACATAGTGAGCACGTGCTTGTGAGTGTGCAGGTCTGGGTGTGCATGTGTTTCTGATGGTGAAATCCCAGCTAGAACCCATCTGGGATTCCTCCGCGTGTCTGGTCAGGGGTGGCTGGGCTTCCAGGAGTGGGTCTGTGGGAAGGTGTGTTGGCTGCAGGGGGATCATTTGATCAGATGGATCAAAGTGGGAAGTGAGAAGCCACCCTCAAACATTCTCCCTGATTTGGTTCCAGAGATGAATGTCTGAGGAAGGGCTGCAGGAAGAAGTTAAATTAATTGTTTTTATGAAGGGCTGTGTAGTAAAAGGAACTGCATAGTGGAAAAGGTACCTCTCCTCTCCTGAGAGCCCTGGGGAGGCTTCATCTCATAGAGGCTTCGGGGTTTTTCCCAGCTGCATTGGCATATCAAGTGTTTTCTGCCTCAGGGAGGCACAGGACACCACCTGGGCAGAGTGACTTTCTCAGAAATGAAGGTGTCCCTTCTTAGTGACTTTGCATATTGATGGTGGGGGTGGGGGGGATTTTTGAGCTCATAAGAGATACCTCCAGAGATGCACAGAAATGGCCAACAGGACTTTGAAAGGCACAAAGGGATACACTCTATCAACTAGGGGCAACATCCAGGTTAGTCCTGACAATGTGCTCTGTGTGCTGGCGTGGGTCTGCTTGCTTCACGTCCATTCCTCACCCTGGCCCTGCTCTGTGCTCTGGGGGCCTTGCAGGCTGCTTCTAAGGCTCCTGCAGCAGAGAGTTCATGGCCAGCTTCAGCCAAGTGGGAGTTCATGGCTCCCACTTCAGCCCTGGCAGGTGGGAGCTGGAGGAAAGGCTGAGCCAGTCTTCTGCTCTTGGTCCCTCTCTCTGTCTTGGGTCCCTTCTCCAGTAGTGGCTCTGTCTTCTCTGACTTCTGCTCCCACCAGATAGATCCAGACTGTGCCATGTCATCCTGGTCCCTGGGCTCTATAAGTCAGTGCCTTTCATTTGCCCCTCCAGTCTTGGAGTAGCAGTGACCAGGCTGTACATTCCTCGTCCCTGCATTGCCTCACTCACCCCTATTTGGCCCCCTGTTTCTCCATCACCAGTATAACCAATTCCCTCTGTTGCAGAAACTGGAAGAGGTGCCTATTTTCTTGGTTAGACTCTGGTTACACCACCATTTCCCCCATAGACGGGGAAGGACTGGATAAAGTATATTTGTGTGTGTATGTGCGTGTCTACAGAGGAAGGAGATGCTGTTACAAATTTGAGATGCTAAAAATGATTCCCACTGGACTTATTCCATTCTTACTAATCCAAGTGTCTCCCGACCCTAACATCCCCAGGAAACAGCAGGCTCATTCCAAAACCTCAACAAGATGATTCTCTGGTCTTTCTTCCCTCAGCCTAAGCTCATAAGAACTCTGACTCGCCTGGTTTGCATCTCACTGAGGTTAGAGCACTCGATTCCACTTCAGATTGACTTCCTTCTTGTGGGTAGACAGTTACAGTAATGGCTCCTGGTGGAATCAGGGCCCTGCTGCTACACTCCCCCTGCACCCACATTCTGGTGTGCTCCCCTTCCACACTGACTTGAATCTTGGCTGCATCGTTCACTTTTGCTAATGGGACAGCAAATGTAACACAAGCAGACTTGACAAAACATTGTGAGCTGAGCATTGCCCTCTCTCTTGCTGCTTTTGGAACCCAGCCACCATGTAAGAAGCTGGAGCTGGTCTCTGGAGAGGTATGATCCAGCTAACAGCCAGCTTTGACTGCCAGAAAAGCAAGGAAGCCCATCTTAGCTTACCTGACCCCATCTGAACTGCCACCTGAGCAGCCTGAGGAAATCCAGGTGAGAGGAGTGGAAGAACCACCCAGCTGAGCCCAGACTAAACTGTGGACCCACAGACGCATGAGTGAAGAAAGGGTGGCTATATCCAGCCTCTGAGTTTTCAGGCAGTTTACCATGCAGCAAAGCATAACTCATGAAATCCTTTTTCTACCAACTTCTAGCCCTTTCCCTCTGTTAACCAACTTTTCTGAAAGGCCGTGCCCTCTGCCCTTTGCAGGCACCAAAGCCAAGGAAAACCCACCCTGCACTCAGAGCTGGGTTCCATCAGTGCAGACCCAGTGGCCAGCCTTTACCTTCTTCCTCTCAAGAGTTAAACCCTGACTTCACTGCATGGAAGTTTCTTTCTTTCTTTCTTTTTGGAAATAAAATGTGGTTTTGCTTCCAAATGATGTTCCAAGCTCTCTGGCTCACCAAAGAGTAATCCCTCAGCTGGAAAACTCAGCCATGCTGCTATTTTAGAATGGCACCAGGCCTCTGGCTTCTTGATTCAGCCAGACTGCTGATGCTTCTTCATGGAAAACTAAAACAACTGCCCAAGATTCAGAGACTTGTCCCAAAGGATATTTCGAAAAGCAGAGGCACTCAGTCTTCTTTTCCCGTCTATCCCTTGCTACCCAGCCTCTCGTTCCAGCCAAAAATGGGTCTGCTTCCTCTGGAGCGAATGAACTTCTAACCTGCTTAAGTGGAGGCCCATCTGCCGTCCCTGACCCCTTGGCCTCCCCCACACACATCCTAATTGTTCTCTGATGAGGCTGAGCGCGAGCCTATGTAACACTGCAAAAATGCACGGCTGGCCAGCCCAGCAGGAACAGAGAGACAGCAATGAACAAACAGTGTGCCTGTTTGCTCAATGTCCCTTTCGGCCGTAGATGACTCTGGAAACCTTCCCACTCTCCCAGGGAAGAGGTGCTTGCTGATCCAGCCAAGGGTCAAAAGGGATGGCGTTTGAGCGGTTTCCTCCAGCAAGAGCTGTTTTTCAGTCTTTACCTTGGCAGAAACTCCTGCAGATTCTATGCAGAAAACTCTTCCCCCAGACCCTGGAAGGGGGCTTTCTGGGGAAGGGTGGCTGCCTGTGATAATTGCCTTATCCAGCACTGCTCTTCCCCAGAATAGGGAGGTGCAGAGTTCACTACTGATAAGCAGAGGTTCAGGAGGCTCCCCCAGCCCCTGGAGATGACTCACCTACAAGAAGAAAGGGACAGGCTAGAGAGTGAATCCACAGGATCAGGGATCAGGCCTGAGGATTAAATGTCAACTGAGACCATCTCTCTGGGGATGCATCCAGAATCCAGGATTCTAGGCCTCACCAAACCTGGGTCAAAGAAGGCTCACGATGACAGTCATAGACCCAGTATGTCTTGCTTCTTCCCTTCCTTCCAGAAGTTCCAGAAGTACTCTCTCCCTCTCTCCTTTCCTCGGGGAGGCCGTCCTTGTCCCATGCCCAGCAAGATCAGTACCTGTCATCTGTTCATCTATCTTTCCCTCCTTCGGGCATCCCTGGGTCCTGCACACTCTTCCATCTAGTAATGGACTCTGGCCTCTGACAGAGGGAGACGTCTCATGTACTTGCTCTCTGCAGCTACCAACCCAATGCATGAATCTAGTAAGCCTTAAATAAAAGTTTACAGCTATGGTTTGGCTATGAGATTTCCCCTGCAAAGCTCCTGTGTTAATGCAGGAATGTTCAGAGGTGAAATGACTGGATTGTGAGAACTGTAACCTGACCAGTCTTTCCTACTTTGGATGGACTGACTTACCTCTAGGCAGGTGGAGCGTGTCACTTGGGGAGTACCCTAAAAGGCTCATTGTCGTTTATGTCGTGCCTCGCGTGGGTTCGCTCGACGAGTTGGGGTCCTGCAGGACGAGGGGACCGAGGAATGGGGTCCCACGGGACGAGCTCTGGGGTCCTGGAGGACAAAGGACAATGGGGTCCCACGGGACGAGGTCTGGGGTCCCGAAGGACGAAGGACAATGGGGTCCCACGGGACGAGGGTTTATGGGGTGGACGGTCGCGGAGTCACTTATCCAGACCCCAGGGGTAGGTAAAACTGCTCTGCCGGAGCGAGAAGCAGACCCGTTTATTTCAGTTAGTGCAACAGTTTATATAGGGTCCTCGGACCAATCATGGCCCTGAGGTTAGGTTACAGCCAATAAGGTATTGATCCATGTCAGGCGCGCAGCCAATCAGCGTGGGATGAGAAAAGGAGAGGCACTGAAGGCAGCCAATCAGCATGGGGTAAAGAGGAGGGGAAACATTCAAAGTAACCAATCAGCATGGGGCAAAGGAAAGGGGAGGGGAGGCATTGAAGGCATGGAGAGAGCTCCTATAGCTCATCTTCTCTCTCTTCCTCTCTGCTTCCCAGTTGCCATGAGCAGAGCTGCATTCCTCCACCATACCCTTCTGCCATGATGTTCTGCCTCACCTTGGGCCCAGAGCACAGGATTTGACCAACCACAGACTAAACTATGAGCCAAAATAAACTATTCCTCCTCTAAGTTGTTCTTGTCAGGTGTTTTGATCTCAGTGGTGAAAAGCTGACAAAATCACTTACAGCATAGATGAACGAATGCTCACTCTTCACCTAACTGAGAGCAGGTAGCATACCCAAGATCCCCTAGCAGGATGCCTGAGCTTGGAGAGGGACCCAGTTCTGTCCTCATCTAAAGCCTGTGCCAATTCTACCCCACTTGCTCCCACACTCCACAGGCACACATACCACGGAAGAGCCTGGACAGAATTAGCAAATGTCAGGGATGGAGATGATCTAACACATCATGGAAACCTGGTCCATGATTCTTCAGATGAGGAAACTGAGGCCGAAGAAATCCAATCATTTGCATGACAAGGTTTTGGACCTACATGCACTTTCCATCTAAGGCTATTCCTGTCAGTGATCACATTCGATTTAGGTTAACTAAAGCCTCATACAGAAGATGTAATAGCTGTGTGAATGCCTCCAGCCAAGGCAGAACATAAATACACACGTAGCTCTAAATAAGCTGGACAGGAGAGAGGGGTCCCATCCAGCTTAGTAGATTCAGGAGAGGCTGCACACGGGAGCTGCCGTGCAGATGGGCCTGGGGAAAGGCTGGGCGATGGAGCGCGGAGGCCAGGGCACAGAACAGGCCGTGGCATAGCAGGGGACAGGCTGCTGGGGGCACTGGGGCATGCTGCGAAGCAATGAGGGCAGGTAGGAATCACATTACTACTGGGAGGCACCACCGAGCTGTCACCTGGTATCTTGGAGGAGAGATGCTCTGACAAGTCTTTTGAAGAAGTAACCAAAGGGGACAGAGACCTGGGAGTCTGTTACAGTAGCAAGAGAAAAAGAAAAGCTAAGTGATTGGAGCTGATGAGAATCCTCTCCCGGCTGCCAGCACCGGGCAGGGCATCTGATGTGAAGGCCTCGGTCTGCTTTTCTCTTCTGGGTCCTACTCTCCCTGATTCTCTCAGGATACCCCTTTGCCCTCGGAAGGAGTGATGTGCATGATGCCAGAGGATAAGGAGGCAGGGGTGGCAGGAGCGGGAGAGGGAACCCTAGGTGAGCAGACTCTCCTATTGGTTTCAGGAGGAATTCTAAGAGAAAGACCTTGACATGTGCAACTCTGCTCATTCAAAGTAGCATTCTGCAGAAAGCTCCTGCCAGATCGTGATCCTGAGGAGGGGTTTTCCCCATTCCTCCTCCTCCTCCCCGCATACATGGAGGTGAAACCCAAAGCACCAAACTGGATATAACACACACCCATATACCACAGACCAAAGCTGGTCCCAAAGGATGCATGGACCAGGGACTAGGAAGAGTGAAACCAGCAGAGGAAAAACTCAGCCCTTTGCTATACCTGGGCATTTTCAAAAAGGAAATGGGCTGATCAATTGGCAGAAATGTCCTGCTTCTGGAATCTGAGAGAAAGTCCATTCACAAGGCCCCCAGTGGACTCAGAAAGCAGCCACAGGCCAGGTGCTCAGCCTGGGGAGGCCTGGTGTGACCCTCCCCGGGCCCCCCCACTCCCATGGGTGCTGATACTATGCTGCTTGCTCTTAGGCTACAAGGCGATCTCCAGGCACGCCTAAGCGGGGACCTCAGGTTGCACAGTGTGTGCAGGATGTGGAAAGAACTTCAGGGCCGCTGCTCAGCTGAGCCCGTGTCAATAAGGCCAGACTGGCACTTGGAGCGCTGCCTGTGCTGGAAGAATAGCAGGCTGGGAAGTCAAGCATGATCCCCGCTAAAAATGGACTCTCCCCCAAGACAGTAGCTGGCACACATCCAAGGACCTTCATGGGCCCAGAGAACACAGGCCTGGGTGCTACACGTGGAGAAAGACCCCTAGGTCCCTGCAGCCAGTGCCTCTAGGGTAAGACAGCCGGGGCTGTCAGAGACCTGAGACTTTATCCCCAAGGCCCGGGTTATCTGAAAGGTTTAAAATATCAGCTCAAAGATAAACTGGATTGGACATTTAACTTACCCTCCCTTCCCACTAACTAGTGGGTGAGGCTCAGAAGAGAAAGACAAGATTAGAGCTAAGCAAAATAATACAACTGTTCTCCCTTCATGTGCCACATGCGGTAGGAGTTCTGTTTGTGTCCCTGGCTGCACAGAGTCCTTGGGGCACCAGGGCCAGCTGTCAGCTGAACTCTTACACCAAGGGAGGGGCCCCATGAGCCCTTGAGGAAGACTTCACTGGCTGCTCCCCACAGGGGCCTCCTCCCCACAGTGGGGCCTTGCTGGCAGAGCTGCAGGTCACCTCTGCTCCCAGGTGCTGCAGAGGTGGCAGGTCTGTGAAGAAGGTCCTGGGCAAAGGTGGCTGTCTGCAGGGCCCGGGCTGGGGGTGGGCCAGCGCTGCAGAGGGAAGCGAGAGCTGTGGGCTGGGAGGTCTGGGAGGTGGTTCCCCAGGGCAAAAGGCCTGGGGGTTGGGGAGGGGCAGATGCAACAGGGCTGCTGCAAGGCCAGGAGGGTGTGGAGGCAGGTTCCACCCACTGGAACTCCTCTGGGAGCCACCCTCCTGGAAGCCCCATCCTGCTCTGCTTCCCTGTGACTTGGAGCAAAGCCAGCGGCTTTGCTCGTGCCGCTGCTGCCCCCTCCTGGGAGATGGTGGGCAGGCAGGCCCTTCTGCTCTGGAGAAGTTTGCCTCCAAGCTGGGGCCAGGGCCAGGGCCTGTGGCCTGGCTGCTGGCCCATGCTTTGGGGTGACTCTACCTCTCCTCTTTTGTATCTCCATTAAGATCGCTTCAGTCCATCCTCCCATGTGGCCCACTTTGGGCCACATCTCCTGCATCTTCTCCAGTCCATCTACTGTCCTGGTCACACACGGAGCTTGGTGACCAGTGGTGCCACTGAGGACTCAGATAGGCAGGCGAGGGCCCCAGCTCTGCCAGCTCTGGCCAATTCCTCAACCTCAGTGAGTCTTAGGTGTTTTTACTGGTGAAATAGGTACCACAGTCCCCCTATCTATGGGAGATATGTTCCAAGAACTCCCATGAAGCCTGAAACAATGGATAGCACTGAACCCCATAGGTACATACGTACACACACAGACACATATGCACTATGGTTTTTCCTGTACATACATACCACTTTATAAATTATAAACAATAAGAACTTAACACCAATAACTAATAATAAAACGGGACAATAATAATAATACACTGTAAAAAAAGTTTGGTGACTGATTTCTCTCTCTCCAAATAGCTTCTTGTACTCTCACCTTCTCAGCTAGAGGAAGCACTTCGCAGCTTCTCCTGGGCATATCTGAATTGCCAGCATCCCTGTTTTTGCAGTTTGGGGCCATCATTAAGCAAAACGAGGGAAATTGTTTGAACGCTGTGGGGTTGTGACAGTGGATCTGATCACTGAGGTGGCTGAGTGGCTAGAGAGTGGGCAGCATACACAGTGGGCAAAGGTCTGATGGTGTCCTGGGTGAGGGGAGGGGACATTCAGGATTTCAACATGCTGCTCAGAACAGCAAGCAATTGAATACAAGTGCTTATTTCTGGAAGTTTCCATGAATATTTTGAGATTGATGCAGGTGGCTAAAATCGAGGAAAGTCAAACCAGCACCACAGGGGACCACAGTTGCACCTGGCAGCCCTGGGTGAGGGTGTGTCCAGCCTTGCCACCATGCACCTGGCACAAGGTGACTGTGCATAAGGGATAGACACTTGCTCTCCTCCCTCCTTCTCTTTCCCCTTCTCTTTCTCTCTGGCCTCATTTAATTCTCTGCCCGACTCTGTCTATAGAAGCTCAGATTTAGAGTTTTCCCCACATTTTTGAGCTCTCCCTACTGGGCAGCTGGGCTTCCCAGCTGTGGGTCATTTTCTACACACTGGGCACAGGGCAATGCCCTGGCCTGACTTGAGCTCCTTGATATTAGGCCAGCACCTCTCAGCTTCCAGAAGCCTCCTCTTTCTCTCCTCCCACTTCCTCTCCTTATGACCTCACTGCTGCATCACACCCTGCTGTCCTTGCTGCCGGCCTTCACCCTGTTACCGAGTTCTTGTTCCTTTTCCAGGGCCCTGAGCTTGCCTCCCTCCCAGCTGCATCTCAGCCCGAGGCTGCCTCCCAGCCCTGAGCCTGCCTCCCAATAGCTCCTTTGCCCTTCCTCCCAGGACCCCTTCTCAGACTGGGACGGCTCTGCACTAAACAGTGCTCCCTCACTTCTTTCTGAACCCTCTCTCCTTTAGAGTTTAGACTTGCAACGTCCCCTAAAGTTCATGTGTCGAAGCCTTTGTCCCCAGTGAAGAAATATTCAGAGATGGGGCCTTTGGGGGGTGCCTGGATCACAGGGCTCTGACCTCATGGATGGGTTCATCTCTTCATGGGTTCATAATGGATCGACTGCTGGGAGGTGGTGGCAACTATGAGAGGTGCGGTCCCATTGGAGGAAGTACGTCCCTTGTGGGGGAATCATGGAACCGTCACGTCCCCAGCCCCTTCCTCTTCTTCTCCCTCCCTCTGCTTCCCAGCTGCCCTGCGGTGGGCTGCTCTATTATACCATGATGCTTTGCCTTGCCCCAGGCCCAAAACAGAGGAGTCAGCCAAGCCTGAACTAAAACCTCTGAAACTGGGAGTCAGAATAGATTTTCCCTTAAGTTGATCTCCTCATGTACTTTGTCGCAGCTGTAAAAACCCAACAAACGCATTCTCCCTGGGCTTCCTGGAAACAGTCCCATGTTCACGGCCAACACTGTTCACTCCCCTTGCCGGCTCCTCTTGATCCATCCGGTGCCACCCTCAAGGGTCCCTCTCGATTGTCTTCTCTTTTTATTCCACACTCACCTGGGATCCCCTCTGTCCCCCTAGGCTTCCCAGGCTGTTTCCAGCATAGTAACTTGTCCCCACCATAGATGCTTGCCAGGTAAGCATTGGCCATCTCTCAGCAGATACAACTCCACAGGCCCAAAACCAACCTTGTGGTCTTCCTCCCCAAGAGACATTTATGACTCCTCTGTCTTGCTCACCCCGTCACATTCCTCGGTCACCTTCCTCTGGTCTGGGCGTGCCATTGATCGCATCTCATCCTGCCTTATCGCCTTGACTCTGCTGTTCACTGCCCCGGGATCAGCAACTGTAATAACAATGCAGCAAGTGACTGGCGTGTGCCAGATACCCTTCAAAGTATTGTGCACACGTGGCCTTGTTGAATTCTTTTAGAAATCTCATGGCAATAGGAAGGAACAGAGGCATTGGGAAGCTAAGCCATTTGCTCAGGGCAAAGTCCAGAGGAGCCCCACCATTGTGAAGCTGAGCCATTTGCTCAAGGCCAAGTCCAGAGGAGCCCTGAGTCTCATTGACAGCACTGCCCTCGTGTGTCAGCACAGTTTTCCGCATTATTTCAGCTTCTATGGCTCTTCCTGATCTGCTTCTTACTTATCCTTCAAGGTCCACGAGAACAGACTCTGGATTCCCAAGCCAGGGTCAAGCAACATTATCAGTTAAGACTAAATTCAGCAACATGTAGCAGAAACCCCAAGTAGTGGTAGCTTACATGAAATAGCTATTTCCTCCTCTTAAAGAGTTTGAAGTGAACAATTTAGGGTTGATATAGTGGCTCCACCTTCTTACCCAATGACTCAGGATCTTTTTATCCTTGGCTTTCATCTTTAATGTCACCCCATGGCTACAAGATGGCAGCTGCAGCTCTAGCTATCACAATGAAATTCCTTGTAGCAGAAAGGAAGAAGGATAAAAACAAAAGTATAGAGTGCCTCCCAGTTTTGTCCTGATTGCTTTAATAAACTTCCCCAGAAGTGCCAACCAGCCACTTCTGTTAAGTATATAAATATTAGACTAAAATATATTTTATATATGTCACATATAACCTCTGCTATTGCTCTTTCTATCCTTCATAGAAACATCTTCCTATTGATTTGTCTTCCCCACCAAACTGAATGCTTAGGAACCTGAATGCAGCGTAGGTACCTGGCACACGGAGGTGCATGGTGCAGGTTGCTACCTAATGTCCTTCATATCTAAAGAGGTCACAGAACTCTGGGTCCTAGAACCAGTCTTTAACCATGGTCATGTAAGAGGGTATCCCTCCACAAATGTCTCCATTCTAAAAGATTTGTGCTAAGGTATGTAAGGGGGAAGATCGAACTGAGGTGCATGGTGCAGGTTGCTACCTAATGTCCTTCATATCTAAAGAGGTCACAGAACTCTGGGTCCTAGAACCAGTCTTTAACCATGGTCATGTAAGAGGGTATCCCTCCACAAATGTCTCCATTCTAAAAGATTTGTGCTAAGGTATGTAAGGGGGAAGATCGAACTGTCTGTAACTTACTCTAAAATGGCTCTTAAATGACAACCCCTGTATTCTACTTAGAGTTATTATGAATGTGTGTGTAGCGTATTGATTGACAGTTAGGCAGATCCATGATGGAGAAAAAAATTCCATCAAGTTTCTATGCATTGTTGAATCCTAACAAAGATTTATGGGAGTTCATTTTCCTATTACAATTTTTCTGCAGGATTATTTTTTCAAAAATGAGAAAACAATTATGGAACTCAACGAACAGAAGAATGGTCATTAGAGACAGGGAAGGGCAACGGGTGGGGGACAGAGAGAAATTAAGGACTTCCAGGGACGAGAAGGGAGGGGGCAGGTTGAGACACGATGAGCGTATGATGATCTTGTGTGAAAAGTCATAGCGAAGCTCATTGATTCGTGCAATTAACAGGAGATGACAATAAAATAAACAAAAGCTTTTTTAAAAAGAATTATGAAACTATAGAATTTGAGAATTACAAGGAGGATTTTGCAGGTTCACAGCCTGTTCTCTTAGTGAGGCCACATGCCATTCCTCAGGAGGCCCTCCTGGTCTTCGTGATGGCAGTTTGGTCTCTTCTAAGGGCCCACGGTCCCTTCTCCATGGAGCTTTTTCATGTTGTTCCCAAAGCCTAGAAAGTTCTTCCTTCCCCTCATTGCCTAGTTCCTTCTATTAGTTCTTCAGATTCCTGTTCAAGTGCCGCTCCTCAGGGAAGTCCTCCTGGACTCCAGACTCCATCGAATTCCTGTTAGAGGCTTAAAAAGGTCGTGTGTTTCTCCTCCTCAGCTCAGCCCAGGTGCACCTGTCCACTGGTGAATGTGATTGATGTCCCCTTCTCTGCTGCCATGACCTTTCTTTACTGTTCATTATCTACACCAAGCACCATCTTGAGCACTTGACCTAGAGCTGACATCCGCTCCAGTCCCAGGTCCACATGTCCAGCTGGGTCAGATTCCTCTCTCCGGCTTCTGACCTGTACATCATACTCAGTGTGGATACAGTCACTTTGATCATGACACAGGCATTTAAATCTCAGCATGGTCAGCACTGAGCTCCTCATGTTTCCTTGAAGGACTTTTGCCCCTCCTCCCCCAGCTGCCCACACCTTACCCAGGAACTTGCCCTCTCCCTGGGCCATCTCAGCAACTCGCTCACCTGTTCTGGCCCCTCAACCCTAAACTACCTCAACCTTCTCCATTGGGGTCGATTTTCATCTCTGTGCCACTTCCTGCTGGAAACCAGGGCATCGGCATGGAGGCTGCCCTGACCTGGAAGCTCTCAAGGTAACTGTCCAGAAATGGAAGTACACAGTGAGCTTTTAAGAAAGAAAAGTGAATGCCCTGGTGCCTAAGAAGGAGGACACAGGAGACGAGCGTGGTCAGCTCACGAGCTCATGCTATGGCACCAGGAGACCATCCACTTGAAGTGGGTGGTAATGGTAAGGGCTAGGTTTCATCAAGGGAGGCAACTAAGTAAACCTTGGGCCTCCATATTGGCCTGAGGCTGCTCTTAGCTATGGTTTTAGTGTTGGCCATTCAAAGGCCAAATGGTCAAATTCCTGTTTTGATGGCATGATGATATGCCTAAACTTGTATATCATCAATAATCACGAAATCACGCAGATTGCCAACACAACAGCACCGTGAACTTCACTCACCAATTTCACCACTCTCTACTTGAGTCTCTTCTCCTTTCTGGGAGTCCAGGGAAGGATACCTTATTGCATATTGCATTTAGATTTTTTTAAAAAAATTTTAGCTCCATTATTTAGTTACCTCTGTATATGATGGTTTTGTAATGCCATTTTCTATAGTGAGAGTAGAAAGATGCTTCTGTCTACCTTCTACTGTGGGTGATCAAAATTTATTTTTTATTACTGACAGTTAATTTTTTTCTTTGAGCTTTACAATCACTTTTTGCTACCAACACATAAGTGTTTAGATGGTTGGCAACTTTGGGAAAACATTTATGAAATGTCTTTCACATATGAACTGTAAACACACGGTATGTGAATAGTTGTATGCTCTGCATTCGCAACGACATCCTTGATAGAAGAAAACTTGAGTTCTGATGAGACCTGAGTCTCCACTTAGGATTTTACATATCTGATAATGGAGACGGTTGTCCACAGACTAGCTTCCTGTTTCCTGCATCTTAAGTGTCTTCTTCTACTAGACATGTTTTTGGCGTTGGGCACTAAAGGATTGTGTACATCTCCACCCAAACGCTACAATATTCCCCCTTCAGTCAACACATGGTGGTAGCAGTCAGGAAGCCATTCTGAGATGTGTAAACCCAGAAAGAACTCAACTATACAGGGAAATAACTGCAAACCACCGAATACAGCTCACAGAGCCCCGTGTTCACATGTTCCGACTCATCTTCCCTCCTGTCAAATCTCCCAAAGGCCATGTCATTCCACTGGCACCTAAATGAGAAGGTGGAAGGCAGCCTAGCTAATTAATAACAAATACTGTTTTTCTAGATTTTGCCATGTTGGTTTATTTGTCATCTTCTAAAATTCATGATTTGTTGTGGTTTCTTTTCTCATGGTCAATATTTGCTTTTATTCTTCATTTTCCATTCATGATTTGTATTATTTTAAGAGGGCTCCAAGTCGCAAAAACTTTAGGCCCCAAGAAAAGCGTGTCTGCCCTTGACCCAGAGTTTGCCTCCCAGATGTTGGTGACAAGCTGCCAGAAGATGATCTTCGGCAAGAAGGAAGATGTAGGGTTCAAGAGGCAATGAAATAACTAAGTAAATGTTAATTAATGACAATAAATCATTCCTCCTGGCACTGGACACACAAGCTAAACAGGAAGCATGGTTCCCCTGGCCCTCTGTGCGTGGCTTTTGCATCCCCAGCTTTATCAGGCACCAGCCCCAGGTACCACCGACTGGAGAACCAGCAGGCCGTGGAGAACATCTGCTAGGTGAAGGCCCAGACAGCAACTGAGAGCTGAACCAGGAGCTCCTGCAGTAAGCCTGTTACTTCACTAATGCCTAGCGGGTGTCCTGTGGAGTCATTCCCCTGCCTTGGTGAGCACAGGACAGTCTTCTGATGACTAGGTTGTCTTGGGATGTCTAGGTCCCTGTCCACACCCTGGTGCCCCTGCCACACCCCTTGGCTTATCCCAGAAGTGGCCTCTGGAGAGCTCTTTGCCTCTGCCTGAGGACCTTCCCTGGCTGTGGCAGTGTCTGGAAAGGGCCCAGGAGTTCAGCCCCAGGAACAAGCCTCAACCTGAAGGGACAGTGTCCTCTCCCTCTGCAGGCCATCTGGGGCATTCCACAATCCCTCAGAGGGTTCCCGAGGCCCAGGTCACTTCCTCGATGAGTATTTCCTGGTGTCCAAGGACAAAATGACAATAGTTAATTTTAAAGCTCTTAGAGCGCTTTGCTTTGTGTTCTAGAAACAGGCACACATGGGTTCACGAAATAAGTACCCCAATGGGGTGAGCAGAAGAGACCGAGGCATGGACAGAGAAAGACAGAAGAAATCAGAAACAAAGAGCAAAGCAGATTCAAAGTCCCTCTGCTTGTAAAGAGAGACATCAACTGAATAAAAGAAAATGAAAACAAAAGAAGCAACCCGTTGTCTAGCTGCAGGTCACATTCTTTGGAAGAGGGAACTTCGTTGTCATGAGGATGGCAACTGGTCTTTGTGGGAGTGTGGGCTGTCACCTCTTTTTTAAAAAAATTTATTGATTTTTATTTTTTAAAACAAAGGAATGCATTTTAATTCACAGTACACATGTGGAGCACTATTTTCCATTTCTCTGGTTGTAGACAAGGTAAAGTCAGACCATTCGTGTCTTCACACATGTACCTAGGGTAGTGATGTCCATCTCATTCCACCATCTTTCCTACCTCCGTGGCCCCTCCTATCCTTCCCTCCCCCTTGCCCTATCCAGAGTTCCTCTGTTTCTCCCATGCTTCTCACTTCTACTCACATTTTGGATCAGCTTCCACTAATCAGAGAAAACATTCGGCCCTTGGTTTTTTGGGGGTTGGCTTATTTCGCTTAGCATGATGTTTTTCACCTCCATCCATTTACCTGCAAATGCCATAATTTTATTCTCTTCTCTTTTATTGCTGAGTAATATTCCATTGTGTCAGCTTTTTTGACTTCTCCAGAGATCAGGTAACAACTAAGTTTGGGTTTGATTTCTAATATGTGTGACTCCATTTTGATTTTTAGTCTAGTCTGTTGGGGTCCATCAGGAACTGAGTCCACAACAGCAGCTTTCTGATTTTTTCCTGCAATTTTTATGCTGGGCTGACCTCTCCACTGGCATCCTCACACCCAGATCCCATCTCAGGGTCAGCTCACACCCAGCGCATTGCTGAGCTCGCTACCTGTTCCTGCTACACCTGACACAGCAGGTGAGGACTGTCAGCCGAATCTGTTTGACCCCAGGAGATGATTCTGGAAAACAGAGATTTGAAAAAAGAAATTTCTGAAAAGTGTGACATTTGATAGAATGACCTTCCTTCTAAACATTTCAGGATGCTTCTGACTTCCAAACTGGAGAACTGGAAAAGAAAAGTCTTAAAAGCAGACACATTGGTGGACCGAGTTAAAAGGAAAGGAGTGTTTAAAAAAAAAAAAAAAAGGCATCTTGGTTACAAGAAGTTTCACTGGAGTGACTAAGGTAAGCCCCTCTCCCCCCAGCCCACGCATTACACGTGGGCTGCTGGGCAGAGAGGCTGCCAGAGATGCCTAGGCTGAGTTCCAGCTTCCAGGGAGCCTAGAAAACCTGCTTCGGCTGCGTATGAGAATTCTGAGTATTTGCAAACAACCAGGACCACTGTCTCTCTCCTCTGGCTCATCCTGCACAGGCAGAGCTAATGGAACACAGTCTCCAAGAAGGGAGGCTGCAGGGGTCTTTATATCACCTGGTTTGCATCTTGCTCATCCAGGAAGACAGAGGCTGCTGCTCACCCCCTCCAAGGCCCTGGGTGCCAGATCCACTGGCCAGTAGCAAGCCATCCCCATCCTCTGCTGCCCTTGGGGGAGGAGCTCAGCCAGGTGCCTGGCAGCTTCTCTGATTGTAAATATCCCTGCATTTTACAATAGGCTGCAGACTCCCAAGCATAGCAGTGAAAGAGGAGAATCCTGAAAGCGGAACCGGTTATAGACAGATCCGGAGAGCGAGGAAGGGTGGCTCCAGCCCTGGTTGGCTGGTGAGAGGGAGGCAAAGGCATGAAGAGCTTTCCAGAGAAGACGAGAGCCGCAGATGGCAAAGCCATCAAGGAGATGCAGTGCCGAGATCAGCACAATAGGTGCCGTGTGTGCTCTGGGGGGCCTTCTGTGTTTGTATGTTTGCTATCTCTGTCCCCACTACGACCCCAAGCTGGGGTCTGCTAAGAAAAATAACCTGGCTCACAACAGCATTCTTCTAACTCCACTTGAAAGTTTGAAAAACCCCTGGATAGGAAAATAACCTCTGGGAGCCAAGTCTGCCGGCACTTGGCGAAACCCTGGAACCAAAGCGCACATACGCGGACTTGGCTTTGAAAGGCCTGCAGTATTCCTATCTGAGTCATCTGAAAACAAAAAGAGACCTAAACAAACAAACCTAATTGTGCACAGAATCACGGCCAGGTTTCCAGCCTGGCTCCCCCTCTGCTTTCACTAGTCAGGAGCCAATATATGCAGCTTCCATGGCACCACATCCAGAGCAAGCGAGAATATTGAAACCAAGTCCCTCCTCCCTCCTTCCTTTGTGGTGTGCCCCAGCAACCAAGTCCTCGACTTCTCTGTGCTGCTTTTGAACCTCTTCCCTTCAGTCCTGATGGACAGCTGCCTGCATACCGGGCTGCCCACGGATGACCACAACCCTGAGTGATAGGAGCAATAAATGAACCCTGAGATGAAATTTAAGTAGATCTGTTCAAGGTTTTGGGATATTGTTTTTACCATTAATCAACAAAACTGGCTTGAAAACCAGGCCTCCAGCCCGAATTCATTTAGTACAGACCTCGTCATCACCCTCCGCCAGTACCCTACCAGATGCCTTATGCCCCCAGCCTCTCATTATTTGTATTACCATGAAGTAGGCGGTCCACAGCAGGAGGCAGCCCAGGAGTCTGTCCAGCCTCCTCTTTGATAGGATCACTTCCTTTTTCTTTGAGCACCAGATCTCCTTCAAATTTTAGCCCATGTACTTTGGTTGGGGTCTGGCTGATCCACCCTGCTTCAAGAGTATGGGATCAAGGCCTAGTCAAGCGGAGTTGCCAAGATTGGTGTAGGGATAGATGGTAAATCCTGTTTAGGGTCTTGAAATATAAGCCTGGACCTTTTGCAAAGACTCTTGGGAAAGGAGCACACGTTCCTCTAGAGTTGTTCAGCTATCAGAAGTGAGTCTGAAGCTGCTGGAGGTCGCATTGACAACTCATGGACAGAACTTGTCTCACCAGTAGAAAATCAAAGCTGAGTGAGAGGGAAGAATTAGAACTTGCACAATCACCAAATCACCTGGATCCAGCCATGACTAAAGACTGATCTATCCTGAACTTTTCATAACACAAACAAAATTCCTGTTTTATTAAGCTACTTTTAGTTGGGTTTACTATACTTTACAATCTTACAACTGAGCAAATTTTAACGTACACACACATCTCTTAGAATGATGCATACTTACATTTTTGCATCTTCTAGGTGAGCTATTTTTTTTAAACTTCTGGGAATGATTTTCTCAAAAGGAATTTTTCCTTTTTCCTTTCTTCTTTTCTCTCTCTCCCTCCCTCTCTCTCTCTTTAAAGTTTCAGTTAAATGCTACCTGGAAGTCCCAAAGATGACCTACTTCAACTCCTATAAGAAAAAATTGTCCCTATCCCTTACGGTGTGGTGAAAGGTGGATGTATGCTTTCATCTAACTTGCATTTTTTGTTGTTGTTTTTAATATTTTTAGTTATAGGTGGACACAATACCTTTGTTTTATTTATTTATTTTTTATGTGGTGCTGAGGGTTGAACTCAGTACTTCACATGTGCTAGGCAAGTACTCCACCACTGAGCTACAACTCCTCCCCCCTAACTCGCTTTTGATACAAAGAACAAAGATCAAGTAGTCATCACAGAGAAAGTTCTGTGTACTCTGTGGCTTATTCTGATGATCAATTCCGGGGAGATTCTGCGAGGCCAGGGGACTCTGAGTGCCAAGATCAGTCTAAGCCCAAAGCATTCTCTGAGCAACAACAACAAATTCCTGCCAAACAAAACCGAAGTAACAAATGACATACAGACGTTTGGGGGGAATTGAAACTATAGAGTCAACACTTTTTCTTTCTTGTTCCATGAGCCATGAGAAGGTGGAGGTTTGGCCTGTTTTCTTTTCCTGAGAGCTCACTAGAGAAGGAACTGAGGATAGCACCTTTGCTCCAGTTCTCGGGTGAAGAGGGAATACCAGATCAGGTATTCCCAGGGCATGCAGGAGTGGGGAGGAGCCTGAGGAGTAGACTATGTCATTGAGGGATGAACAAGTTCAAAAAATCATTCATTTTTAAATTAGAGCTAACCTTCTTAAAAGCGTTCCATCAAAGCTTGATTCAAATGCTGCCTCCTCCCGGAAGGTTTCCCTCATGCTTCCATTAGAAAGTTCCACTCCTTCCTCTTGCTCTGGCACAACATGGATATACTTGATTTTAGAGGTAGCTGTATATCTAAGATAGGGAACATTTTTACCAATAAAAGTGTTCTTGGGGAACACACTGGAATTGAGACAGAAGATCTCAAAGGTCGTGGTCCAGTAGCATAAGATGGTGCCTATTCTGACTTCTAAGTTTTGTGAGTCAAATTTTGCTGCCAGGAGAAGAAAAAATTGTGTGTGGGGGGATACTGAGGATTGAACCCAAGAGCACTCAACCACTGAGCCACATCCCCAGCCCTTTTATTTACAGACAGGGTGTTGTTGAGTTGCTTAGGGCCTTGCTAAATTGCTGAGGCTGGCTTTGAACTCTTGATCTTCCTGCCTCAGCCTCCTCAGCCACTGGAATTACAAGCATGTGCCACCATGCCCAAGAGCTGTGCTTCTTTGCATAACAGGAAGGGAGCTGGTGAGGCTGGTCGTTTCCAGGGTAGGGTGGGTTGTGGGGACAGAAGACCTTTCTGAAGGCGGTCAGCTGAGGAGCTTGGAAGAGCAGAAACAGCTGATGGGTTGTTGAAAACCACGGCCATCCCTGTGGTTTGGATGCAGTCCTGTGTAGGAAACTTAATCCCCAATGTAATGGTGTTGGGCTGGTGGGCAGGGCAATCTAATCAGGGGTGACTAGGGTCGCGAGGGCTTCGAATGGATTATGCTGTTATCTTGGGGGCGCGTTACTGTAAGAATAGGCTGCTATCAGTGCAAATCGGGCCTTCTCTTGCCCTTCCACCTCAAACCTCCTTGCCCTGTCACTTCTGCCATGGGATGATACACCAAAGCCCTTGCCCCACGCTAGCACCATGCTCTTCAATTCTCCAGCCTCCAGAATCATGAGGCAAATAAATCTCTGTTCTTCATAGATTACCCAGTCTGATGCATTCTGTTACAGTAGCGGAAAACAAACTAACACACCTACGGATGTGGTGGGTACCCAGTGCACCTTTATGTTTCTGTTGTGAAGCTGCCAGTGGAGTCTACATTGCTCACAAACACGGTTGTCTGATGTGGAACTCTGAAGGAGTGGGATTTCTGTGCCAGTGGCACAAGGTGAGAAAACACATGCAAATAGAAATCTGAAGGTCAAGTTGACTTCTGGGTTCCGATTACCTACATGCCTCTCCCAGTAGATGAGAAAGCTCCTGGGAACAAGGGGTCATTTTCGCTTATTTTAAAATTTTCCCTACACCTGGTTCAATGTCTGACATATAAAGACACCCAGAATCTCTATAATGGATAAGTGAATTAATGAATTAATGTCTGCAGTGGATAAATGAATTAATGGCATGACTTGCAGAAAAACATCTACAGTAAAAATTATGCGTGAGTGACAGTGAAATTGTGATTGGTGACTTAACTCCTGGGGCTCAGTATATATTGTGATCATTGTTAACCTAAAGAGTGTCAGAGAGATTCTCCAAGGATAATGCATTTCATCAGAAATGAGCTCAGAAGGCAGGATACACGTGCTGTGGTAAATAATGGCATATTTGGGGAGGCAAAGGAAGGCAGGAGTTTTTAAAGTAAAATGATGGTAGTTACTTGAGTTGTTTCAAAACAATTTTCCTTGGTTACAAGGATAGATAACAAGCGTGCCGCGAGTCCAAGGTTGGACAGGGATAGTTACAGGGCAGATGTCCTCGCTGAGATCATGTCCTTGTTTATTTTTTTGTGTAAAGTTGCAGTGGTTTCTGTGCAAAGTTATGATAGTTCTTGTTAGTGGACGTATGTAAATGAAATCCCCTCCTTCACACTCTTCTGGCTTCATGTATTTACTTTTGTTAGGATTTGACACAAGTGACTCCATTTTGATTCTGAGAACTTTCATTCAGGGACAGCACTGATGAATACAGAGATCTCCTGTCCATTCCTTGAAAATTCAGTATCAGCATCTCCCTGCAGGGGCCTAGCTGGAAAGACCTCGGCCTCTTCAATGTTACTCCTGTTTCCTGGGACACAGATCATAACATTCACCACGGTGTGAGTGCAGTTCTGTGGACATGAACCCACCCTTCTGCTAAGAACACCACCAGGTTCATTCTGTCAACTCTGTTATCATCGCGTCAGTGAGCACATACATACTAAGGAAAAGTAGGTCCTAGTTGTTAGAATGCAAATGGAGCTTGATTTTATTTTGCACGGAACATCATGATAGGAAGCTGAGCCACGCCCTTGGTAGTCTTCTCCCACAGTGGCCTTGGGCTGCCTTCAAAAGCTTTGGCCAATGAGACCTCAGCAAGCAGATGTGAACTGTGGGGCTCACACTCTGGCAGCTCCTCAAAACCCAGCAACCACCACCAGGTGAACAAGCCTGGGCTTACCTTTTGGATGAGGGGAGGTATAGACAGCAGCCAAGATGTCCCTGTCCTCCCGGGTGGTAACAAGTCAACAAGCCAGACAGCTGAGACCTTCCGGCCCAACCAGAATGCTACAGCCACCCCACAGGATATAAAAAAAGAATACATGCCTGTGCTTTCCACCACTAGCTTGTGGAGGTGGTTTAGGATCTCATAGCAATTCACTACATCATTATTCTACTGTATTGGTTAGGAAACGAAGGTTCAGAGACACTGAGAAAAGTATCGCAGCTCAAGCATCTACTTAAATAGTGGAGCTGGGATTTGAACCTCTGTCTGTTTTCTGCCAGGCTCTCGTCCCTTGCTAGTGTCCCTTGGCTTCCCCTCCTCCAAGAAGCTTCAAAATGAGGCCAAAACAAGGGTCTGCCCACTAGCACTGGAGGACCCCCACATCAGATGACACCCAATAGCGGTGCTGCTTGCAGGGTGCGTGCTGAGTCTTACCCCAAATTCCCAACTCCCGAGGGTTCTCCAACCTGGCTGCACATTCACATCATCAGTGTTTTTAAAAAAGTCCTAATGCCCAAGTCACACTCCAATCCAAATAAATCAGAATCTCAGTACTTTTAAAACTCCCCTGTTAATTCTAACAAGCAACCAAGCTTGAGAACTGGTGTCTTAAACTCCCTGAAATAGGAGGGACAGGGCTGGAAGAAATCGGAGCTATTGAACTAGAGAAGTCTCTCGGGGGCGTGATGACTGTCTCCAAGGATGCGAGGGAGGGGCTTCCTGAGGAAGAGGGACCAGGAATAACAGCATAATTGCTTCAGTCAATACGTGGTGTGCAGAGCACTGTTACTTTTTCCTGCCCTAGAGGAGAGCGCATCGAGAGATCAGAGCTGCAGAGCTGCACTCATACCAAGGCTAATGCTATATCTGTGTCCCAGGTAAAGGGATCGACATAGAAGAGGCAGAGATGGCTCTTCACAGCCGGGCCCAGGAGGAGACACTGGTGCTGCCTCTGTGGAATGGGCAGATCTCCATATTCATTCATTGTGCAACCTGCAGGTCTGAGTCAGCTGGAGCTGTTGAAACAGGACACCACACACCAGCTGGTGTAACCCCGTTGGTTTCTTGCAGTTCTGGAGGCTGGAAAATCCAAGATCAAGGTGGTGCTGAATTGCTTTCCCAATCAAGACTCTCTTTGTGGCTTGCAGAGGGCCACGTTCTTGCTGTGTCCTCCTATTTCAGAGACAGAAAGACCAGGAGCTCTGGTCTCTTCCTCTTCTTATAAGAACACTAATTTCATCAGAGGCACCCCATCTCCATGACTTCTGCTAAACCTAATCACCTCCCAAAGGCCCCACCTCCAAATACCACTGGGGACTCAATATATGAATTTTCAGTGTACACAGGTGTTCAGACCATAGCACCAGGGTATAGGCTGTCACCTGACACTGAAGGGCAAAGCAGAGAAGCTGGTTAATCTGGGGAGCTGCAAGGATGGAGAAAGGACTCTAACTCTGACGTGAAGATAAGGTAGACAGGGGAAGATAATGTTAGGTCGGGTCAGGGTCCAAAATGTCCAATTAGGGGGACGGGTCAGCAGCTGCAAAGCAGAGCTGCAAGCCAGATGCTGACGTCGCCGGTAGATATGCCTCCTGTCAATCACCGGGTTTTTCCTGACCTATCCAGGAAGGACTCTGGCCTTCTCTTCCTGACCCCAAGCCCTCCCCTTCCTGACCAAGCTTTCTTGAAATTCTTTGTGCACTAGAGCCCCAGCGCCATTCCTCTTGGACACACTCTGATGGACAAGAGGATTCGGCCTGAGAGCATATATTCCAATAAAGTCTTGCCGAGTCGCTTTAATTCATCTCCTCCTGGTCGTCTAACCTTTACAGATAACAACCTCTAAAATCTTACCCAAGAATTGGTCTCTCTAGACATTGGGTACCTAATTGTGTGGCTATCATAAAATACCTGAGACACGGTACTTTATAAGTAAAAGAGACTTTTCTCTCCTGGTACCAGGGACTGAATCCAGGGTGCTCTACCGCTGAGTTACATTCCCTGCCCTATGTATTTATTTATTTTGAGCCAAGGTTGTCCAGGTGGGCCTCCAATTTGTGATCTTCCTGCCTCAGGCTCCTGAGTAACTGGGATTACAGGTGTGCAGCCACCTGAAAAGTGGCTTATTTTAACCCACAGATTTGGAGGATGTAAAGTCCAAGCTCAGTGGCTGCATCCGGAAAGGCCACATTGTGAATGAGGTCATCTGGTGGGAGCACATTCAAGGGCAGCAAGTGACTTGTGGAGGAGAGGCTGGACACCTGAGATGGTCTTGCTTTATAGCAGCTGGCTCTCTGTGAGACCTTACCCACCCCTTTGAGATGTCATTCATCCCTTCCTTGTGACTGTAATCATGACCCTGCACTGGGCCCACCTCTTAAAGATCCCACCACCTCTCAATGCTGCTACACTGGGGATCAAGCTTGCAGCACATAAATCTCTGGGGAACAAACATCCAAACCATAGCACTAAGCCTGGGGAGGGCCAGGCCTGCTAAGTGGCTGAGTGGCTCCAAATGTGAGGACAGAAGGTCATCAGAATGAATGTTCCTGTGTTCCTGGGAATTCCAAGTGAAGACACAGGGACTTGGATCTACCTAAACTTACTGAACTAGAATCTGTTTTATGAACAGGAGCCCTGGATAATTCCTAGGCACATTGAAGCTTGAATGATTCTGCATAAGTGTCCTGTAGCCTAGGGTGACCATGACATGCTCTAGAACACAGAGCTCTCTTGCATACGGAGTCAAGTCAGTCCTTGTTTTGGAAATCACAGCCAGCAGAAGTTGTCAGCAGGGGCATGTTAGAGGACAGAAAATGCATGGAGCAGGAATCAAGGTCAAGGGCAGGTTGCCTGATGGGGACTCCTTGAGGTCAAAGGTGCTTTGTGGACAAGAGTGCTGTCCCTGACCCTTCCTCTATTCAATTTTTAGATCCCTTCACAGAATAATCTCTGTAATCCATGGACATTGGCACAGCCAACAAAATGGCCAGGCTAATGATTCTACCTCAGTCACGTTTCCCTCCCTTCATTTATGAGATGTGAGCATTTATAGATTGAAAGGCATGGCTATGGCCTCCAGATCCTTAGCGTTCTGCTGGATCTCTGCTGCTCAGAGTCTTGGGAAGCTATCGGAGGCTCCTCATGATGCAGGTCATGGCTTGCTGATGGGGTTTGCCCTTCTCCCCATTCTCAATGGCCTCTACCTCAGAATCCCCAGCAAGCTGCATTCCAAGGTGTCAGGGAGCCTCCTGCGACCTGTCAGCACTGAATCTTTGCTGAGGTTGGAGAATGAGCAGGGAGGTGCCCTCACCTTCCATCCCAGAGCTGGGCCAAGTGCAGGCCTGGGGCTCCCACGAACAGGACACCCACTTGGCTGGGAGATGGCTGTGGTGGAGCTCAAGCCTGGTGGGCTGCACCCACGAGAAGGCTGGCACTTCTGAGTGAGTCAGGGTGTGTGACGAGGGAACGCAGTGTGGCCACAGGGGAAGCCAAAGAGATGGCCCCCACAGGGTGAGGAGAAATGGACCCAAGGGAGTTGGGAATCTGAATTTCTGACCCAGAAGTCTTCCTTGTGGGGCACGGGGTAGTTTCAGTTCTGAGGATCCTGAGACTGGAGTCCATGTTGTCTTTCAAAGTCAACCACAAGTCTTTGGCTCAGTGACCTGAGCTGATTGAGGATCCAATGGCACTGCGTCCCCAGGAGGCTTCTCCAGTCCCTCTGTCAGTTTCTGTTCAGTGACCCCTTCTAGAGCTGTAACAGGGACTTAGAGGCTGCTTTTGCTAAAAGCACTGACCTTCACTTGGGCCCGTGGATGCCCAATGGGTGACTAAAGCAGGAGAAAGCTTGGCATCTCTGCCTTCATTCTACCTGTCTCCTTTAGTATCGTGAACTTTGGATCTGAGTCCTGCTCAAATCTTGTGCTCAGGCATCCTGATCCCTTACAGCGTGTTCATCCAAGGTTGGTGATTGACCCCTTCAAGGTTATAGATGCCAACATAAGAGTAATTAAGGAATTTTGACACGATAATCAATAGATTGTCAACGGCCAGCTTTTGCAAAATTCTGCTCCAGATCTCAAGGTGGCACGTTGAAGTCTCTCTAGCCATTGTCCCCAACCTCCCAGGAATAGCGGGTCTTGCAGGCAGGCCACCCCCTAATGACATTGAGCCTCTTAAGCAGGAGCCATTGCCCCATGGCAGGAACCAAGGCTGCCCAGCTCAGCAGGAGCAATTATCCTAAGCCAGGAACCAAACTGAGTTCCTCCTCAAGCAAAAAGATCACCACACAGAACCAGAACTGAGTTAATGTTCAACCAGACCACAGTCTGAATATGTTAATTATGCATACCTCTTGCCCCACCCTCATTCTTTCTCTATTTAAACCTGAGGCTCTTTTTACCCAGAAGACAGCCAGCGGTGAGGACACTTGGTTTCCCTGTCTCCCTGCTATGGCTATAGTGAATAAAAGTCCTTTCTTACCTTTCACCATTGCTACTTTTATTTGATAGTTAGAGAGAATGGCCTGACCATATTGGGACTCAGGATCCCCTGGCCTAGGACTCTGATAACGAGGACCCCCCCACTCCAGGCTGGAAGATTCTCTGCTAAGCTCTTCCCACCATGATGCTCCTTATCAAGAATTTAGGGTGACTGAAGCCCAAACCACCTGCTGCCGAAGCTCAGAGTCCCAAGCTCCCTGGAAGAACTCTATGTGACTCAGAACCACAGTACCTCTGTCCCCAGAATGGTACCAGTGGCATGAACCTCCCCCAGATGGCACTTTCCAGGCATCTTGTCTCGGCACAATACACATCCTATCACTCCTTAGCTCCTCTGAGAGCAAGATAGCCCAGACTAAGACCCTGTCCTTCCTTCCTTCCTTCCTTCCTTCCTTCCTTCCTTCCTTCCTTCCTTTCTTTCTTTCTTTCTTTCTTTTTTTCTGGAGGAGGGTACTGGGGATTGAACTCAGGATTGACCACTGAGCCACATCCCCAGCCCTATTTTGTGTTTTATGTAGAGACAGGGTCTCACTGAGTTGCTTAGCACCTCGCCATTGCTGAGGCTGGCTTTGAACTCGCGATCCTCCTGCCTCAGCCTCCTGAGCCACTGGGATTACAGGCGTGTGCCACTATGCCCAACAGACCTTGTCCTTTCTTGACCCAAGATAATTAGTCCATTGATCTATGTAGGTGAGAGAAACGCTGTCCACCCTCTTCCCTATGATTTTGCCCTGAACTATGATCTTGTCCTTTGGCCTTGTGAAAGACACAGCCAATGCTTTTCAAAAGCCTGGGTATTTTGTCTCCAGATCCTCCTGCTGGCTGCTGTATCCACCTGACCCAGGCCAAGTCTCAGCTGTCATATTTCCTCTGGAGTTAGGATCAAAGAAGACCAGGCCCTCAGACCTCCTGCCGTGGCTGCTCTCCCGATCTTCTGTGAACAAAGACAGGACGAGGAGACACACAACTCTCAAAACAAATAATGATTTCCACTTGTGCTGCTTAAATATGGATTAAGGAAGGAAGCAGATCTCTAAATCAGCATGGGTTCAGTGCTCCTCTGCTGCAGAGCACTCTCCATTTGCATGAAAACAGAGCACTTAACGTCTCAGTCTGTATTGCAATTGCTTCTTGCTGTTGGGTGTCTCTGTCCCCCAGTGCTGGGTAAGCTGGCATCTGATCTAAGAGGTCTACACAAAGCTCCTCTCAAAGCAGCAGCTGAGCGCTGGCCTCCAGCATGGTGTTCCAACTCTGTCCTACCACCTGGCAGATTCTCCAGCTTCCACAATTTAGCAGCCCACCAGGGCAGTACTTGTTCTGTGCCAGGCCCAGAGCTGGGCACTCCATGTATAGGGCCTTGTTTAATACAGCAGTCCTGGGAGCTGGCTTCTATCCTTACCCCAGTGAGGAGATGAGGAAACTGAGGTTTAGGGAAGTTCAAAATACTGGCCAAAGTCCTCCAACCAGTGGGTGAGCCAGGACTCAAGCCTCTGTGAGACTCTAAACCCACATTTCCAGCCATCATGCTGCGTAACTTAAAGGAAGGAACACCAGCAAGTGCAGGAGAGCCACACACCCCGGAGCTTCGAAATCCTGCACATTTAAAAGTAGCCTGGGCTTGGACCTGTCAGCTCCGAGTCTTGATTAGGAATTTGACAATTTGCTCACTTTACTTTTGTTTTCCAAATGAGTCTCAACAAAGCTTTATGTCATGGTGCTTTTAAAAACATAGGTCCCAGTGTAGGATCAGGGTAGGGCTTGTGGAAGGATATATATAGTGCTCCAGCCATGCTGATCTTCCAGTTTCTCAGGAACCATGCTCCTTATCCTCTGAGAGCTGTACATAGTCTGCTTCCTGGGAACTCTCGCCACCTTCCTATTCTTTTTCAGTTAACTCCCAAGTATCCTTCAGCTCTTGACCTTTCAGGGTGCTCCCTGGAGGTCCTATTCTAATACCCTGTATACTGTGTGCCATCTGGTCTGCGCTGTGGGCCACACACATTATGCACTTTTTACTATAGACTATAATACACTATAGACTGTAAGCTATATACCATGCAATATGTTATATGTATTATACTCTATATAACACACTCTACATACTGCATATTATGCACTATTACTATATGTTGCATATTTTCTTCAGAGCGTTAAGTTTTTTATCACTACTCCTTAGCATATGTCAGTGCATCTGTTTATTCGAGAATTTATCTTTCCCAATACAAAATTTCATAAGGTTGAAAAATATATCTAGATATAGATATAGATACTGGTATCTTACCCCAAACCTATTAAGTCTGAATCTCCAGGGGAGGAGCCAGGAAATCTGTATTTCTAGAAGTAATTCCCAAAGAGATGCTTCTGATCAATCAGGTGGAGCAACTGTCCACCCAGTACATACCTCTTCTTGTCAGGTGTGAGATAGAGAGGAGGAGAGCAAAGGGGGTCCAAGAAATGGTCCTCACCTTCTTACCTTCAAGAAAGTGATATGCCAATTAGAAGGCAAGAGGGATTCAAATCCCAAAGGGTGCCCCAATTGATGATCGGCTGTGTAGTCCTGATTATAGGGCAGCCATTATTCAGAAAAGTGGTGTCCTGGACTAGAAGAATCAGGGAAGGCTGCGGGGAAGAGGGGAGACTTAAGATGAGTTCTGTGGGATTTGGAGGCGAGAGAAAGAGGGAAGAAGGGTACTGCAGACAGGAAGAGCCCCGAGAGAGCAGAAGCTTGAGTGCAGAATGAGCTTGACATTTTTACGAAGCAGGGAATTGGGTTAGCCCACCAGTCTGGGGCTCTGGAGGGGAGTATGCAGGAAGAAAGTTAACCAAGCAGGGCTGTTTCTGGCAAAGTGGATTTGGTGTGGCAGCACTAGGGAGCCATGGGAGGCTTTGCAGTGAGAGCTCAGGTGATAAGATGATGAGTGAGGTGGAGACTGAGCGGGGCACCAGGAAAATCAGGCAAACCACAACACTCAGTTCTTTTTTTATTTTTATTTTTTTTTATTTTTATTTTTTAAAATAAAAGAATGCCTTTCAAGTCATAGTACACATATGGAGCACAATTTTCCATTTCTCTGGTTGTAAACAAGATAGAGTCACACCATTCGTGTCTGCATACATGTGCCCTCAGCTCTTTGAACAATGACCACAGAGGAGAGGTAGCATCTCCAGATCCAGATCAGAGATTTCAGTCATGTCTTAAATCTGGGGGTGCCATCAGGCTCAAGAAAAGTGTCCTTTGTATGCCAGGCTTCTGAACCTTCCAGGGCTGTCTTCAAATGAAGTGTCCACCAGAAAAGGAGGCATTTGGGGATTGGGTGGTGAAGTTGTACACACCTACACCTGAGCTGGAGAGGTGGGAAGGCAGGGCAGAGTGAAACACACACACACACACACACACACACACACACTTCCCAAACGGAAAAACTCCAGGCAAGGCAGCACACAGTGTGATCTGCATAAGCCACCTTAAGCAATTCAGAGGCTTCTATTTTACTTTGGCACCAAAGCAGGATCAACCCTGTGGTGAGAAAAAGCACCAAAAATGGGAGAATGATCCTGAGAGAAGCCAGGGTCCTGGCTGTGCTCCTGACACGTAGCACAAATCAGTGATGTCTTACTGCGGAAAGGGGGATGTTTGAGGAGCCACCTTCACGGGCTTACAACCATGGAATGTGAGCAAGAAGTGGTCTTCAAAATCAAAGATCCAATGAGTCACAATTCTTAGATCAAGTGATAGGACCCCAAATTCAAAGTAGTTCAAGTAAAAGGGAGATGGACTGGCTCAGCTACTAGAGCAGTTTGGCTTTTGGCACAGCTAAACCCACGCCATTCTCTTGATATGATCTGGCTCTCTGGTCAGCTCTCAGCTGTGCTATCCTCTGTGAGGCCTCTTTTCCTGACATCTGTTTTCTAGCTTGTAGAAAAGTTGATCTTTGCCTGCCCCAGCCATGGTCCTTTAAAAGGAGAGAGGCCTTCCTCCTCCCAGGGCCCAATTTGGTCTTGCACCTCCCTTGGACCAAGCTCTGTGTCCAGCCAGGTGAATGTGGTTCTCAGGTGGACCAGCTTGAATTGCAGAGCCACACATGTGGCAGAGTGGGAGTAAGGGGCTTGACTGACAACCCACCAGGTTCCCAAAGTGTTGGGAGGAGGGAAGTTCTCCAAAAGGGAAAAATGCAGGCAGAGAGAGGATCAGATTATCATGACAGTCTTCAAAGTTCAGACTCCAGAACAGTCACAGAAGCTGCCCTGAGGGATGGGAATGGAAAGTGTCCTCAGGAAGTGTGATATGGGCTGAGCCTCAAAGAATAAAGAGAACTTGCTACTGGGCGCGGACAATGAGGTTCTAAGGCAGAGGCAAGGTGAGGGTCAAGACACAAAGTCTCTGGCCCTACAAGGTTCCCACCAACCTGCCTCTGTCCAAATGTGACTTTCCTCTCATTGTCCTTTTTGTGTCTACCTAGTGGAAGTATCGATGCTAAGGAGGTAGGGTTGGGGTTCTGCCTGTACTTACAAATGCAAAAGCACTTACTTCTCTTAACCATGGCATGAAAGAGAATCCATGTGTTACTGTCTCGGGGTGCTGGGTTCTTTGTCTCCATTCAGCAAAGAACTGAAGAACAGGACAGAGAGATAGCCAGCAAGAAGCAGGTTTATTGCAAAAGCGACAGAGATAGACTTCTCTGGAGAGAAGAGCCCCCAGAGCTGGGAGTCCAGTGGGGGAATTTTGGCCTGTTCTTTTTATGGTCTCTGGAATTTTCTCCTTTCCTTATCTCCTCCCCTGTCCACACGCTCCTCACTATTCTTGATTGGCGTCCACTCTGTCCATGTGTCTGTTTTAGTTTTTCTATTGGATCCCTCACTTAGGAACTCAAGTATGAAGTGTCTTTCTGACTGGGTGCCCTGTTTGTGTCCAGCAGCACCTTCATCAAGCAGGAAGTTGAACTCATCAGAAGATCCTCTCTATGCTTCTTTGTCCTGGCCCTGCCTCCAACCTCCTCACTCGCCATCTTGCCCTGGCTGCCTAAGCCCTTCTATATCTCTTTCACATGGCCCTTTCCAGAAATTGCTGGGTGGAATGGAAGCCTGCCCTCATTTCCCAGTGAGCAGAGGACTCTACCTAGTGTACTCCTGGAAACCGTTGGTCTCCATGGAAGCAGCCGAATCCAACAGGAGCAGAGTTCAGAGAATACCCAACGCTTCTGTGTCCGGGGCCTTGGAATGACAGCCACATTCATTCTCTAAAAGGTCTCATTGATTTCAGTCACGCCTGTTTCCTTCATTTCCTACTCACCTGGTTGGGGCCTTCAAAGGACTCTATCCCAAGCTATGGGGTTCCACTGTCCTGGGTAAGAAAAAGCTGTTCTGGGCTTGCTGTCTGGGGGTCACACGGACTCACTCATTCACTGATCATTTATTAAGCCTCTAATTTATTGTGTAAGGCACAGTGCTAAGCCCAGAGGCTGCAGAGACAAGTAGATGTGGTCTTTGCCCTGAATGACCTTAAACATTCACAGGGGAGACAGCTGAGCATAGTAGATTAAAAATGCTTTTGCTGCTGAAGATCCCACCCAGTTTGAGTGGTTCAATCTTTCCTTGCCTCAGGCCTTTGTTCTACTGTGAACTGATCATAATAGCACACATCTCTCCCTAACATGATCCCAGGCTCAGGACCTGCCTATGAAGCAGCCCCATAGAGAACCTATATTGAAATTTTTCCAGCTAGAGCCTGCAGGCACCATTTTCTTCTCTCCTTGTATTTTCTGGTGATCTGAGAATATGATCCATGGTACTATGAATAGGATTCTTTTAATTAAAAGTTTGAATGGGTTATTGATAAAAACATGATTGGTTATTAGCATACATAAAACATCATCATTTTTCAAAATTTTGCCTCTAGCAACCTTGGCCTACGCATTCATTCGAATAATTTGACAGATTTTCTTGGGATTTCTATCTGCAAATTAAAAACAGTTTTGTGTCTCTATTTCCAATTATTATGCTGTTTGCTTCTTGTTCTGGTTGGACTGTTGGCAAAAACATTGAATAGTTGGTTGAGAGTGGCATCTGTTAAGATTTGGATCTTAAATGTCTCCCAAAGACCCATAAGCTAAAAGCCTGGCTGTCAGCCTGTGTGCTACTGAGAAGCAGTGGCAGCTTTAGGAGGTGGGGTCTGTGGAGGGAAGTTAGGTCACACAGTGCATACCCTTGAGGAAGATACTGCAACCCCAGCGCCTTCCTCTCTCCCTCCTTGCTCCCCCTGAGGCGGGCAGCTCTGCTCTCCCACATGCTCCCCACCATGATGTTCTGCTTTTCCACAGGCCCAAATGCTGCAGGGCCGACCATGGACTGAAACAGCTATAAACTTTTCTATAAACATTTGGTTTCATTTATAAACCAAATAAGACTTTCCTTCTTATAAATTGACTTTCTCAGGTATTTTGTGACCTGACTAATACCTTGTCTTGTTTCTGATTTTAATGCAAAATTTCTAAAGTTGCCCAGTTGAAGTTTCACAATTAACACTATGCAGTCATTAAAAAGGGGGAAATCTTTAAACTGCATTATTAACTGAGATTTATAACTCTTTATATCAATGATAGCACACTGATAATCTTTGACACCTGACAATGTCTGCACGTACACACTGTGCACACTTTAATATCTGTGGGAGGACACAGTAGAACTGGAAAGGACACAATAGAACTGGGAATCTTAGCAGCTTCCAGGGCTGGAAATTGGGTGACTGGAAAGGAGTGGTATTTACTACTATGTAGTACTTAAGCTGTGTACTTCAGTTTTGATAAGTAAAGGTTTTGGGATTTTGTTTGTTTATTTGTTTTGTCCTGGTGATAGAACCCAGGGACTCTGCCACTGAGCCACACCCCCAGCCCTTTTTATTTTTATTTTGAGATAGGGTCTTGCTAAGTTGCTCAGGGCCTTTGCTAGAGGCTGGCCTGGAACTTGTGATACTCCTGTCTCAGAGTCCTGAGTCACTGGGATTAGGCAGGCACCACTGAGCCCAGCTAAGTAATGCTTTTAATGCTCTTCAGTTCAAAATATTTTCTGTTCAATTATATTTTCCTTTCTAACCCATCTGTTGTGTAAGGTGCCTTTTCTAAGTTTCCAAACTGTCGGAAGTTTGACATTCAATTTAAGTGTGTTGTGGACAGAAAATGAGAACCTAATTTTATTTCTCTGAAAATACTGTGATGTAATATATGATCAATTTTAAATGTTACTTATATTTGAAAATAATGTGTACTCTCTGCACATTTTATACCAATTTAGAAGCATTGAATGTTTAAATTTAAATCTCAAATATTTTTGTCATCTTTTTATACTCATGTCCTTGAGATCAGTTATGGTTTTCCACTCTAATAGTAGATTTTTCCATTTTCCCTGTAATTTGATCAGTTTTGTTTTGTATATTTTAAGGTTGTACTGGCAAGGCCAAACAAGCTTATGACAGCTTTATCTTCTTAGAGGCTAATTTCCTTTAATTTCATATGCTACCCTCTTTGTAGCTATTAATGTTGTTGTCTTAAATTCTCTTTTGTCTGATGCATAAGTCAACTTTTTATCACTATAACAAAATACTTGAGATAACCAATTTATAAAGAGAAAATTGCTATTTTGGCACACAGTTTTGGAGGTTCCAGTTCATGACTGGTTGACCCTGTTACTTTGGGCCTGTGGCAAGCTAACACATATGGCAGAAGTGTGTAGAAGAGCAAAACTGTTCACCTCACAACCTGGAGAGCAAAAAGGAAGAAGAAAGAACTGGGTCCCCCGATGCCTGTTAAGTTTACATACAAGGTGTTCCTAGAAAAGCTCATGTGTTAGACAAAGCAGGAATGGTAAGAGGTGAAGGGATTAGTTTATGAGCAATATGACCTAATCAATGGATTATTCCATTTAATGGATTAAAAATCTGAATGGACTATTGGGTGGTAATTACAGAGGAGGTAGGTCACTGGGGGCATGACTGTATTTTGTCCCTGGCTCTTCTCTTTCTCTCTGACTCCTGGCTGTCATGAGCTGAGCAGCCTTTCTCTGCCACACCCTTCTACCATGATGTTCTGCCTCTCTTCAGGCCCAGAGCAATGGAGCCAAATGACCTTGGACTGAACTCTGAAACTAGGAGCCAAAAATAAAAGTTTCCTCCTCTAGTTGTTGTCAGGTATTTCGATTACAAAAAGTGGACTAACACATTCCTTTTTAAGGGCACACCCCCAAAGACCTAAAGACCTCCCAGTAGGCCCCTCCTCTCCCAGGTTCCACCACCTCTCAAAGATTCCACCTGAGGACCAGGCCTTTAAAAGGCCTTTAGGGAACATTCAAGATCCAAACTGTAGCATCTGATCTAAGTGCTGTAATCCCAGCTTTCTTCTTGTAATTTTTCTCTACCTTTATTACATATAGCTTTGTCAGTATGCTCCAGATTTTTAAAAATTCAATCTGATAATTCCTATCTTTTCACTAAGGAATTTATCTCTCTTATGTTTACATAATTAATAATATATTTGAAGTTCTTTCCCCTATAATTATCTTGCTCTTTCTATTTGCTATTCGTTTTCTTTGCTTCTCTTTTTTCCTTCCATTTATTCTGCTGCATTGATAAAATTTTCTATATTCCTTCTTTTTCCCTGTTGGTGTAGAAGCTACAGGTTCTATTTCTATCTTTTTTTATTACGTGTAACTATAAGTTTAAAAAGCAAGCTTGAAGCCGGGCGCGGTATCTCAAGCCTATAATCCCAGCATGTTAGGGAGGCTGAGACAGGAGAATCATGAGTTGAAAGCCAGCCTCAGTAATGGCGAGGCACTAAGCAACTCAGTGAGACCCTGTCTCTACATAAAACACAAAAATAGGTGTGGGGGTGTGGCTCAGTGGTCGAGTGCCCCTGAATTCAATCCCCAGTACCAAAAAAAAAAAAAAACAAGCTTGAAGTTGTTCAATATTTCTATCCTCCTTTAAAACATGAAAAGAAACACAAATTACTTTACCTTTTGTTCTTTGTCTTGTCCTTCATCTCTTCTTTAAACATTTATTATTGTTATGTTTCATAGTTCAATTTACCAATACTGATGATCAACTCATTGTTTCTCAGTTCTTAGGTTTTTCCCTTCAAGTTCATTTTTCTTCTTGCTGAAATACACACATTAATAATATTAATAAATGTCTGAGTATTACGTGTTTTTAATCTCTGTGTGCCAAAACACCCCTTAATTCAGCAGTGGGTGAAATTTTAGGCTGTCATTTATTTTCTGTCACCATCTTGAACATATTTCTCTTCAGAGAGATGGGACACGAAGCCGTGGTTAGGAGCAGTGGGAGCCAGATCAACTTAGGTTAAGTCCCACTTACTAACGGCAAAGCCTGGGGCAAGAACTAGTGAACTTGCCTTTGGCTCCGTTTCCTCATCTATTAAAAGGGTACAATAAGAAGCCTATCTCATAGCATTGTTGTGAGAGTTCATTAATATTCATAAAGTACTTCAGGTACCTGGCACTACTCAAGGGTTAGCTGTCATCATTACTGTCGCCAATATCTTTTGTTGTTCATGCAAAAATTACTGTCTCATGGTGGTTCCTTTTTAAATATTCTAGTTCTCTTGATTGCCCTCAAGGTTTTATCTCCACCTGGATGGTCTGCACCATCACCCAGTCTGGAAGCCTGTTCTTTTATTTGGAGAAATCCTGACCCATTACTCCCTTGTTATTCTTTCTCTACCACCTTCTCTGCCCTCTCTATGTGTCCTGTTTCCTCCTCTCTCCTTACTTGTTCTTGTGTACTTTCTAAACTTTGTCTTTCTGTGCCATGTTTTGGGTGGTGTCCTGGTTTTATCTTTTAATTTAATTATTTTCATGACTGCTCCAAATTTAGTTTTATCCATTCTTCTAGATTTTTGATTTTAGGACCTATGTTTTATATTTTCAAGATTACTAATTGGTTTGTTTCTGTCCTCATCCTTTCAAAAGTTCATTTCTGCTTCTTTTTGTTTCATAATTTTTATTCTTCTTTATTTTCCCAACACTTTATTTAAATACTGGAAACATATTTATTTTAAATTCTTTCTCAGATTGTTTTACTATCTTAATTTCACCCAATAAGAAGAATTTGTCAACAGTTGACTCAGTGGCTATTATCCCCTAGAGATGGATTTCTTCTTGTGTTTTGGACTTAGCTGGCAGATGCATTTGGAGCTTGATTCCTCTCTCTTTTCCTCTTGTTCTCCTTTTCTTGTCTAGGGGTTTGCAGTTCCCTCTGTCAACCTGCCCTGAAACTCTGGCTTATTTGCAAGGTGGGCAACCCACTCCCCTGGCAGGTGACTCAGGGCAGTTTCTGGTTCCTGCCCCATCTGGGTCACTGCCCACCTCATCCCTAGGCTTTGTTCTGGCAATGGCTTAAAGGAACTCTTGTCACTCTTGTCCTAAGTGAGAGCTCACCAATCCTCCTTTCAGCCTCCCTTTAGCCCTGGCCTCTGTGGCCTAGTTCCTGCTTCCTGGGAGCCAGAATAGTTCAGCTGCACCCAGGGACCCATGTCCTGCCCACCTCTGCCTGCTTCTGCCCGGCAACACTCTTCCTCACTCTCTGCTGTGTGTTTCTCTTCTCTTTCTGATCTATCAAATCTGATGATCTTCTCTGTGAGCTCAGCTATGCCTTTTTACATATTCAGATTGAAGTCTTTATCTGTGACAGCAATGTGTTTGAAGCAGAGAGGGTGACCCAAATGTTTATTTATACCAACATCATCTTGACCAGAAGTGTTTTTCTAATTTTTTTTAAACAATGAACAATTGCTGCATAAATACAGTTGCTATAATAAGCCCACAGATAAAGGGGCCTATCCACTGGCTTTGGCAATAGGGACATCATTTGTGGCCTTGTTCAACATTGTTTCTTTGTTCTGGTAGAGACTGACACCAGGGTGCTGTGAGCTGGGGGAGGATAAGACCTGGGCACCAAAAACAGCTCTTTCAAGGCCGCTTCCGTGGGAGAGAGAGGAAAGAGATAATGGGAAGTTTTGTTTTATTGGATTGGAGAGATTTGGATCTGTTTATCTAGAATATGATGGGCTAGCATCCAGAATAGGGAGAGCAGATGGGGGTTGGTGTATATTAAGGTGACTGAGCAAAAGCATAGTCTCTCACACCTAGGTCTGCACCAGATGTCCCCATCTGCAGACTGAGGACAACAATGGCTCTCCCTCATGCACTTGTGGAGAGGATTAAATAAGATACTATATGTGATGAATTTAGCACAAAGTTGGCTCTCAGCAAACACATCATCACTGCTGATCAAAGTCATGGCTGTGGGTGTGAAGGTGTCAGGTAGTACCCAGATATTTGGTCAAACATCAGCCCAGATGTCACTGTGAAGGTATTTTTAAGACTAGATTAATATCTGGAAGATTAGACTTTGAGCAAAACAGATGATTCTCCACAGTGTGGGGCCCCTCTTAGAAGATGATGGCCTTTAGAGAAAAAGAGTAAGGAAGAGGAAATGTGCCTCCCAACTTGGCCTACAACTTCTAGTCTTCCCTGGGCTTCTAGCCTGCCAGCCTGCACATGGAACTTGCCAGCTTTTCCTCTCACATATGAGCTTTTCCTCTCACCTGGCAAAACTCCCAGGAGGCTTCTAGCAGTGCCAAGGTGTGGAAAGACCCCGCCCCCACGGCTGTACAGCCAAAGGAGAGCCCAGTCACACAAACCCAGGGAACTTGTTCTGGAAGGATCCTTGGAAGCAAAGGCCACAGAGGTTTCACCACAACATCTGGGTCTCACTAATTTCAGGTCTCTGGAACCAGGAATCAAAGTTCCGGCCCCTGGGTTTGAAGTTGTAGAGTCGTGATGAAACGACTCAGAGACAACCGGCCCCAGGGGAGGCTGAGGACAGCACTCCAGCCTGTGAGCAGCAGGTTACCCAGAGCTTTGGCTCCTTTGAGCACAGCAGTCTGGCTGTGGCCATTCCTGTTTGACTTCCCTACTCTGGACAACCTTATCTCCATGTCCCCTCCGGTCACAGTGGTCTACATTTATCCTTGTCCTGGCTTGCATTCATAAATGAAAAGAATTGCCTCATGAAATGGAAAAATTCAAGATACAGTTGAGTCCAAGGACTCAAATCCAGGGATTCAAATAACCTGCCAGGACTTGGTCTTGCAATTTTTAAAAACTCTACCATGGACAGATTCTATATAGTGACCTCCAGCAGTTCCAGCTCTCCACCAGGTCTCCTGACTTCTCTGTGCCTCAGTGTTCTTATCTGTAAAAGGGAAATAATGATAACTATTACCTTGAAGAGGTGTTTTGAGTAATACAGTGCTTTGTATGTGCTGCCACAGGACAAATTGCATCCATTTAGTATGAAGACTTTCACTAATTTTATGTTTAATTCATTTCATAAAATAAGCGTTTTAATGAGCCGAGCAGAGGAGTCCGGTTTTATAGAAATCAAAGGGTTGAAAGAAGCAGAAACAGAAGAACAAGAAGCAGACTGGTCATTTTTAAAGTTACCTCCCATGTAAAGCAGGGACAGAGACACAGAACAATAGAAAAATAACTGATTACGAGCATATTACTTCATGTTACCTTTTTCTACCAGGATAGGGCATACATAGCAGATTTCATTGTAAAGTCTATTAAAACTAGCCTGTTTGGGAAATTTGACTGTTATCTAATTCTGATTTTACACTTGATTTATTTGAATCAGAATCAAAGCAAGGTCTATATATTGCATTTAGATGATATGTCTCTCAAGTTTCATAAAAGCTCTATGTTCCAACAATTATCTTCATGAGATCAATCTTATTTCATCTGTACTTGCTCCCTGTCCCTCAACCTCCTCACAAATATTCTGGACTACTTTGAAACAAATTCCAGACATCAATATTATAAATTTCATCTCTTTAATGAATGTTAGTTAAATTGCATTTTTTTTTTTTTTTTTGGTACTGGAGATTGAACTCAGGGGTACTCGACCACTGAGCCACATCCCCAGCCCTATTTTTTGTTTTATGTAGAGACAGAGCCTCACTGAGTTGTTTAGTGCCTCGCCATTACTGAGGCTGGCTTTGAACTCACGATTCTCCTGTCTCAGCCTCCCAAAGTGCTGGGATTACAGGCTTGCGCCACCGCGCCCGGCTTCAATTGAATTTTTTTTCCTAAAAAAGAGCTGCTAATAGAAGGAACTCAAGTGTCCACTGTCAATGCATAAACAAAATGTGGTACATACAATGGAATGTTTTATTCAGTCCTAAAGGAAGGAAATTTTGAAGGAGGTTACACAGATGAGCCTTGCAGGCTTCATGCTAAGTGAAATATGCCAGTCACAAAAAGGACAGATACTGTATGAGTCCCTTTTGTTTTTGTTTTTTTAAAGGATTTTTTTTAAAAACTGTTCTTTTAAGTTATGCATGACAATAAAATGTATGTTGACATATCATACATACATAGAGCATAACTTCCCATTCTTGTGGTTGTACCTGATGTGGAGTTACACTGGTCATGTATTCATATGTGAGCATAGAAAAGTTATGACTGATTCATTCTACTGTCTTTCCCATTCCCATCCCCTCCCTTCCTTTCATTCTGTTTTGTCTAATCCCCTGAACTTCTATTCTCCCCCACCCCTTATCGTGTGTTAGCATCTGCCTATCAGAGAGAACATTCTGTCTTTGGTTTTTGGGGACTGGCTTATTTCACTTAGCATGATAGTCTCGGGATCCATCTATTTTGTAGGAGTCCTTCTTTATGGAAAATCTAAAGTAGCTGAATTCACAAGGACAGAAAGTAGAACGGTGCTAACCAGAGGCTTCCCGAGGGAGAGGAATGGGGAGTTAGTTATTGTCAAATGGGGACAGAATTTCAGTTGGGGAAGATGAAAGAGTTCTGGAGACGGATGGTGGTGACTGTGGCAGAACAGTTTGAATGGACTTAATGCCACAGAACTGTACGTTGAAAAATGTAGAAATAATGCATTTTATGTAAGGTATATTTTGTTGCAATGGAAAAAGCTGTTAAATAAATTCATATTGTACATGACCATAGCGCAGCTGCGCTCCTGACCATCACGTCATGCCTCTTGCAGAGGGCTGGGACAATTCCAAGGTGGGTCTGTGATGGGGAAAGAAAATGAATTAAAATGATCTGAAATGTTGGCTTCTGGCCTCGAATGCACAAATGTTCATTAAGCTCTGAGCTGGGCTAGCTGCGGGCCACGGTTCGGGTGCAGGGAGAAGAGGAATGCAGACCCTGGCCTCCAAAGCCTTTGGATTCTCCTGGGCCTGGGGAAGTGAGTGCTGATACCGGTCTCTGTATCCATGCAAAAGGGAGACAGACAAGTGTCCCAGGTCTCTTTACTTCCGCAGTGAAATACGGCCCCTCCCTCGTGGCCCACTACCCGGCCCAGAGGCTGAGACCCGCCCACAACCACGTGGGCTCCCGCAGGATCAATCCGATTCTCCGCGATTTGAACAGCGCCCCCCAGCGTCGGGCAGTCTCGCAGATCAAGGCTGGTGAGAGGCCTGCTGGAGGAGCCAGGGAGCCGGAAGGTGTTCCGGGAGACTTGGGGGGAAGGCACTGAGGAGGTGGAGGAAGAGGCCGCCCCAGGCTCTAGGTCTCCGCCCTGTACCCGCCCAACGACCTCCCCTTTCCCTTCAGAGGCACAGGCCGCCCCTGAAGGCGCCTCTGAGATGGAGTTAAGTATGTGCCACATGCACTGGGATGAGACGGTCACCCGTTGGGAGGAAGGGAAGGAGGCCGCGGAGGGCAGAGGGAGAGGCCCGCAGGGGTGCAGTCCCGCAGCCTGGGCCAGAGCATGCAGGATCGCTTGCTAGGGTGGCCATAGCCAAGCATCCCAACTGAGTGGTTTAAACCACGGGATTTGACTTTGTCACAGTTCTAAGGCTGAGATGGAGGTGTCAGCAGTGTCGGTTTCTTCTGAGGCCTCTCTCCTTGGCTGGAAGATGCCATCTTCTCCTGGTTCTTCACATGGTCTTTTCTTTGCGTGTGTCTAGGTCCTAATTCCTCTTGTTGGATTAGGGCCCTCCAAAATGACCTCATTTTACCTTAATGACCTCTGTAAAGGCCTTATCTTTGACTAAAGTCATATTTTGAAGTACTAGGGGTTAAAACGTCAACATATGAATTATGGGGTGAGAGGTATAGGAAGGTGTTATCTGTCATAACACCTTCGCAAACTGCCGGCAGAGTGGCCCTCCACAGCTGTCCCAATTCAGCCAAAATGATCAGTTCTGTAAGGGTCATTCATTGGCTGTGACAGTCTCTGGGACTGGTATGCCCTTGGACAAGGCCGCCCTCTGCAGATGATTTAGACCCCATGGGGTCTGATGGCTTAAGGAAGACTGGGTCAGTGTCCCCAGCAAAGGGGTCTGTGTTAAAGGGGAGTGTGCACATGGGGTTCACTACCGGTAAAGTCTGTTTCTTGAAGCCAAACAAGTCTGAAGACTAGGTTGTGCTGAGGGTTGGGCAGTAACTCAGCTCCCTAAGGGCGGGGACTGTGTATCCCCCACTCCTGGGAGACACTGCTGGCTGCTGCCCAGCCCACCCTGAAGACAGGAGAGCTCCAGTCTCCTCTCCAAGGCTTTCTTTCTGAGAAGGAGATGTCTGCGGGTGGAGTCTAAGAAAGCTTGTGCTTTGGTGACAACAGGACCAATGAGACCGCTGTTGCCACCACCCCTACAGATGCAATGAAGTGAGCTGAGGTGGCTAGCTTACGAGATGAGAGCAAGAGCAACAGAGCTGCAGAGGGGAGCAAATGAGCAGGGCTGGTAGCTGCCACCTCCAGACTTCTCACTACAGGAGAAGAATAAAGCCCTTTTTATTTAAAACGCTGTGTGGTGGTTTGAATGATGTCCTCCCCAAAAATATATCTTTCCCTCAGAAACTGTGAATGTGACCTCATTTGATGAAAGTGTCTTTGCAGCTGTATTTGGTCGAGGATCTTGAGATGATTTCATCCTGGATTACGGTGGACCTTAAATCTAAAGGCAAGTGTCCTTATGAGGGGAAAAAAGAGAGAAGAAAAGACACAGAGGAAAGGAGATGTGAAAATGGAGGCAGAAATTGGAGTGCTCCATCTGCGAGCCAAAGAGTGCCAAGAGTGTTGGCAGCCTCCGGAAGGAGGCTGTGGAGGAGGCTGTGGAGGAGGATGTGAAAGAGAATCACCCTCAGAACTCAGAAGGAGCCTACCCTGATAATGCCTTGATTTCAAACTTTGGAAGTGCGAGAGACTAAATTTCTGTTGTTTTAAGCCACTAAATTGGTGACACCTTGTCATGGTAAACACAGGAAGATAATACACACTATATATTAGGTTATGGTTGTAACTTAGAAATACCCAGCATTCAGTAGGTGCCACATAAACATTAAATGGATGAAAATTAAATGAATGTAAGCACCTGATATCATACACTTTCATTTTATTTGTATCCTTGGTGGGACAGTAGGAGACTTTGCAAAGGGTTTCCCTAGACTCAGTGTGATGATACCCTCATCTAGGTGTAGAGGAGGGTGTTCAGGTAGGGGAGTGTCATGGGCAAAAGTATGAGGTTATGGTTTGGATTTTTAATGTCCCCCCAAAAGCCATGTGTTAGGCAACACAGGAATGTTTAGAAGTGAAGTGATCAAATTATGAGAACTGTAACCATGCCAGCGGATTAATCTACTTGATGGATTAATAGCTTGAATGGACTATTGAGTGGTAGCTGTTGGCACGTAGAGTGAGTCTGGAGGAAGCCAGTAACCTGGGCTGTGACTTTGAAGATGACATTTGTCCCTGGCGTCTTTCTTTGTCTGCTTCCTGGATGTCATGAGCTGAGCTTCTGTTCCACCAGGACGTTCTCCCTAACCCGGGGCCTACGACAATGGAGTTGGTTGACCAAGGACTGAAACCTCTGAAACTATGGACCTGAAATAAACTTTTCCTCCTCTATGTCATTCTTTTTAGGTATTTTGGTCACAATGACAAAAAGATCAATGGAAGGGGTGGGTGTGAGGTGTGTTGAGGGCAGGGGGTTGGGAGCTGTACATGGCCCGCCCAGCAGAATTGAGCATGTGTGGGAAGCAGAGGGAGGCTGAGCTGGGAGAGGCTGGCCAACTCTGGAGACATCACACCACTCCAAATGTGGCATTTGGCCTTTTCCACATAGGTAATGGGCTGTCATTGCAGGCTTTTAACCCAGGTGCATTATAATAGAAATGGTGCTTTAGAAAAATGGATCTGTTCTCATTAGCATTGACTCTAGACGTGCTGACACAACAAGACATAGATAAATGGTTCACATCCATCCTTGGAAGTGCAGAGCAATTGTCCAGATGAACCACACTCGACACTGGCTGAGCTTCCAATTACAACATGCAATCATTTACAGTGACTCAATGGGGCTATAATCAGTCAATGAAATCATTAAAGCTGCCAACTCTGCATTCTCCCACCAAGACCTTGGCCCTCAGTGGCTGCCTCTGCACCGGCCAGCTCTGCCCTTAGGCAAGGATTCCTGGCACGTCCCTGGATGATTCTAGACCTAGAATCACTCCTCACTCTCAGCTCTGACTCCATCTCGGGTCATGCTGTGGTCATTTAAAAGTCTGCAGCCCATCCTGGCCCTGCTCATTCCAAGTTTTGTGCCCAAGGAAGCAACCCACAGTCCTGGCCACAAGCCAAAGCTGAATTGCCATTCCCCAGGCCAGGTTTCCCCTCCACCTAAAGGGAGGTGGTATGGCAGGAGTAAGCACAGGCCTGGTGCAACCCTGGCTCAGACACTGCAAAGTTCTTTTAACTCCTCAGAACCTTAATTTTTTTTTTTTTTTTTTTTTTTTTTTTTTTTTTTTTGGTACTGGGGATTGAACTCCGGGGTACTTGACCACCGAGCCACATCCCCAGCCCTATTTTGTGTTTTATGTAGAGACAGGGTCTCACTGAGTTGCTTAGCGCCTTGCCGTTGCTGAGGCTGGCTTTGAACTCGCTATTCTCCTGTCTCAGCCTCCCTAAGTGCTGGGATTACAGGCTTGAGCCACCGAGCCCGGCTAGAACCTTAATTTTATAGGTTGATAACAATAACTACCTTGGGGCAGCTGTGGAGACCAGGCAGGTGATCAGCTAGTAACATTATTATGAGACTCAGAGTCTGCTCTTAAGAAACTTGTACTGTGATAAAAAAGCAAAGCCAAATTATCTTCATTTACAAAAAAGTAAAATCAAGTTAGGTGAAGGGAACATGCCATCCTGGATTTCAGTGCACTGTCATCCCAGTGTATGCACTAACTTTATTTCTGAAGTATATTGGTGCCTGAATTCAACACATGTCTACCACTCAACCATCCCAAATTAAAGTGGACAAGAGATCAGTGAATTGCCTCATGCTTCCTTGGATGAATAAAATGTGGAGGTCACACACTAGGAGGCTCCACGCAGCAGTTAGGAATCACAAACTAGATACACAGACCCAGCAGCCTGGATAGACCCGAAAACCATAACAGGAGACACAGAATGCTGCTTGGTACCAGGCATTGCTCCAAAAGCTTGACATAGCTTACCTTGATTAGTCCTTACAAGATCCCAGGTAGTACGCAGCATCATCAGTGTGCAGAGAAAAAGGCACAGAGACATTCAGTAACCTGCCCATGTTATACAGCGAGCCAGTGGAGGAGGTGAGATTTGAACCATGCAGTCTACACATCCACCTCGATACTATATTAAATCCATATACCTGAGCACATGTGCACACACATACACACACACTCAAGTACGTGCACAACAGCAAGATCTTCAGCATATCCCCGTTCTGCCTGTGAACCACCAGCATGCTCTCCATCCCTGCCTCTGCCCTTCTCCCTATCTCAGGGAACTGTAGGTCGTGCCTCTGAATTCTGGGGTGGCTCAGGCAATGAGAGTCTGGCAGAAGACTGGAAGGCGGGAAGAAGGAAGTACCATGGTGTTTCACTCTTTCCCATATCATCTCCTATAAGCCCCTGTGCATCTTCCGTGGTGCTGCTCCTGCCATTACTTGAGATCTGTCTGGCAATTCTCACATTCTAGCCCAGCCATAAAGCCTAGCTGCTGGTCTCTGGTAATGCCACTCTTACCATTGTCTCTCCAGTCACCAGTGCAGACATGGTTTTCTATGGTTGATAGTCTTTGGGCAGCTTTATCTTCACATATTTATCTTCTCAAGTTACCCACACTTGTGGAACCAGCCCTGCAGATTCAGTTCTCTCTGTTTGGAAGACTTACAGTGGTTTCTGATTTTCTCATTAGATCCTAATGATAATCATTTATGTGAATTAAAAATACATGTAAGCTGGACAGCTTGGGAGGCTGAGGCAGGAGGATCTAAGTTTGAAGCCAGCCTCAGCAAAAGCGAGGCACTGAACAACTTAGTGAGACCCTATCTCTAAATAAAATATAAAATAGGGCTGGGGATGTGGCTCAGCAGTCGAGTGCCCTTGAGCTCAATCCCTGGTATCCCCTCCCCCCCAAAATATATGCAAGTTGGTGGTAGAAGAAGGACTGGCCTCAGTAGAGGCCAAGTTCTGCTCCAACCCATGTGAACCTGAGCTCTTTGTCTATCCTTGGGCTGTGGATTTCTAATATATGTGGATGTTGTACATTTTCACACACACACATTTTAAATATTTTTTCCTATTGATAATGTGAATTCGTGAATATCTATGAGTCAAATTAAAGTAGATGTCTATGGGGTGGAGAGGAGGGACTAAAAGAGTTAACGAACAGTCCTGGGACTGACCAGGAATGGCAGCATGACCAAACTACAATCTGGACTTGAGGTTCGCACGAACAATTCTTTGTACCCTCCTTTCATGGGGACACTACCTAAGCATGGGGGTGATATCATACTTCAGACACAGCATACATACGAAGCACCCCAAACGAGGAGGTGGGCAGGCAGGTCTTGGCTTCCTGCAGAGACTCTTAGCCCCTCCCCTCCACCCCACACACACCTGTGAATTCCATCCCCTGGATCCTCTGGCTTCTCAGAGCCCCACATCAAGGAGGTTTTTATACAGGAAAGCAGGGACATTAAGGGACAACGGCAGTTTCTGCCAAAGCTGAGGAGCCACAGGGTTGGGGCTGGAGGAGGGAGGGCTGCACAGCCCCCCACGGAACAGACCTGCCCTTGCCCACGGGAAGCTACTGGGAAGCAATGCAAGACGGCTTAACCTTGTGACCAGCCCGCGTGCTGCCATCCAGAGGAAGATGCATCACTGATCACCTTACATCCTTCCCCGCGTGCTCGCTGAGCAAGGGGAAGCCCTTCCTGGCTCTTTAGGGACACTGCCCTGGGAATGGGTCGGGAGAGGGCAGTTCCGGCCGGGAAGGCTGCTCGCGCCATCTAGTGTCCGAATGGAGTACTGACGCGGCGCGCCTTCTCTGAGCTGGGATTTGCGGCCACAGCTCAGAACTCTCCAACCTCCGTCTGATTTTTCAGAAACTTCACAGCTTGCCAGTTGGCAAACATTGGGAAATCACTTTGCTTCGCAGTTTTCAAGGGGTAAATCTCCTGAGTATGTTGTCACTAGAACCCGCAGAAGCTGCCAGGCAATTATCTAACCCTCAAGGGGCTCCTACAAACAGAACCTTCTGAACATTTAAAACTCACCATCCTCGTGCAGGAAACCATAGGAAACTCGGGGTCCAAATTTCATCCTCAGAATCTTTCATGGCTGAGGCTTTCCTGAAAGAAAAATCTCTTTTACGAGGCATGAAGAATCTGCTTCTCAAAGTCCCCACTGACACTCTCTGTATATAAAGATTTCAAAACCAGTTCTTGGTTTGCATTTAAAACCTAGCACCAGGTCTTTTTTCCCCTCATAACGGAGAAGAAACTGACCGCTTCAGCATTCATTAAGCCCTATTTTTCCTTCACCAGGATTCTAGGCATAAATGGCTGAGCTGTTCCACCCTGTGTTTGTGAAGACATCCCACCATTGACCTAATTCTGAAAAATTAACTTTTTTAGCTGCAACTTCTAGAAGACAATCTTGTTTTATTTATAATCAGTTAGTGTTATCATGGAACAGGAAAGAATAGCATTCAGAATAAATGAACACTGAGTTAGAGTGCAACATTTGGGAACTTGCGATTGGTTTTTGTTCTTGTTTTGAATTAGACAAGAAACAAAGATGAGAGCCCACACTTGGTATGGACATGAATTGATTCATAAATAGCAAAACAACTGGACTTGACACTCCATTTTCAATGAGAGAAATAGGAGGTTCTATGTCTTTCCTGTAGAAGACTTTACTGCTATTTTGACCAGCCAAAATTTATCAGAAACATCTTTCTGTAATAACAGGGCCGGTTGTTTCATTCTGTCCTAAGGCCAGGGTCACTCCTCAGTGGGGTGAGGGGAGTTGGCAGAGTCTGAGAGAGGTGTAGATAAGACCAGAAGCTGAAGAGACACCTCTCCCCTTTCCCCAGCCTCTGGAACATGCTGGCAATGGCTAGAAGGAATTGCTTTTTGTGTTTTAGTTTAGTTGGGTTATCAGGCCCCTTTTCTTTTCTTGTCAGCTTCTCAATTCAGGCAATTTCATGTCTTCTTTTCTGCTGGGGAGGCGTGTTGGTGGCAGCAGGTCTGTTAGACGCAGCCGCAGGCTGAGGAGCTGAATTGTTCAGCAACTCCACTGACCGCAGCCCAGACCGACTTGGAGGTTCTGCAGGTGACCTGGGGACAGCTCAGATGTAACAAGGTGATCAGAGAAGCCCGAAGGAGGACAGTGTGTCCTGGGTAACTATTCAGCACAATGGAACAGCCTACAGCTTTCTGTATTCTTACTTTGGATGAATTGAAATGTCATAGACTAGACCTTGCTCCTTCTACGAGCCTTTACCAAGAGTGGTCCTCAAGCTCCACTGGACATAATTAGCTGATTTAAAAGAACGACGCTGAAGAGGAAGAATGTTGCAGGCAGAGGGAGCAGCGAGTTCAATGTCTAAGTCTTGCGATTGACCTTCTGGAGGAAGATTAAGAAGGCCGACGTAGATGGAGGCCGGCAGCCAAGCACAGAGTGAGGATGAGGCTAGTCCAAGTACGTATGATGGAAAGCTATCGCGAGACCTTGTTATTTCAGGCCCCAAAGGGTGTAAAATGATATGGCTTCTACAATGAAGCCCCTCCTTAGCACAGATCCCAGCCAGAGTCACCTCTGGGCTCTCCTCCTCCTCAGAGCATCTGTCTCCACACATAGCAGCGCAGCAAACTCTCACCTACCCTTCAACACCCAGCATCGCTGTCAATTCCATTATCAAGTTTTCCCTGACTTTCCCAGACTGTGAATTCCTCTCCTCTTTTGCCCCAGAACACCTTGAACACTGAGGCTCCATGTCTTCTCTTTAAAGGTCTCCCCAAACCCCACCAAGACCGGAAACCCTCAAGGAAGGAACCCACCCAGTGCTGAGCGTGGGGCAGAGTAAGTAGGCCAGCAGCTCTAGGTCCTTGGACGAATGAGCAGATGAACACGTGAAGAAGAAGCTGAGGCATGTTGGCCCGTTCATTCCCTGGCAGCCACCCGTGGAGCAGGGATGAGTGCTTAAGCTGGGGGCCAGGCACCTGGGTTGCTATGGAGCCTGTACCAGCTACAGTGCAGTGACCTTGGCAAAGGGCTGTTTGAACTTCCTTATGTATGAAATGAAAGGGTCCTGATGCCCCCCCCTACCCTGTGGAATTGAGAGGATTAAATAAGTAGGTTCGTAAAGGCCCAGGAGAGTCATCACTGGTGAATCTAGTGTTGTTACGGCGGGGGTGGTGGTTGTGGAGGAGAGGGACCGAGGAAGCAGAGAGAGGACAAATCCACGTGGGGCGTGGAAATCTAGAGGAAGGTAGACTCCACTGCCTTTCCCCTGCTCTGCCTGCGGCTACTCTGAGCTTCGAGCTCCATTCCTAACACGCTTGTCTCAGCGGCACTAGAGGGAACCATTTTCTCATTAATTTTCCTGTAATGCCACGGGAAAGTCAGACTGGGTTTCTTCCCAAGCTCTTCTTTGCCTTCTTGGGCCGGCTTGCTATTCCTTTTCCATGGAAGGAGCCATTCCAGGGCATTGGCGGGGTCAGGCTGGAGCCAGAACACCTGGACTGAAGCCCTTCCTCTGGTATCTGCCGTGTAAGTGACCCAGGTAAGAGGTGTCACCACTGAGCCTTGATTTCCTCAGTTGCAAAAAGAGACCAGTGGTGGAGATGGGCCTCTGTGGGCTGTGGTGGGTACGGGCAGTGGCTCCATGTTCAGGTTCCGGGCTCTGTCTTCTGCTCTCAGTGGATAGGGGAGGGTTACCAATCTCCCTGTGCCTTAGTTTCCTCAACTGAAAATCAGATAATATTAGTTCCCACCTTATCCTGCGCTGAAGTGATTCTCCCTCAAATTCATAGTCTGAAGTTCTAACCCCCACGACCTAAGAAAGTGACTATATGGTATTTGGGGATAAGGCCTTTTAAGAGGTGACAGGACCAAATGAGAGCATCAGGATGGGCAAAATCCAACATGACTGTGTCCTTACAAGGAAATTAGGCCACAGACACACAGAAGAAAGACCTTGTGAAGACTTCAGAAAAGGAGGTCATCTACAAGCCAAGGAGAGAGACCCCAGCAGAAACCAACCCTACCCACACCTCGATCTTGGACTTGTAGAACTGTGAGAAAGTAAATTTCCATGGTTTACGCAGCCAGTCTGTGGTCTTTTGTTATGGCAGCCATGCAGACTGATAAACCAGGTGGCTGTGAGCGTTTAGTGGCTGATGCTGATCAGGGGCTCGGAGCCAGGTCACGCGTGCGTGCAGTGCAGGCAGACTCGGGCCAGCCCCCAGCAACCCCAGGCAAGTGTCAGTGGAGGCGTGCTGCATCTGAAGGGCATCTCTTCTCTTAGCTCTACTCAGATGCAATGACACTTTCGATATTTTTTTCTTTGTAACAAAATTTCCTTTGTCCCACATCTACACCTCACAACACTGTAAGGGTGGTACTCAGGGTGGAACCCACTTCCTATGCCCAGGTGAAGGGCTGAGCCCCACTTCCTGTGCGCTGGCCCAGTTGAGGGGCCCCTAGGCCCTCCATCCTCAGCCCTTTACTTGTGGGGGCCTCTGCTACAGCCTTCGCCTCTCCTCGGCCTCTATATTTATTGTGTGCCCCCCACCCCCCCGGGCCACAGCATGTGTGTGCTGCGTGTAATGCAGTGTGGAATAAAGCAGGTGTTCCTGCCTACATGGAGATTCCAGTTGAATCTGCAGAAAGAAAACAGACTACAGAATAAAGAAATCCTTACTTGAGAAACTTGAGAAGCCAGAAAGAAGCAGGAGCTGTGCTCTAGAAAACTAGGGTCAGACCAGGTACCCTGGAGGCAGCTGAGGGAGGCACAGGTGCTTAAAAGGTCTGAGGAGGGGGTGCTGGGGTTATGGCGCAGTGGTAGCGTGCTTGCCTAGCACGCGTGAGACCCTGGGTTCGATCCTCAGCACCACATAAAAATAAAATAAAAGATATTCTGTCCACCTACAACTAAAAAAATAAATATTTTTTTAAAAAAAAAGGTCTGAGGAGGGAAGAGGCCAGCAGTTACATAAGGAGTCCAGAACTGCTGTTTCTCCCTTCCTTTTTAGCATGTGATTAGGGGCCTGGACCCTGGAGCAGTAACTTGAATTTGTGCCCCAACTGTGCCTCAGTTTCCCTTATCTATAAAATGGGGCAGTGCTGGCAGTGGTAATAGTAGTTATCCTGATGGAGTTGTGAGGATAAAAATAGTTTATATCTGTGAAGAACTTAGTCGAGTGCCTAGCACATGCAAAGACGTTTGTTACCGGGTGTTATTACTCCCTAATGATTTTAACAAGCAACGTTTATGGATCACTTACTAGCACCTAAAAGTTTTATTTGGGATATCTCATTCAGTCTTCATAATGGCCTTTTAAGATAGAAGCTGTCATAATTTCCATTTTAAGGTAAGGAACTGAGGCACATGAGCACGGTATTGAGGATCACATTGTAGCCGTGCCAGGGTATTTCTGAAGGCAGTAAAATACAGGGGCCATGGCCGACACAGCCCCGCAGAGAATGACTCCTCCACTGGTCATTCAAGTAATGTCCCCAGGCCTTCCCAGGCCTGCTTTACATCTGCAAAGGAATCCAATTCTGCTCCTCTGGTAGCCTGGGAGAAAACTAAATTCTACATTTCTAGCAAGTTCAGAGGCTCCACACTCTGCTTTGAAGATCTCTGTTGAAGAGACTGACATGTATTTTCCTTGCACTGCCATTGGGCAAAGCCCAGAGGAGCAGAGCAGAGGAATCTCCCCCACAAGCTCACTGAGCAGAGAAGGCAGTTCTCAGGTTTCCTCAGGACAGTGTTGGTGAGGAGCCATTTCCTTCTGCTCCGAGGACGAGAGGTGGTGGGTGCCTGGGTGGGGTTAGAATGGCTTTCCTTCTGCAGGTGGCTCCCAATGCCATAAGCATGGTGGGTAGGACAGGCCTCAAGGCCGCACAGCGATGAAGTCAGGGCGAGTCCCGGCCCTCAGGACCTGTTCAGCATCTGTCTCTTGATAGCTCCCATTGAAGCTCCCCAGCGATGCTCCTATTGGCTTCTAGTACCAAGGCCATCTCTGGGCCATTGAGTGAATGTCCACTTCGCCTCTGAGGCTCTCTCCCCACTTCTTTGAGCTCTACCAGTTAGGATTACTTTTGGTTGCAAGCTGTAGAGACCCTAACAGTGGCTTACACAAAGGAGACATTTGTTTTTCTTTCCTTACATTAAAGCCTGGAAGTCAGAAGTCCAAGGATGTGGGGCCTTGACCAAGCTCTTAGTTAGGGTCTTAGACTCCTTGCAGTTTATGCCTCCCCCTCCCTTAGGTTCAGGATCCTCCTCCTAGTGTTAGGGGACAGACAGATGTGAATGATGGGGACACGAGGTTAAGAGACTAATTCTATAAAATGGGTCCACTTTGCTGACCCCCACATGCTTTCTTTTCCAAGAAGCAATTTACCTGCAGCCCTGTCTGGCCAAAGTAAACAGGATATGTCACATTCCTCAGCAAACTACCTGTTAACTGCAGGAGAAATGCAGTTGATATGATAATGTCAACAGGAGGAACCCAGGAGATTTTTATGACCAGATCCTGAAACTCTGGGAGAGAATAGTTCCTCCTAACCATAAAATCTATAAGAATGTATGAATTAAGAATCCAATTAGAACTTGTCAGCATGGACGAAGGTGACGAAGAGCTGCCATGACAGTAGGGACTTGAAAGTCTGATGTCATTTTGCTGTCACTCAGAAGCCAAGAGGTGGACCTGGGCAAGACTCTTTGGAAACTTCTCTGGGGTCCCCAATAAAACTGGAGTGCAGGTAAGCCACTTTGTCCTTCTCCTCTCTGAGAGGACTCACTCTCCCTTGACAGTGTCCCCTTCCCCATTCTTATCCCTCAATAAACTCATTCCTGTTATCTTGAGCGACATGTCTGAAATCTTTCTGACTTGATCGCAAGAATCAGGGTTTGAAGAGGGTGATGTTTGAAGAGGGTCGTAGCGTTCCTCAGTTTCTCGGAAGGTCCTAGCCCCGTAACACTAGCACAGGGTTGCAGCTCCCATGCCAGAACTCACACTCATGTTCTTGCCACAGAGATAAAGGTGTTCATTAACTGTCCTTTAAGGAATGTCCCTAAAAGAGCCATGTGACAGTTTTTCTTACGTCTCATTAGCCAAAATTTAACCCAACATCCACACACAGCTGCGAAGGAAGCTGAGAAATATAATCTTTATTTGGGATGGTCAGGGCCATTTAAAATTATAGGATCCGTTTTTATGAAACAAGGAGAAGATGGATACATCCTCACGGGCTCCGTCACTTCCTCCCTCATCCACACTTCCTCCCTATCAAACATTCCAACAAAGAGAAATTAACGTTTTCAGTAATGAGCTAGGCTAGGCACCACAGACTTCACCGTAGGCTAAGCTACTTGGTTTGAGGAATCCTACACCAGTCCTAACCTAGCCACTTACAAACCAGGTAACTAAACCTCGGTTTTCTAGTAACAATGGGGATCATGATACCTGCATCTGTAGGGCCATCCTGAGGATTAAAGAGAGTTGATAAAGATCCTGGCACAAGGTGTGTGTTCCCAGCTTTGCCAAGTGACTTAGTTTCTCTTGGACTTAGAGTTCTCACTAACAAAATAACTATCTGCTTTTAAATGTTGTGATAAGGATCAAATGAGATGACAGATTTCAAGTGCTGAGTACAGTGCTCAGCTCTTAAGGAAATACAACGATTGTGGGCTGCTATTGTTCAGGCCTTTCAAAATTCCTGCAAGATTTCAAAATATAGTTTTCAAAAAGCTAAAAACATGGCTGTTGCAAAATACAAAAAGAACATATGTCAATATCTAATTCTCAACTCATTAAATAATGAGAGAACTAGTAAGATGGCAAAGTGTATTTAAATAATATTTGATAAATTTATAGGGAATGAGAAAGAGAGGGGGGAGGGAGAGGGAGAGAGAATATGAATCTTGGAATAAAATTGCTAGGTTAGGTGCAAAACTTGCTAATGTTCTGCATGGCAATAAAACCATAGGCTAATAGGCTGCCCTTTCTACCAGAAAAAAATCATTTCCATTTCTACAGGACAAAAATCTGCATGTTTACATGTGATATTCAGCGTCTGAGCTTTATTCAAGAGTAAATAGTGAAGCCAATTATAAGTAAGTTCTGGAGAATTAAATAATTCTTAGTGAGCCTGAATTATTTGGCATGATATTGAAAGAGCATTCATTAAACAGATATCAAAACTTCACATTAAAAACCCTGTAAATATATACAGTTATTGCCAATGAAAAATAAAAATGCATGCAGTCATCTTCTTGCTTTATATCCAAGTCTTGGAAATTTTTTCTTTTTTAAATTTTCTTGTAGTATGGGGATTGGAAAAAATTTCTTGACAGAAGTCATTCTCAGCCAGGCATGGTGGTGCATGCCTGTAATCCCAGCACTTAGGGAGGCTGAGACAGGAGAATCGCGAGTTCAGAGCCAGCCTCAGCAATGGCGAGGTGCTAAGCAACTCAGTGAGACCCTGTCTCTACATAAAACACAAAATAGGGCTGGGATGTGGCTCAGTGGTTCAGTGCCCCTGAGTTCAATCTCCAGTAACAACAACAACAACAAAAAGAAGTCATTCTCAAATTATTGAAGAGATTTTTTGCATATTTGTTCATGAGCTGGAGGAGCAGAAGGAACAGTCCCTGCTCTCTAGGTACTCACTAGGTTCTAGGGGGGAGATTAAGAGTGAGAGTAACTTGTAGATAGTTGAGTAGTAAGTTGTAGATAGAGAATCACATGTAGATAGTTGTCTTTTTTATGTGTCTTAGTCTGTTTTGAATTGCTATTATCAAACTACCTGAGACTGGGTAACTTATAAAGTAAGGAGATTTCTTTGCCTTGAAATTCTAGTGGCTCAAGGGTCCAAATAGGAAGGCATTGGTGTCCTAGCAAAGGTCCCTGGCTCTCTCAGCATGGCAGAGAAGCTGAAAGGGCACTGGGCACACGTAGAAGAAGGTAAGCTGGGACAGCTGAATTTGCTTCATAACAACCATTCTCCCAGGAACCAACCCTGTGCCATTGGATCTGACCAACTGCGTCTAGACAGCATTAATTTACACTTGGGGTCAGAGTCCCCATTACCTAATTACCTTCCACTGGGCTCCGTCTTAAATTTTCCACTGTATGAATCGCATCCCTGGGGACCAAGTTTCCAACACGCATCTTCGGAGGACACACTCCATCCAAACCATACCCTGTAAGAACATGCAGTTGGCCATCCAATCCTAGGACAGTACGCAAAATAGCCGAAAGGTGAGGAGCCAGATGCAAAAGGGGAAAGGGACTTTCCAGGCCAAGAGGTCACTGAGAAATGGCACAAGGTGGGGGTGCGCTTGTTGGAGGAGTTGTGTGCAGCCAGGTCTGGCCCCTGCAGCTTGCTTTCATGGTCTTAGAGATGAGAGGTCAGTCAACTTCCTCAAAGTGAAGGGTAGTGGGGGGAGCAGGACTACACCATTATTTCCTTTTTAAAATCTGCCCTCCAGGGACAAAAGTCCTGTACTCACTCATTTACACCTTCCTGTTATGCTTTGCTTCTCCTGAGGCTTTTTGAATTTTTGGCCTCTTCTCTTTAACAATGGAATGAAAGTGCTGACCTGCAGTTAAAGGAATCACTGGCTTCTCTGCATAAGTGAGGGCTGGGGTGGGAGCAGGGAGGTTCCTCTGGGTCCCTGAAATCCTGGCACCCCCAAAGAGATGGGCTGAAGCTGCTTAGCAACCAATAAGCAGAAAGAGACGGCATGGGTAGAGACGTGTTCCCTTCATCACCCAGATGGCGGCTCCTCTTACAAGCCAGATAGGTTTTACGAGAAAATGTTGGCCTCCAGGCCCGAAGATGGAGGTAACAAGATCCTTTGAAATATTCAGACTTATGAAATTGGATGTGGTTTAATTGCCTGAGAAGAAGTTATTTCGAGACTCATCCTGGCCTTTGTGGAGCCTGTGGGATCTTTGGTGAGGCTGGAGGGGGCAGGGCAGAACTTGTGCCATTCAACAGCTCTCATCGCTCTGCACTTTAAAATCAGCCATTAGTCAAGTCTCTGATACTCACAGCCTGGAAGCAAATGCATTCCATTTCACCCAGCATCTAAGTGATTCATAATCAGATGCGACAGACCTGCCTCTCTCCCCTGGATGCTAGCCTTGTTCAAATCAGGCAGGTCCCCGACTTTCCAGACAAGCCTGGCTCTCCGCCCCTCCCACCACCTCCTCTCCACACCTGCCCACCCAGCCCCTTTGGGCCACAAGCTCCTCTGCCTTCTTCCCAGTCTTCCAATGCCCCCCAGCTCGGGGCCAACCACAGCCTTCTTGAATTCTAAGGTCCCTGAGAAAGGGATAGCATGGCTTTTATCTCTCCAGCAGTCAGTCATTCATTGAATAGATATTTATCAATATTTACCCTGTTTTGTGACAGGCACTGGAAATAGACCAGTAACAAACGGCCAGTTTCTGTGAACTCGCGCTCTGGTGGTTCAACTGATTCCTCCACTCCAGTCATGTGACCCAGGAGGATCGGCCACTTTACATCACAGTAGTCACTTATTCAGATATGACTGAGAGCCTGCTGTGTGCGGGTCCCAGGAAAGCAACAGGGAACCAAGTGGATAAACCATTGAACCTGTGCAGTTTTCCTTCTAAAGGGGTTAAGGTCGACAATAAACCAGTATATATGTCAGGTAGTCAGAAGGTCAGGTAAAGACCTTGTCCTAGTCCATTTCCTGCAGCTGGAACAGACTACCACAGGTCTGGGATTTATAGATATCAGAAAAGTATTTGAATCCCAGTTCTGGAGGCTGGGAGGTCTGAGAGCACAGTGCAGGCCTCTGGTCAGGGCCTTCGTGCTGTGTCAAGACTTGGTGGGAAAGAAATGGAGCTCGTGCGAGAGGAAACGGGGCCAAGCTCACCCTTCCATGAGGAACCCAGCGTCATGAACCCTAATCACCTCTCAAAAGGCCCATCTCGTAACACTGCTCTAACAAGGAGGACACGTAAATTTCAATGTGAGTTCTGGAGAGACACTCAAACCATGGCAGACAGGAGAGGGACAGTAGGGCAGATGGCAGTTTCAACTCAGCAGTCACTGGGTAGCACTGGGGCAAAGTCCTGAAGGAGGTGAGGGCCAGGTGGATGGGCAGTCACAGCACAGGATTCAGGACACCAGCGCAGGCAGCGCCAGCCATGGTGTGATCCCTGCAGCTGCTCTTTGGGATGCGTAGAGAAGTACCCATGATCTTGTCTTGTAGAAAAGAAGAAATTGTAGCCAATGAAGAAATTGGCTTTCACACTCAGAGGAATCATCTGATGGGAAGGAAGAGAGTTTTGAAGCTGGCACATCCCGTGTGCAGCCCGAGCTTCCTCTGCACAACAGCCAAACTGCTTCCCAGGACCTCGGCCTTGCCGGATCCAGAGCCAACGAAGACACAGGCTTCCCTTTGCCTCTGCTTACAACATACCACAAGTGTCCTGGTGAAATATCCGTGACTCCACAGCTCTGACACCTGAGCGTGAGTGAATCTCAGCTCTGCTCTTGGTAGCCACGTGTGACTTCAGGTAAACTGCTTAACCTCTCTGGCTCTCCATTTCTTCATCTGTAAAATGGGGATATTGGTAGGACCTACTCACAGGTAGGAGTAGGATTAAATGAAGAAGAGTGCCAGCACAGGGAAATGCTATAGAAATGTCCCTAGCAACGTATGCCCGGCCTGTTCTCAGTCCCTGTGTGTGTTTACAGACTTAGGTGTGTGATGTGGCAGATTGGGCCATGGCCCCTAAAAAGATCATAAGGAGCAGCAGCCACAGGCATGCTTAGCAATATCTGGACACAATTGATAAAGACCATCATCTAGAGACAGACAGTACAACGCTCGAGGGCAATAAAACAGCACCCAATGAACACCAACTTGGAACTGTATTTAAACTGCTTGCCTTGCCGCATCAGAGAGCTTCGCTCAGAGGACGTCGGTGACACTCGCCACCTTGCTGCCCATCCCCGGATCGACTCCACCATTCCCTGATGTCCAACCATTGGCTGGAGAGAACCACCAGACCACGACAATGTTTGCTCTTTAGCTAAGAGAAGTCGTGTGGCATCAGAGGTACTTTGGGGCTCGTGGTTGCCCTGGGACTGTGTGATGCGCTTGCTGTGTTTAATCAATGTGCATTGAGTTAACTGTTTGTATTTGACCAGGGTGTGATCGAATATACGCCTGCATTTAAAGAATCCGCCTCTGAGAAATTATTAAAGGTACCACTCATGACAGATATTTTTAAAGTGCTAAATTGAGGGAATGTGACCCTATTTGAAACTAGAATCTTTGCAGATATAATCAAGTTAAGATGAGGAATGTCTGGTTGGGCCGGCATTCATCAAACCTGATCTCTGTCTTGAATAAGAAGAGGAGAGGGGACAAGAGGGAGAGCCACTCAGGAGGAAGCCATATGAGGACAGAGGCAGGATTGGAGTGACACAGCCATGGGCCAACGACCCACAGGGATTCTTGGCAACACCAGATGCTGAGCTAAAGGCCTGGGATGCATCCTCCCCTAGAGCTGCACCCGAGAGCACAGCCCTTCAGACAACTTGATTTCAGACTTCCGGTTCCAGAACTGTGAAAGAACACACTTCTATTGTTTTTCAGCCCCCAGTTTGTGGAGCTTAGTTATGGCAGCCCTAGAAAATGAATACTGGTGACATGAATTCATCTTCTGAAGAGCCAGGTGTCTAGCTGGGCAGAGACTTGGATCCTGGCATGTGTCCTTTAGGACCCTCAGATCCTTAGGGATCTGCTATGATCCCAGGGCCAGAAACAGAATCTGGAGCTGGTTTGGAAATGGAGAGAGAGAGAGCTGGAAGAGCCTCTGGTTTGACCCTAAATAAAAGCCTTCAACCTGTGTTTTTAACCCTATGACTTCCAGGAGGCCCATTGAGGTCCAAATGGAGGCACAAGTCCTGGCTTAGAGGAGAGGGAGGAGCTTTCACTGATGTCTCTGAACAGCATGTGGGCACTTACAAGCCAGCTGTAAACACAGATGAAATCAGAAATATGGGCCTTCACTGTCACTTAAACCAAACCCAGATTGTAAAATGGGAGGGACAAAGAATCAGAGCAATCTGGCTAGGGTTTGGTCCCACAGGCCAGAGGATGATTCATGGCAGGGAACAGATTCCACAGGCCCCACCATCTCCCAGAGCTCAGTAAAAAATCCACACAGGCCAAAAGGAAACTGCGCAGGCAGATGCAATATCATTTTCCCGTGGATATTAACAATGATCGCATGTTAGGGTGGAAGGGACTAAAAAAGTCATCTTGGATCTGACAGCTGCTGAAAGAAATGGTGTTGGAGGCAGAGGGATCTGGGGCTGAGTCCTGGCTCGGAGAGCCCTGCGCTATATGACTCTGGGCTTCTCTTCTTCTCCATAAAATGGAACAAGGTACTAACATCCTGGGCTCTAAACATGCTTATAAAGTGCCGAACACCATGCCTGACCCATTCCAAATGCTGAGCAAGTGACAGCTGTTATTATTAGGATGGTTATTTAGTCCAAATCCCCAGCCACACTGGCTTCTCCTCCAGGAGGGGGTCTTCTGCCCATTTGCAAATGTGGCCAGCCCTGGCTCTCTGAGTCTGTGTAGCACATCCTTTGCCACAGGAAATTGTCTGAAATGTCCTCTATATTTAGGGAAAGGCAGCCATAGTTCACTAGCTAGGGCCCTGACACCTACATTCTAATGCCACCTTTTAGAAGCTTTGTGTCCTTGAGTGAGTCAAGTAGCTCCCTTCAGTTACCAAATGACCATGATTGTCATATTCCTTAACCTTCGGTGCTTCAGTTTCCCCAGCTGGTAGAAAATGATGATGATGATGGTATCTACTTCATACAGTTGTCATATGGTTTGAATTATATGATAAATATACGACACCTAGAACAGAGCCTAGCATATAGCAGGTGCTCAATAATTAGCTGTTATTAATATAACTTTCATTCCTTGGTTTCATCTTATTATATTCCTCCCCAGATTTATTTTTAACCTCAACAAATTATATCTTGATGGGCCCAGTGACCCATTAAAGTACCAGGGATGGGGACGGGCTTCACAGTGGTCTTGACCAAGGCCCCTCTCAGGCTCAAAGGCTTACTCTTGGTTTAATGCTCTGCAGTCTCCCTCTTGAACTTTTTAGGATTTCTGAACAAGGGCCCTGCTAGGAATGTAGCTGGCCCTCCCTGGCACCAGGCACCGCTGGCCTCCTGTTTTATGCATATGCAGGAAGGGGGCACCCCACCCCACAGAATCTGCTTCTCCTCTGCCCTGTCTTCCCCTGCATGCAGCAGGCGGGTGAGCTTGGGACTCAGGTGTGCTGGCTACTGGCTCCCTACACACACCCAGGCCTCTTCCTCTCTGACCCATGCACTCTGTGCCTCTCCAACCTCCCTGCTTCTGCGTGACAGCCACGCTCAGAACCATGTGCCCCCAGTGCTAGCTGTCAGGAGGGCTCACCTCCTTCTCCAGGGTCTTCTCTCTCCTCCCTTGATGACAGAAGTGTTCCACGCTATCTTCTGACTTTGAAGGGTGAGAACTCACACTCTGGCAGAGTGGAGGTCCATAATGACTGCAGAGCAACAATTCTACCTTCCTAGGCCTAGAAGATGGGTGTGAGGGTCGGCATAGCGTTCCCGATGGGGAATGTTTGAGTGGAACATCGGGGGTACTAGGCCTTGCTCATGATCATCAAGGAGATAAGAAGTAATTTATGATCACGTATCATCCAACTAGCGTGCTCCCTCCCTGATCACTCCCCGGAGGACACCTCCCCAAGGTCGGCCACTGGATCACTTCTCTTGTCTCAGGAAGGTAAGAAACTGGCTTAGATCTCAGCAAGCACAGTGACCACCAGGAATTTTGGGGTCCTGAATGCTATGTAAGAAAATCTGTAGGAGAAAGGATGTGGATTCAAGCCACAACAAGGTGGCAAGTGCTTTGGGATGGAGACAAAGCTCTAAAGGGTCTGCATTGGAGAAGACTGTCTCACCAAGTGCAAGACAGACCCCAGTCTGGGGCAACAGTGGCCTGCCCTGCTAACGCAGAGCTGCAGGGGTGGGGAGGGTGCCTCACTAGCTGGAACGGAAAGAGAGGGTCAGGAGCCCAAGCTCGGCAAGGCCCGGGTTTGGGGGAGAAATAAGGCCTTGGGATTCAGTTCATGCTGCTCCACGGCAGGGCCCCAGGGATTCTCGCAATCGGACATGAGCACAGGATTGCAGGATCATCCTTCACCCATTTTCCACAGAGCGAACTGGCTTTCAGCTGCTGCTCCCCTAGGCACGCTCTGGTCAGGACTCCGTCATCATGACAGGGGCAGTGCCGCCTCCAAGATGCCCTGGGAACCAGAGACTCCTAACTCAGCGGGGATCTGCCCCTGCAGGTATCTCCCAAGGATGGCACATTGAAAGGGCAGGGGGTGTCCCAGACTGCTGGGGCTGCTCCAGCGACCACCATCTGCGCCCTGGACCAGAGGGGCCGAGGCTTAAGCAGGGTGTCTGTGGCTGGCTAGTGAGTGTGTGCAGGCTCAGTACACTTCACACTGTGGTCCCTGTGACTGTGTCAGTGTGGAGGCTGGAGCGTTTGCCCACTGCAGAGCCAGGAAAGCAGCTGCCATGACCACACCACAGCCCTGGGCTGTGAAACTGAGACATGATCCAGGAGGAGGCTGCAGCAGAGGAGGCTGCAGCTGCGAAGACTGTTCCCCCCGGGGCCAGCCTTGGGCCAGGGTTTGAAGTCACAAGCTTTTCCTAAGGCTCAGGAATGCCTGGGGACCCTGCCCTGTGGGTCTGATGGGTGGAAGCGAGAACCCAAACCCCAGATAGGCAGGCATTGGGGTAGTGGCAAGAAAAGATCACAGGGCTGAGCCACAGAAGAACAGCTAGAGTCTTGACCTTGACACGGACTCCCTGGCTGACAGCAGGTGGGCCATGTGTGTCCCCGCGCCCCCCCCCCCGCCCCCCAGCCTGGTTCCTCCTTCCTAACTCTGAGTGCTGCTGGAGCAGCTTCCTAAGGGAGCCTCCAGCTCTGGTTTTTGATGACCCCAGTTTACAGTGTCCTGAGCTGCAGAGAGCTTGTGGGGAATGAGGAAGCTGGAGAGCACTGACTGGTGATTTCCCTGGAGAGGCTGGAGCCATTGGGGAGGCTCCGGCTGCAGAGACGCAGGCCCTGTGTGGCAGCTGTGGACACAGGATTAGCTGAAATGTGGTCGAGGAGGCAAGATGAGTTCATTAGATTTACCTGTGTAACTCGGTGCCTTTCACAGCTGAGTGTCCTGGGGAGGGCGGGGCCCAGAAAGCCGCTGAGCAGGGCCAGAAGCCGTGCCTGAACTCCAGGCATCCACTGAAAGGAGGCTGCTGAAGCTTAATTAATGACACGGAAAAATGTTCAGCGATAAGGTGAAAAAAGCACTTACATAAAGCAGAATGTAAGATGATCCTCTTATTATGGAGAAGAAATATTTCCTTTAAAAGTGTACACACACACAAGGGCCCTAAAATTCAGAGTGATTATCTTAGGAGGCAGGCATTTCCTGTGGCTTTTATTTTCTTCCTTTGTGCTTTTATATATTTGCCAAGCTTTTTGTAATCATGTAAAAAATACTTTTTTTTTCTTCATGGAAAGCTTAAGGCACTAACCTGCCAAATACTTTGGCTTCTTATGCATAGGCTTTTTCCAAGGAAGACACTGCCCAAAGCCCCATGGGGGGCCAGTTCTCAGCCCTATCTTAATTGATACATACCCGCTGCCCTGAAGAATTTCAGTATTGGAGACTTGGGGACAATCTGATTGTAAAGGAGAAACTAGAGTTATATTTAAAATATAATTGAAGCCAGGCAGAGTGGCACATGCCTGTAATCCCAGTACCTCGGGAGGCTGAGGCGAGAGGATTGCAAGTTTGAGGCCAGCCTCAGCAATTTAGGCCCTGAACAACTTACTGAGACTCTCTCAAAATTAAAAAAAAATTAAAAGGGCTGGGGATGTGGCTCAGTGGTAAAGCACCCCTGGATTAAATTCCCAGTACTAAAAGTACATCGATACATACATACATACATACATACATACATACATACATACATACAATTGAGACCATATCAATAAGAGTGGGGTGGAGTGAGATGAGGGAGTAAAACAGAGTCCTCTCCTAGCATTCTCCACTAAGCCTCGAGCACTCTCCTGCCCATTTCTTGTCCCCAGTGCAGCTGAATGGACCAGGGGTGCTCAACTGATTCAAGTGCAGTCTATCCATTGGCCTATGCTCTGTGCAAAAAAAAAAAAAAAAAAAAAAAAAAGATTGCGGGACCATTCAATTCCTCCCTGGTGCATCTGAACTGAGAAACTAGCAAAGACAAGGGCAGTTAGCAGTGGCGTAGTAAAAGACCAATATTTAGGGAAAACAACTCTAGCCAAGTAAGAACCATGAGGAGTTACAGATGGTGCACATTACGGAAAGGAGAGGTATACGATGAATAAACAAAAGACACTAGAAAGCAGAGTTATGAGATTTTTTTTAAAAAGGCAGAGCCAATTAGAGGAAAAATCAGCCCAATAACTAGAGCGCCAAGGAAAAGTGAGGAGTGGAGTGAGGGGAGAGGAAGAAAGGCCAATTCAGGCAGGGAGCATGGCAAAGCGCCGAGCTACGGAAGAGGCCAGCTGCTTTGGAGAATGGACAGAGACAGCGACATCCAAATGGGAGAGGAAAGCAGAGAAGCCCACACACTAACTGTCAAGGGCTTAGGTGTTGGGCTGATTTGAATCACACAGCGATCACTAGGAACCCACAGCAGGTTGTCCACCAGACATTTAAAATGCCAGAGCTCTAGGAGGGTAACAGTTCTTGGAGACAATGAGTGCCTCAGATCAGTTGCCACCAAAGCACCAGATGAAGCAGGGCACTGGGGAACACCATGAAGAATTTCTTTCCTGATCCTCACTAAGCACCAGCTAGGCACTGAACCAGGCACTGTGGGAAGATAAACTGCATCCGCCACTCGCTAGCCTAATGTCACTTTAGAATAATTGGAGAAACAAAGGTTTAAGATTAAAGAATTACTGTGGCGAATGGGGAAAATGTGTACATGGAAGACTGAAGAAGAGATCCTCTTCAGGAAAGAACCATCTTCTAGACATCTTTAGGAAATGGCAAAACACCAAAACACCCAAAGAACATTGTCTGCGCTGAGTTGAATAGTGTCTCCCCAAAGTTGACGTCTACCTAGAACTTTAGAATATGGCTTTAATTGGCCTGAGAGGGGATACTGCTGAGAATCAGACCTTCGTCCACTCTGCATGGGAGATGCTTCCCAAGAAGGGAAGCTGTGACTGTGAGCTAAATAGGAGACTCTTTGGAAAGAAGAATGAGGAGCAGTTACACTTCCAGGTCCCTACTCCTGTTGACCAGTTGGGCAACCACCCCAAACTCCACTCCAGTATAAATGTGAGACATAAATTCTAGAAAAAACGAATGAGAGAGACCCTGGACTCAAGCACACCAGAGGAGGGTGTGGCTAAGATGCTGGACTAAAAACAGCAAAACCATGAACATCTGTGGAATGATGACTTCCCTGACCTTGTCCCTTGCCTGTCCCAGAACAGGCCCACAGACACATTAGACATTCCTCATTCAACTAATCAGCTGATTCCTTAATCACCCTTGAGGAAAGCCCATTGGTTGACGAGGACCCTGCCTTGCTTTGAACACAAGAGAGTCTCATAATCTTTGAGATTATAATCAACTTTTGAGAACCTTGATCTTAAATAAAAACAGGCTGTCGAGTATCATCAGAATATTTAGATTGGGGAAAAAAAGAGCTCTGGGAAATTAGAAATATGAGATGAATATAACATTACTTCAAAGGGTTGTAAGGAAAAGTCAAATTGATTTACCAGAAAGTTAACAAACAGACAAGATGGAAAACAGAATTAAAAAGTTCTAAAAACTAGAAGGAATAAGAGCAGCTTCCCAAGAATAGGAGTTCCAGAAAGAGAGGATGCAGTGAATACAGTACAAGGGAAATCACTGAAGAAAGAAGACTGTGAGAGAGAGCTGGCCTGA
>PVHX01001844.1:0-142689 GCA_004024805.1 Geosciurus inauris
GGGATGGATTCAAACTAAAAAGCTTCTTCTCAGCAAAAGAAATAATCAATGAAGTGAACAGAGAGCTGACATTCTGGGAACAAATCTTTGCCACACACACATCTGATAGAGCACTCATCTCCAGGATATATAAAGAACTCAAAAAGCTTAACACCAAAAAAACTAACAACCCAATCAATAAATGGGCCAAAGAACTGAATACAAACTTCACAGAAGAAGATATACAATCCATCAACAGACATATGAAAAAATGTTCAACATCTTTAGCAATCAGAGAAATGCAAATCAAAACTACCCTAAGATTTCATCTCACGCCAGTCAGAATGGCAATTATCAAGAATACAAACAACGACAAGTGTTAGCGAGGTTGTGGGGGAAAAGGCACGCTCATACATTGCTGGTGGACCTGCAAATTGGTACAACCAATCTGGAAAGCAGTATGGAGATTCCTTAGAAAACTTGGAATGGAACCACCATTTGAGCCTATCCCACTCCTCGGTCTATACCCAGAAGACTTAAAAACAGCATACTACACTGATGCAGCCACTTCAATGTTTACAGCAGCTCAATTCACAATAGCTAAACTGTGGAACCAACCTAGATGCCCTTCGATAGATGACTGGATGAAGAAACTGTGGTGTATATACACAATGGAATATTACTCAGCCATAAGAGAGAATAAAATTATGGCATTTGCAGGTAAATGGATGGAGTTGGAGAATATCATGCTAGGTGAAGTAAGCCAATCTCAGAAAACCAAATGCTGATTAGTGGATGCTGATCCATAATGTGGGGAAGGACATGGGAACAATGGTGGAACTCTATTCACAGGCGTATAAGGGGGGAGGGGGCATGGGGACAGTAAAGGTGGTGAAATATGATGGTCACCATAGCCCTAACTTTATGTATGACTGCATATATGTTGTGATTCTATACAACTTACAACTAGAGAATTGATATGTTATCATCTATCTATGTACAATGAATCAAATTGCACTATTATTATGTAAGCCTAAATAGAACAAATAAAATATGAAAAAGGAAGCAAAAATCAACATGAAAAGTCAATAGCTTTCTTATAAACCATTAATGACTCCACTAGAAAGAAATGAGGAAAAAAAATCCTGTTCACAATAGCTTTAAAAAAATCCAGCTTAATAACAAATGAAGTGAAAGAGCTCTACAACAGAAACTACAGAACACTGAAGAAAGAAACTAAAGAAGAAGGAAAGACCTCCCTTGTTCATGTGTAAGCAGAATTTATACTGTTAAAATTATCATACTACCAAAAGCAATATACAGATTCAAGGCAGCCCCCATCAAAACACCAATGACATTCTTCACAGAAATAGGAAAAACGGTCCTAAAATTCATTTGGAAAAATAAAAGATCCAGAATAGCTAAAGCAATTCTAAGCAAAAAAGCAATACTGGAAGCATCACAATACCTGACTTCAAATTCTACTACAGAGTTATAGTTACAAAACCTGCATGATAGTCTCACAAAAACAGACACAGACTGATGTTGCAGAAGTGAAGACACAGAGACAAACTCACTCAAGATAGTTACCTGATTCTTGACAAAGGCACCAAAACATACACTTGAGAAAAGACAGCCTCTTTAACAAATGGTACTGGGAAAACTGGTTATCCATATGTAGAAGGAAACTAGATTCTCTCATGCTGCACAGAAGTGAGTTCAAAATAGAGCAAAGACCTAAGCATTAGACCAAAACTTTGCAACTCCTAGAAGAAAACAGAAAGCTCCAATATACAGGTGCAGGCAATGACTTTCTCAATAGGACCCCAAAGCTCAGGAAATAATGCCAAGAGTTAATAAATGGGATGACATCAAATTAAAAAGCTTCTACACAGCAGAGAAAACAATTAAGCATATGAAGAGAGAACTTACAAAATGGGAGAAAATCTTTGCTAGCTACTCTTCTAACAGAGGATTAACATCTAGAATATTTAAAGAACTCAAAAAACTTAACACCAAAAAAACACTAATAACTTAATTAGAGCAAATGAACAGATAGTTCTCCAAAGAAGAAATACAAATGTCCAACAAATATATGAAAAAATGTTCAATGTCTGTAGCCATTAGGGAAATGCAAATGAAAATCACACTGAAATTTCATATTACTCCACTTACAATGGCAGTCATCAAGAATACAAACAAGGCTGGGCGAGATGGTGCACACCTGTAATCCCAGAGGCTCAGGAGGCTGAGGCAGGAGGATGGAGTTCAAAGCCAGCTTCAGCAACTTAGCAAGGCCCTAAGCAACTCACTGAGACCCTGTCTCTAAATAAAACATAAGAAAGGCCAGGGATGAAATTTATTGGTTAAGCCCCTCTGGGTTCAATCCCCATTACTACTACCACCACCACCACCACTAATAATAATAATAATAATAATAAATGCTGAAGAGGATGTGGAGAAAAAGGAACATTTTTCACACTGTTGTGGGATTGTAGATTGGTACAACCACTATGGAAATCAGTATGAAAGTTTCTCAAAAGATTAGGTATGGAACCACCATATGATCCAGCTATACCATCACTCAGTATTTAACCCAAAGAATTAAACTCAGAATAATATAATGATACATGCATATCCATGTTTATAGCAGCACAATTCACAATAGCCTGGAATTAGTCTCGGTGTCCATCAACAGATGAATGAATAAAGAAAACGTGGTATGTATACACAATGAAATTTTATTCGAACATAAAGAATGAAACTATGTAATCTAGCTGGGCATGGTGGCACATGTCTGTAATCCCAACACTTTGGGAGTCTGAGACAGGAGAATCGCCAAGTTCAAAGCCAACCTCAGCAATGGCAAGGCGCTAAGGAATAAGCAACTCAGTGAAACCTTGTCTCTACATAAAACACAAAATAGGACTGGGAATGTGGCTCAGTGGTCGAGAGCCCCTGAGTTCAATCCCTGGTACCAAAGAAAATAAAAAAAAAAAGAAAGAAAAAAGGAAACCATGTAATCTTCAGGAAAATGGATGGAAACTGAGAAAGACACCAAATTCAGAAAGCCATGGGTTGTATGTTTTTTCTCATATGTGCAAGCTAAAGAGGAAAAAGAAAAAAAAAAGATTAGGGGGTGGGCCCCTCATGAAAATCCAAAACCAATATAGTAGAGGAAAGCAACCAAGAGGAGGGAAGAGGGGAGAGAATAGGTAAATACTGGGGAACAATAATGACCAAATTATATTGTTATATTGTGGGCATCCATAAATATATAACAATGAATATGTGCATTTATAATGCACAAATAAACAATTTAGAAGAAAAGTGACACCAAAACAAAAACTTGATAAATTCACAATCATAGAGATCGCCATATATAATTTTAAAAATTAATAGATCACTGTACCCAGTGATAAACAATACACATTTACCCCCAAAACATATGAAACATTTATGAAAACTGATCACATACCAAGCCTCAAGAAATTATAATGCACTTGTATTATAAAATCATATGCTTGGACCATAGTGTTAATTCAGAAGCTAATACACAAAAATGTAACTAAAACATAAATAGGTAAAGAAAATTTTAAGAGGGATTACATTCCTGTTTACGTCCTGGATCAAAGAAAAACTTCAACAAAATCCAAGAAATATTTTACCCTAAAGGACAATGAAAACAAGCACTAAATTTTGGGATACTTGTTCAATTATTACTTGGGAGGAAAATTCAGAATCCAAATGGTGATACTAGAAAAGAAATATCCAAAGTTAATCAGCTAATCATTCAACTTAGTATCTAAGAAGAAAGGAAAGCATAAACTCAAATAAGAAAAAGTTCAAGGATTTATATAAAAGGAGCATAAAGAAAAAAAACTCGATTCTTTGGAAAAGGCTAAGAATACTGTCCAATCTCTGATAAGGTAAATCAAGGGAGAAAGAGAGAGGTTACAGTGAGCAATATTTGGTAATAAAGTATCTACGACTACAGGCTTTAGGTCTAATCCAAAGCAGAAAAGGTTATTAGTAACAATCTTATGAAAATGCATTTTAAAATAAATTCTAAATGATCTCATCATTACAGAAATTGCCATATGACAAAGACAAAATGAAAACCTCAATATTAATAGTCTTGCCTAACCTTCAGACTAAAAGGAAACCAGTAACGTATGAGAAATAAACTCTAAGCCAATCTCACTGACATACAGATCCAAAAATCCTGAAGCCATGGAAGACCAGCAATATATAAAAGATAATTAATTAGAACTAATTTGGCTTATCCAAGAAATCTAAGGGAAGAGTACTATTAATAAACTTTATGCCATTCAATATAGAAGAAAATATAATCACCTGATGCAGTACTCCATACATTTTAAAGGTTCAAGCAAAACATGAACTCCTTAACTTGATAAAGAAAATCTACAGCAAAGTAATTTTAACAATGATAAAGATTCCCACAATTGCATCTTTGTACTACATTAACAAAAATCCAATGAAGACAGAAAGTAAGTTTTTTAAAAATATTTTTAAAATGTTAAAGTAAGATGAGTGCAGGGGTGCATGCCTGTAATCCCAGAGGCTTGGGAGGCTGAGGCAGGAGGATCCACAGTTCAAACAGCCTCAGCAAAAATGAGGCACTAAGTAACTCAATGAGACTCTGTCTCTAAATAAAATACAAAATAGGAATATGGCTCAGTGGTTAAGCACCCCTGAGTTCAATCCCTGGTACCCACTGCCCCCCAAAAGTTAAAATGTTAAGAAAGAAAGAAAACTCATGATTTGCAAAAGTTACTACAAAACATTAAATAACATGTAAATTCAGAAATACGACACCTTCTTGAACAGGAATGTCAACACAGTAAAAATGTTCCTTCCTTCTAAACTGATAGAGAAGATTTAATGCAACTGAAATAAAAATGTTAACAGTAATTTTTTGTAAAATTTTACCAGGTAAACATGCCGTTAAATCATTGCATTTCTGAGTTGAGTTTTAGCATGTCCCCTGGTCCTTTTTTTTTTTTAAAGGTTCTTTCTTGACAAAATATTCAATCTCATCTTTCATTTTCTTGAATATGGTTTATTTTAAATGTGATGCCTAATTATTACATTCTTCAAATATCTTGCTCATGTTTCAACTGTATATTATTTCTCTTGCTTTTTATCAGGTGTCATTTCATGTCCTTTTAAGCTAGATACATTATCTTCTGATCAGTTTTGACTGTTAAGTACTGTGTCATGAGAGAAACTAGAGATAATTTCAGACTGTTGATTATATATATATTTTTTGGGGGAGGTACGGAGATTTGAACTCTGGGGTACTTGGCCACTGAGCCACATCCTCAGCCCTATTTTGTGTTTTATTTAGAGACAGGGTCTCACTGATTGCTTAGCGCCTCGCCGTTGCTGAGGCTGGCTTTGAACTTGTGATTCTCCTTTCTCAGCCTCCCAAAGTGCTGGGATTACAGGCGTGTGCCACCACGCCTGGCTGATAATATACTTTTTAGGTGCAGACTAACATTTAGTTTTGGCAGGCAACTTAAAGGCAAATGACATCAATAAATCCTACATCCTCTTAATCTAATCAGTGGCCGAGATTGATTCAGAACTGGGCTTCAATGTCTATCAAGCCTCGCCTATTCCAGTATACTCTTTAGGATGGTGTTTCTTAAGTGGGAGGTGGAGGGTGATGATTTTTTACAACCCAGGGGACATTTGGCAGTATAGGGAGAGATTTTGGTTGTCACATTAAGAAGGGGGGGTGGGGGTGGGGAGTAGCTATTGGCATCTATGAATATAAGCCAAGGTGGGCTGTGGGGGGAGTGTTAAATATCCTTCAATGCACACAGGCAGTTCCCCACAACAAAAAAAAATTATCAAGTTTAAAATGCAATAGTGCTGAGACCTAGAAACCCTCTTTTAGTGAATAATTCCTTGAGGTTTTAACAAAAAATCAAAGTGCTTTAAAAATTCTTCCACTTTGGGAGTCGTGAACTTCAATTTCTGTCTCCCTAGTGTAGTAAATATAGCAAAATAACTTCTGAGCTTCCCTATCTCTCAGTGGCCTTTTCTGGAATTTGTACACTTTTACAGGCTAAAAGGCCTCAATGAGGGGCTCAATACACTGGCTGTTCTTCCTCAGAGATTTAGCTCTGTAATTCTTCACACCTTTGGAGACTGACATCTTCAAACACAATGTTTTACTGTTTATTTTGGTTCACCTATCCCAGTTGTTCTCAGTAGTGTTGATATAAATTATCATCTCCATCTGACCAAACATATAGTTACAAAGAGAGAAAGAAGGGGAGGGGAAAAAAATAAACCCAAAGGAGGAAGAAAAAATTAAATGAGAGAGAAGGAAGAAAAACAAACCCTCAGCTGGGCACTGTGGTGCATGCCTGTAATCCCAGCACTTAGGGAGGCTGAGACAGGAGAATCACGAGTTCAAAGGCAGCCTCAGCAATGGCGAAGCGCTAAGCAACTCAGTGAGACCCTGTCTCTACATAAAACAAAATAGGGCTGGGGATGTGGCTGAGTGGTCAAGTGCCCCTGAGTTCAATCTCCAGTACCAAAAAAAAAAAAAAAAGAACGAACGAACGAAAAACAAACCCCCAAATCAGAGGGGAAAAAAAGAACCTTAAAAAGTGATAGCTATTAAGTCTATGTAGTATTAGAATAGGAATATGGCTACATAGGGGGAGAAAATCCCTCAAATAAGCTAAACATAAACAGAAACTGAAATGATGAAAACAACATTAAACACTGGCAGAAAAAAAAACTCTTCCTGAGACAAGGGGAAAAAAATAAAATTTTATACACTCTTACAGCATTTACAATCATATCCAGGTACAATAAGGACTTAAAGTGAATGGCAGTAAAAAACCAAAAATACAATTCAGCTGCAAAATGTGCAAAAATAAATGAATGGATAACTTACTTAAGAGAATAATATAGACAAAAAAGCATACAAAAGACATTCAACACAATTACTCACTAGGGAAATACAAACTAAATCCATAATAAGAGATCATTTCACACACAGCAAAAAGATATAAAAAGTAATGATGAGGGGCTGGGGTTGTAGCTCAGTGGTAGAGCACTTGCTTATTAGCATGTGTGAGGCAATGAGTTGGATTTTCAGCACCACATATAAAGAAATGAATAAAATAAAGGTCCATCAATATCTTTAAAAAAAGTAATAATGACATTCCTATTAAAATGCTGCCAAGGATGCAAAAAAAAAAAAAAAAAAAAAGGATTAGTTACACACTGCTTATTTAACTGTAAAATGGTATAGCCACTCTGGAAAAGAGTATGTCAGTTTCTCATAAAAGTAAACTTCTGTGTTACCATATAACCCAGCAATTGTACTGTTAGGCATTTATCTCAGAAAAAATGATAATTTATGTTCACACAAAAAACTATAAATACATGTTCGTAACAATTTTGTTTGTAATACTCAAAAACTGAAAACAACCCTGATTTCTTTTAGTGGGTGACTGCTTAAACTGTTGGGGTACTCTACATACCATGGAAATACTTCTCAGCAATAAACAGGAACAAATCATCAACACACACAACGTGATAGACGATTATGCTAAGTAAAAAAAGTCCATTTCAAAGGTCAGATGTGCAATATTATTTCATTTATACAACAGTCTTAGAATAATAAAATTATGGAAATGGAGAATATAGTGGGTTACGGAAGAGAGGTGGTTATGGCTGTGAAAGGGCAGCATGAGACATCCTTGTGATGGAACTGTATCTTGACTATGGTAGTGGTCTCAAATTTTACACAAGTGATTAAAGTGAAAACAAACACACATACAAGTAGTGCATATAAAAGTGATGAAAATGGGATAAAGTTGACAACAATGGCAACTTCCTGGTTGTGATACTGTACTCCACGCTGTACTACTGGGGGAAACAGGGTGAGTTGTATGGGCTCTTTCTGTATGACTTCTTTTTCTTTTAAATTTGTTTTACCAATGCATTCTAATTATATGTAATAGTGGGTATTACATATGAATGCTATATTCATACATGTACATAATTTGATCATTCTCATTCCCCAGAATCTTTCCTCCTCCCTATTCTAATCTGCTTGCTCAACACTACTGATCTCCCTTCTATTATTTTTTGTTTTCAATTCATGCATTATAATTTTCTATATATATATATATATAAACAGAATTCATTGTAGTATATTCATATATGGACATAGAATAATTTGGTAGATTTCATTCTCCAATGCTTACCTGTGTCCTCCTCTACTCCTTTCCCAGGCTCTGTTACCACTTCTTCTTTTTTTTTTTTTTGTACCAGGGACTGAACTCAGGGGTACCCGACCACTGAACCACATCCCTAGCCCTATTTTTGTGTTTTATTTAGAGACAGGGTCTCACTGAGTTGCTTAGCGCCTTGCCATTTCTGAGGCTGGCTTTGAACTCGCGATTCTCCTGTCTCATCCTCCCTAAATACTGGGATTACAGTCATGTGCCACTGTGCCGGCTTGTTATCACTTCTTACAACCACCTGTGAATTCGGTTATCTCAGAATTAAAAAACAAAATTCTAAGTAGCAATGCTATAAAAATTTTAGAGGAAAGTGTAGGATACTATCTTTGCAATTTTGGGATAGGGCAGACTGATGGAACAACCAAGAGTCCTAATGGAAAAGCTGATCCATTCAATTATATTAACACTGTTGTTCACTGAAATTCACAATAAAGAGAAAAGCAGAACATCGACAATACATATTAGTATCTAGAATATAAAAAAATTTTCAGCAGTTATAAAAAAATCCAAAATAAAAATGGTCAAAAGACATTAACAACTATTTCAAGAATAGAAATTGGCCCATCTCTTTAGTAAAAAGAAAAATTAAAATTAAATGCAAAATTAGATACTATTTGGCCACTATTAAACTACCACAAATTTTAAACTTAGAACTTGTACATGTTGGTTAGGATGTGGAGCAAAAAAAAGAGTCTCTTACTACTGGGAGAGTAAATTCCTATCACCAATTTTAGAAACAATTGGTATTTCCTAATAAAAATAAAGTATGTTCATAGCACAAATTAACAATTCCACTTAGGTAAATTATTTAATTTAGAGATATTCTTATACATGTACAAAAGGGAACATGCATAAAAAGGTTCACTATACTGTTTCTAACAGAAAAATTTGTATATCCACTCAAATGATATAATTATCATATTGTGAGCTATTAAGTAGAAATCAAATAAACATGAGCATAAATGAAAATAAACAATGCTGGGAAATTAAGCACATGTATGGTAACATTTGCAGAAAGTTCAAAAGCTTACACAATTAAGCATATATCAGAGATAACAAAATTTTTAGGCACTTCACTGAGGAAAAGTTGCAGCTGAACTTCTTAAGGTGGATGATGGGTACCGGATATCTTAAAATCAAACATAGAAATCCTTAACTGTCATTTATGCAGGCTATAATTAATATTGAGTGAAAAGGCTTGAAAGAGAATATTACAAAAGAGATGAGGTAAGCCAATGTAAGGATACTGAGTAGTATTAAAAGTTCATGATATTGGTTCAAATAAAAAAAAAAACACTTGCTATTTATGAAATAGCATTCAGAATCTAAAACCAGAGGCTTAACCAGAGTTGCTGGCAATTTGTTATAAAGCTCTATATTTATAAAACACAACAATGCTACCATTAGGTATCTAGCCAAAATAAATGAAAATACAGCTATTCCAAAGACTTATTCAGGAATGTTCATAGCAATTTTATTTATAATGGCTAAAAATAGAAGCAATCAAAATATATCTATTAACTGGTGAAATGGATAAGCAAATTATGGTACATCCAAACACTGGAATAGTTTTTAACTATAAAAACAACGAAATATTGAAACACACAATAAAATGAGTAAAACTCAAAAGCTTTCTGCTAAGTGAAAGAAGTCAGACATAAAAGGCTACATTACATGCCACTTGATTATATTCATTAAAATTTCTCGAAAAACCAAAACTATAAGAATAGAAATAAGATGAACTGTTGTTAGGATCTAGGGGTTGGGTAAATATACTGACTACAAAGGCTTGTAAGAGAACTATTTCAGAAATCAAAGAACAAGGAAAGAATAGGGTCTCACAAAGCTAAACTTACACCTACAGAACTATGAACCTTAGTCATTTCTTTCATCTCTCATTCCCCCTTCGCTTTGAAGCTTCATTCTATCCCTAGAGACAAACTAAAACTTGCAAACTTTAGTATGTGTATATATATTCAAAGAAGGTCAGTTGCCCATGGACATGGATTGGGGTATCACTCAATGACAGAACATTTGCCTAGTATGTTTAAGGCCCTGGGTTTGACCCTGAGCACTGGATGTGGAAGTGGAGATAGGGATTGGGGCATGCCACCCATATTACTTCAAATTTTTCTGTTCTTCAGTTTGGACAATATAGGCTGAGTGCTTATCTTTGATCCAGACATGAAAGTTGGGGAAAGAAAACTGCAAGATTCTATGCTGTGAAAGTAAGCATCCGGGTTCTCCAGAAGTGAAGGTGGAAGGAGGCAAGTTTCAGAGAATGTGTGTTCATTTTCAGCAAATAAGATATTTTTCAGCACATTTAAAAATTACTACAAATGCATTTGATATTTTGGGATGTGGCATATACTTTATAAGCAGATTGCCAAATGTAATTAGTGTATTTATAAAGTAAATATACATTCAAAATTTGAGAAGGGAAAATACTGCTACTTTGTATTACACGGAACCAATTAAGAACCCAAGGAACAAGGTATTTTCTGACCCACCCAGGCATTTTTCTTTTGCCTTATATTTAGAATCATGGCCCTGTCTAAAATCAATCAATTTTTGCTTTGTTCTGATAGAGATAATCTGTTGCAGCAATGTAACCGCCCATTGTTGGTTGGCTCTGATAAAAACTTCTGTGGCTGGGCGTGGTGGCTCACGCTTGTAATCCCAGCACTTTGGGAGGCTGAGACAGGAGAATCGCCTAGTTCAAAGCCAGCCTCAGCAACGGTGAGGCGCTAAGCAACTCAGTGAGACCCTATCTCTACATAAAACACAAAATAGGGCCAGGAATGTGGCTCAGTGGTCGAGTACCCCTGAGTTCAATCCTTGGTACCAAAAAAAAAAAAACTTTGTGATTTTAGGTTTCCATAAATAGAAAGAAAAGAGGGTAATACTGAAAGAAACATTTCAATTTTAACTTGCCAATCAGACTATAAGAAAAACACAGAAGCCATTAATGTTGAAGTCCCCCCTCCCCAGATCCATCTGGCTCATCTCTATAAGAATTGAATTGAATAAATGTAAACATTTCTACTACTTTAAAGTTTCCAAAGTGTTTTCAAACTTAACTGCATTTAGAATCACCTGGAAAGCTTTCTATAGTCTGATGTTTGGTCTCATTTCAGATGTTTTAAATTGCAATATTTAGGGAATGGACCCAGGTCTCAATGTTTTTTAAACACCTCTGGTGATAATTCGTTACCAAATTTGGGAGTAAGTTGTTTAAATGTTTAAGAGATTCAATTCTTAGAATACAGGGATGTGCAAATTAGTTTGATTTAAAAAGGTCAAATTTGCACCCTTACCCACCAAGCCAAAGAATTTTTGTAAATAAAGTTTTACTGTTAACCCAGTCATGATCATTCCTTTACATACTGTCTATAGTCTCAATAGTTATAGCCAGCAAAATCCTAAAATATTTATTAGCTGGCCTTATACTTTAAAAAGATTTACCTACCCAGGTGTAGTGGTACATGTGTGCAATTCCCAGTGACGCAGGAGGTTAAAGCAGGAGGATTGCAAGTTGGAGACCAGCCAGGACAACTTTGTGACACCCTGCCTTGAAATAAAAATTTGAAATGGCTGGGGATCTAAGCTCAGCGGTAGAACACCCATGGATTCAATACTTAGTATCCTCCAAAAAAGTTTAATAGCATATTGTGTGACATATATTAACCTAGTAAATCTTTTAACAAATTATTATTTTTTTAAAAAGTGTGTGGATCCTTGTTCTACTACCTGGTGAAGAAGGCTTAATGCACCAAGGCAAGTACAAACATCTCAGGAAACATAGCGCTATGAGCAAATGTATAATAGCTTTATCGTTTTTTCTTTAAGCCTTTCCTCATTCTCACATGTAAAACAGAAAAAAGTGAAAGTGATCAAAAAACACAGCTTAACTAACTTACATATACACAAAATGAGAAGATAGTAGAGGAATGAAGAAAAAAACATTCCAGGCTGAGATGATTAGAGTCGAAGCAGAGAAAAATACATACTTTAAAAGTAGATTTTTAACTTAAAGCTAATGATATGGTTTGACAAAGTCAGCCTAAATTGACACTACTAAAACATGATAGACACAGACAACATGTAAACAAAATTATTTTGCCTAGTTTTATTTTTTACATCTATTTCTACTACTATCATTATTGAAACTTGAACACAAAATCTAATAGTACAAATATTTAAAGAAAAAGTGGGAGGGGAACCTCTGTGACATGGGTTAATAAAATGAAATGAGTTCTTAGGATTAACATCAAAATCTGGTCCATAAAAACTGAAGTTCATGTAAATTAAAAACTTTCAATATATACAGGGATAAAATATTTACAAGTCACAAACTTGAAAATAAACTTCAGTCCAAAATCAAAATGATTTGAGCAGACACTACTACAATGAAAATATAAAAAATAAGTTACCATAACGATAGTACCACTACACATAAGTTATCAATGATGTACCACTACACACCTACCAGAATGTCTTTTAAAAAAAAGGGGGGAAAACCCAACCCAAGCAAAACTTAGTACTGATGAGGCTGCAGAGCAATTGAAATTTTCAAACACTTCGGGTGGGAATTCAACACCAAACAGGTGGGTACAGTAACTCGTTTTACCCTATGACCTAGCTAGCAATGCCCAGCCTAGGTGTTTGTCCGAGTGAAATAAAATTTATGTTCATATAAAAACCTGTATCATAAATTTTTTGAATGTTTTTAGGAACACTAATTTTAAAGGCAAGCAAAACTGGAAACAACCCAAATATTTTTCAGTGGGTGATTAATTATAGAACTTTTCATTTATTAATGCAGACTACTGATATATGAACAGCATGAATGAATTCTAAAAACAATGCTAAATGAAAAGAAGCCAGACTCAAAACATTATACACTTTATGATTACATGTATATGACCTAAAAACTGCAAAAATTACAACTGATGAACAAAGAGTTCAGTGGTTGCCAGAAGTCAGGGGTGGAAACAGAATTTAAGTGCAAGAGCATAGTAAGTTTTTTGACAGTGAGGGTAATTTACTATAACATGACAGTGGTTCTGTAAGTATAAAAAATTGCCAAAATTGTACATAAAAAATGAATTTTACTATATGCAAGCTTTTAAAAATCCAATTGTTTATTTCTAAAATTGTATGTAAGTACTTATACAAGTAAAGCAAGCACCTTAAACCCACTACTAATTAAAAGAAACAAAATAAGTATACATAGACTAAAAGGAAACAGACCTAAACTAACCTTTTTCTTCTTATTTTTCGAAATGTGGTACCAGGAATTGAACCCACGGGCACTCTACCACTGAGTTAAATCCAAGCCCTTTTTATTTTGAGACAAGGTCTGCCTAAATTGCCCAGGCTGGCCTTGAACTTAAGAACCTCTTGCCTCAGCCTCCAAAGTCACTGAGATAATAGACATGTACTACTATGCCTGGCAGGCCAAATTCTTAACAGTAGCTATCTTTTGGCAAGGGGGCTGGAGGTACTAGGGATTGAACTTAGGGGCACTCAACCACGGAGCCACATCCCCAGCCCTATATTGTATTTTATTTAGAGACAGGGTCTCACTGAGTTGCTTAGCACCTCGCTTTGGCGGAGGCTGGCTTTGAACTCCTGATCCTCCTGCATCAGCCTTCTGAGCCCTTGGGATTACAGGTGCGTGCCACTACACCCAGCAACAGTAGCTATCTTTGAAAAATATTTTAAATGTCTTATTTTACTCTTCACAACTTTATGTGGTGTTTGCAAATTCCACAATGGACACTTTTACCTTTATAATCAGAAAACATTTTCAAAATGATGAAATATCTCAAGTTAGATAATGTATAAAATATAGTTAAGAAACAAGTAAGGCCATGGAAAAGAAAAAATAAGAGAAATCAAATGAAAAGAAGGCACTAAAGCCTCTAATAGACAATAACTGGCTCTTGATTTTTACTTCTACTTTGCTACTAGTTTTAATAGCCTTACAGTATTAGTTTCATATAATAATTAAGCTCAATTAAGATGCCACTTTAAAAACTAATTTTAAAATTTATCTTCCAGTAAACAGTGTAATCGGGAGAAAAAGGAGAAGTCCAAAAATTTAAAGATTTAAATGTCCCTGCATAATATGGCATAGATTTTGTATCCCACCAGAAGTAAAGTTGGCTCCTGAGGGATGACACTTTTAAATAACCATTACTATTTCACAGAATACATTAAAGGAAACAAATGAAAATAATATTTTAAACAGTAGTTATATTTCATCTCTTGTACATTTTTTCATACATAAATATCCAAACACAAACAAAGGAATTGAGTTTCTTAACTGAAGCAAACTAAAGTCATAAGGGTCAATGAATAAACAGATGCTTGAAAAATTTTTTTGAATAGACAGTCCATTTAAATGGTTTCCAGAATAAATGAAACAGTAAAAGAGAAGAGTCTATCCTTTCCCTGTCCCTCTCTCTCCAAACACCTCTCATCTGAAAACACACACAAAGGTAACTATGATTACTGGTTTCTTATGTATCCTTGGTTAAGTGCTGTTATGTGTATAAAAGTAAATACAAACATATTAATTTTTCTTCCTGATTTTGCACTTATTGGGCAAAAAAGTAGAAAACTATATATACAACTCACTATCATTTTTTCTACTTAATATGAGACATTATATTAAATCACATATTATTACCTTAAAAGTACCAAGAACAAAGGAAAAGTGCTAAATATAAGGCTATACAGATATCCTGTAAGAAAATGAAACATACACATAGACTTTTCCATAGAGATTTAGGTTTTCAAAGCTAATAGCAAAGATGATCTAAAACTACACTAAAAAAATGTTAATGAATTATACAACTGTAAATGAGAAACAAGACTTCAATGGGAGTTAAATGAGGTTGCTCCCCTATCTCTAGTATATATTAGCCTCTGTCAGGTCCCTAAATGCCTGTTTACAATGTAGAATTCTACTGTTTAAACTCCTTATGACTGACATAAAAATTAACAAGTTATCTAATTTAAATCAGGAACTTCAATTGACAACACAGCATCTATTCAGGTGGACTGCCTGAAATTACACAACTGAATACAGAAAATACATTTCAGAAAAGAGTAACACCAAGTCAATTCTCAGCTCTCCTGGCATAAAGAAGCAAAAGAAAATACTAGGAACATTTAAAACCTGATAACTGCACCATACACTTTTTCTTCTGCTTACAAATAAAATCGTAAGATGTAAACAGAAAACATTCTATCTTCTAAGCTATACAAAAAAGCTTGATTCTTGTCATCTTCAACTTTATGCCTTTTTGTAAAAAGAAAGAGAAAGAAAGAAAAAGAGAAAGAAAGAAAAAAAGTCAATTGTATTTACAATTATGAGCCCAAGGTTCTTATCTTAAAATTAATACATTAAAACATATATTTATAAGTTATCACAAGAAAATTAAAGTCTAAAAATGTACTAAGTATCATTATACATCAGTTAATGAAGGAGTCACATTCTGAGAAATGTGTCATTAAGTAATTTCATCATTCTATGATCAGAGTATATAATCACACAAACTTAGATGGTATAGCCTGCTACCCACCTAGGCTGTATAATATAAGCCATTGTTCCTAGACTACAAAGCAGTATAGCATGTTACTTTAGGCAATTTTAATAAAATGGTATTTATATATATATATACAGAAAATACAGTAAAAAATGCTGACAATATTGATTTTCCAACTACATTAAAATCTTATGGGACCACTATCCTATATGCAATAGAGTTGAACAGTGCATGACTATATTATCTATTTTTTTAAAAACACAGCTACCAAACATTGCTTACTAATCAAAGAACATTTAATATTATCAAGAAACCATAGCACACTTCAGTAAGTTCAGTGACTTGGGAACTGAAGCAGGGAAGATTGCAGGTTTGAGGTCAGCCTCACAATCTAAATGAGACCCTAAGTAACTTGGATGCTATCTCAAAACAAAACAAAAAAAAACTGGAAGATGTAGCTTAGTGGTAGATATTGGGTTCAATCCCAGTATCACCTGCCTTCCCACCTCTCCCAAAACGGGAAATCACAGGGGCTGGGACTGTAGCTCAATGGCAGAGCACTTGCCTAGCATGTGTTAGGCACTGGGTTCAATCCTTAGCACCACATAAAAATGAAGCAAATACAATTGCTGTGCATCTACAACTACAAAAGAAATTTAAAAAAAAAAAAAAAAAAAAAAAAGGAAACCACAAAGTCTTGGCATTTGTTGGAGAGTTGTGATTGGGTCAGCCATGAAAATTGATAAATGCTATCTCCTCAGATCATGAGACTACGGACACTTACTGGCTATTTGAACTAACACTGACCTTGAGCCTACACCATGACTATTATGACTAACAAGAGGTTTTAAACAATCCATAGGTATGACTCACTTCAATAAATAATAAGAATCCTGGGTCAGGATAGTCTAATCTCAGGTATGCACACATAGTTGCAGATCCATGAGCAACTTGCTGATCTCCTAAGGCAAGTTATCTCATCTGCAAAATGTAGATGGTAGGATGTTGTGAAGATACAAACAGATATCATCATTTAAAGGTAATTTATTCAGTGCCTGGTATGGAGCAAAAGTCTGTTAGCAGAAGTTTCTGATAATGTTTTCATGTTGTCATATACTGTATGTCAATGATGTATTTAAGGCAATGTGCTCCAATACTTAGAGAAAATGAAGTAAAAATATAAATTAAAATGTCATCAATCCCTATCCTTGAAGTGCTTATACATATATATATATATCTTTCTCTTGTGTACATACATATATATATATGTATGTATATATTTAGAAATAACTATAGGACTCATAGACATGTTGCAAACTACAAAATCCATGAAATGAAGGAGGTACTGAATTATCCTAGGTTTGTAGGGATTTAAAAAGTAGGAATAAATGAATAGATGGGAAAAAAGCATGAATAAAATGGAGATATCAAAATTCACAGTATTTTAAGAAAGTGTTAACCAATTAGGTATAAGTAGAAAATAGCATAGTAGGGGGTTACCGAGGGACAGTAATCAGTACAGTAATACCAAAAAAATAATTCACCAGTTTCCACAACGAATGATGGATGGTAGGTAATAAATCTCTAAATACACATATTATTTAAAAGCTTAGGATTTTAAAAACTCAACATTTTACACACTAACCAAAGCAAGTTAGCCTATGGCTAAAAAGGAAAGCAGTCATTTCTTCTAAATAATAGACTTCCAAAAATATTAAAGTGTATAAGATTATACAAAAACATAAGATTTTTAAAATTTATTATTCACTGCAGATTTCTCCATTTCTATATCAGTGGGATATCACCAAGGAATATGTAATGCTTTTCCATAACTTTGAAAAATACATACCAAATGGTCCCTTATGTTTTTTAAAAAATTTTAACATATTATCCATTATTGCTTTGAAAATGATTCTACCATTTTATTTACGATTAATAAAGGTATCAAACTACTAACATCTATTTTTCAAAGTAAAATAAATTGTGCATAATACCAGCATAAGCCATGAATTCATCTAAAGATTTTATATGAGTAAACACATTTAAAATTCAAAACTACTATTATGTTGGTATTATTGTAACAGAGTTACACAGGGGATTAGGTAGTCACCCAGAATTACATAATGAGTGACAGAGCAAAAATTCTAACCCATACTCAATCTTCAAAGTCTTAAGTGATCTCATCAGATCATAATGGAATGAAATTAGAAATCAACACCAAAAAAAAAAAAAAAAACAAAAAAAAAAACAAAAAAACACTACAAAAATTATATGAAGACACCGAGACTGAATAATACACTTCTGAATGATGAATAGATGACTGAAGTAATCAGGGGAGAAATTTTTAAAAACTTAGACTCAAATACAGATACAGCATACCAGAACATCTGGGACACCATGAAAGCAGTTCTAAGAGGGAAGTTTATAGGTGAGTGTTTATGTAAGAAATTCAGACAGATTCCAAATAAACAACCGAACGACGCATCTCAAAATGAACAACATACAAATTTCAAAACCAAAAGAAGGAAGGAAATAATTAAGATGAGAGATGAAATCAATGAACTTGAAAATTAAAAAAGTACACAAAGGAATAATAAAACAAAGAGTTAATTCTTTGAAAAGATAAACAAGATTGATGGGTCCTTACCAAAACTAATCAAAAGAAAAAGGGAGAAGACCCCAAATTAATAAAATTAGAGCTGAAAAAGGACATCACAGAAACTCAGTAGATTATTAGGGACAATTGTGAAAATTTATTCTCCAATATATCAGAAAACCTAGAAGAAATGGATATTATCATTTCTAGACACGTACAGCCTGCCAAGATTCAATCAAGAGGATGCAGAAATCAATAACTAGTAATCAGATAGAAGCAGTAATTAAAAGCCTTCTAACAAAGAAAAGCCCAGGACCAGATGGATTCTCAGCTGAATTCTGCCAGACTGTTAAAGAATTAATGACAATGATCCTCAAATTATTCCATGAAATAGAAAGGGAAAGAATACTTCCAGATTCACTCTATGAAGCAAGTATCACATTCATACCAAAACAAGATAAGGACACATCAAGGAAAAAAACAACAGATCAACATCCCTAATGACTTAAGATGCAAAAATCTCTTTAATAAAATATTAGGAAACCATATTCAACAACATATTGACTGTAAATCACAACCATGTTGGTTTTATCACAGAAATGCAAGGATAGTTTGACATACATAAATCCATAAATGTAAATTTATTCATCACGTGAATAAATGTCATCACACCATCAATAAATGTATTCATCACATAAACAGAATTAACAACCAAAATCACAAAGTCATTTCAAAGATGCAGAGAAAGTCTAACAAAATTCAGTACCCATCCATGATGAAAACACAGAAGAAACCAGGGACAGACAAAACCTACCTCAACGTTGTAACCGCTATATAAGAAAAACCCAAAGCCAACCTCATACTAAAGGAGGAAAAACTGAAAACTTTTCCTTTAAAAAGCTTACCATTCCTATTTAATATAGTGCTAGAAATTCTAGCCAGAGGAATTAGAAGGCAAAGGAAATAACAGGGATAAAAATAGGAAATAAAGAAACCCAATTATCACTGTAGTATGATCCTATACATAAAAGATCCAAAAACTTCAACCAAAAGACTAGTAGAGTTAATAGAAAAATTCAGCAAAGGAGTAACATACAAAAATCAATAGTTTTCTTAAGTACTAACAATGAATCTGCTGAGGAAGAATCAGAAAAACAATCCTTTTCACAACAGCCTCATTAAAAAAAAACAAAAAACCAAAAAAACACCCTAAGAATAAATCTAATCAAGGCAGTGAAAGATCTCGGCAATAAAAACTATAGTAAAGAAGACACAAGAAGATGGAAAGATTTCCCATGTTCATGTATAAGCAGAAATGATACTGTTATTATTACTATACCACCAAAAGCAATATGCACATCCAAGGCAACCTCCATCAAAAACATCAAAGACATTCTTCACAGAACTAGGAAAAACAGTCCTAAAATTCATTTAGAAGAATAAAAGACCCAGAATAGTCAAAGCAATTCCAAGCAAAAAAGCAATGCTGGAAGCCATCACAATATCTGACTTCAAAGTATAGTGTAGAGCTACACTAATAAAAACTGCATGGTATTGTCATAAAAACAACACACAGATCAATGGTACATAAGAGACAAACCCACACTGTCTTCTGATTCTTGACAAAGGCACCAAAAGCATACACTGGAGAAAAGACAGCCTCATTAACAAATGGTGCTGGGAAAAATAGTTAACCATATGTACAAGAATGAAGCTAGACCCTTATCTCTCACCCTTGCACAAAAGTCAATTCAAAAAAGGTTCAAAGATTTAGGAATCAGACCAGAAACTATGCAATTCTTAGAAGAAAACATAGGGTCCAACACTCCAACATACAGGTGCAGACAACAACGTTCTCAATAGGACCCTAAAGCTCAGGAAATAATGCCAAGAGTTAATAAATGGATGACGTCAAATTTAAAAGCTGCGTAGTTAAGGAAGCAAGCATGTGAAGAGAGAACGTACAGAATGGCAGAAAATCTCTGCTAGCTACTCTTCTAGCAGTATTAATATTTAGAACATATAAAAAACACAAATAAATTAAATGATACTTCTCTAAAGAAGAAATATAAATGGCCAACATATCCATGAAAAAATGTTCAACATCATTAACAATTAGGGAAATGCAAATCAAAACTACACTGAAATTTCATCTTACTCCAGTTAAAATGGCAGTCATTAAGAATATAAAAAATAATAAATGCTGAAGAGGATATGGAGAAAAAGGAATATTTTTACACTGTTGGTGGGATTAATTATTCTAACCATTATGAAAATCAGTATGGAAGTTCCTTAAAAGACCAGGCATGGAACCACCATATGACTCAGCCAGCTACAACACTTCTTGGTATTTATCTTAAAAAATTAAAGCCATCATACTACAATGATACATGCATACCCATGTTTATAGCAGCATAATTCACAATAGCCAAATTAGCCTGCGTGTCCATCAGCAAATTAATGGATAAAGAAAGTGTGGTATACATACACAATGGAGTTTTACTCAGCCATAAGGAAAAATTAAATTATGTCATTTGCGATAAAATAAACGGAACTTTAGACTATTAGGTTAAGTGAAATAAGCCAAACTCAGAAGGTCAAGGGTCATATGCTTTTTCTCATATGTGGACATGAGAGAGAAAAAAGGAAAATGAAGGTATGTGCAGAGGTGATTACATGAACAGCAAAGGGAAATCCAGCAGAAGAGAGAAAAAGAACCTGGGGGTAAGGGGAGGGAGTGGGTAAGTACTAGGTAGGGATATTGGCCAAATCATATTGTGTGCAGGTACTAATACATATCAACAAATCTCCCCATTACTAGGCACAGTGGCACAGGCCTGTAATCTCAGCAGCTCAGGAAGCTGAGGCAGGAGGATTGTGAATTCAAACCCAGCCTCAGCAACAGTGAGGCACTAAGCAACTCAGTGAGATCCTGTTTCTAAATAAAATACAAAATAAGGCTGGGGATGTGGCTCAGTGGTTGACTGCCCCTTAGTTCAATCCCCAGTACCAAAACCAAAAAACAAATCCCACCATTATGCACAACTACAATGCACCAATAAAAAAATGTTGGGAAAAAAATCTTATGTGATAATACCTTCCATATTGGACAATGATTATTGTTGAGTGCCAGAACTGAGATTCATTCTGAGGTTATGTTGACTCCAAGATCAAAATTATACTATAATCACTAATACCACAAACTAATTATAAACCACATGTGAATAACTACAATAAATGTCTGAAATCTGTATAAAACTGATTTGTAGTCTGCAATTCCTAGACAACATTAATTTACCTCTAAATTTGTATACAGACCAATGCCTCACTACTAATCTAGTATCACAAAGAGCTAACTTATACCTTACGATAAGATATACAAAAAGCAAACCTTTTCATGTTCATAGATCTGCAAAGAAAACTAGGCTGTAAGAAGGAAATACGGTTAAAAAAAATCTTCGTAAATTTTAACTGTAAATGTGTCCTTACACGAACCCATAGCACTTTAGTATAATAAAATTTTAAATTTCAAAGTAGTTCAGAGTCATCAGTGCCATCTCAGATGTATAGAAGATACAATAGCAAAACTTTTCTAGAGAAATCTACATTCATTCTAAGCCTCCAAAAATTCTGACAAAACTCACTCAACTACCTTAGCCCGTTAAGGGTGGAAGAGAGTAAAAAATGAACTAAAGATAAGGAAACAAGATAATATGACTGATTATCAGCAGACACTAAATAAGAAAAACTTTGAACACAAAAATCAACATAGACATAGATTAACACAGAATAAGCAGGAATTATATAATCATAATTTAAAAAATGAAAGACAAGAATTATGTGTAGAAAACACATTTTTTAAGATGAGCAAGAAGAGTTGGAAAAAAACTAAGATATCTAGAAATAAAAAACATTAAATGAAACAAAATTTTTTTAAAGTAATGAAGCTGCAGGTATAGCTCAGTAGTAGAGTGATTAATTGCCTAGCATTCCCAAGCTTGGTATCAGTTTGATACCCAGCACCACATGGGAACAACAACAACAACAAATGGAAATGAAGGATGGATAAGTTTCCTACATATCATGAGAAAGGTAAGTAAACCGAAAGTTGGGACAGAGGAAATACCGTAAAAATAAAATTGTTTAAAAAAAAAGAAAAAACCAATATGGAAGGAACTTATAAAAGCCTAACAAGTCTATTTAGAGTTTCACTAATGGAGGAGAGAGCTAAATAATGAAAACAAGAATAACCCTGTCTTTACAGAACGTCCAGTCTAGAAAGAAAGACTGACATTACTCAAATAATATAAACATGGCTCAGTGACTCACATCTGTAATCCTAGCTATTCCAGAGGTTGAGGTAGGAGGATCTCAAGTTCAAGGCCAGCCTGGGCAACTTAATGAGATCCTATCTCAAAGTAAAATTAGAAGGGCTGAGGATGTAGCCCAGTGGCAAAGTGCTTACTGAAAATGTGTGAGGTCATGGATTTAAACCCCAGTACACACACACGCGCGCACACACACACAAACAAACCACCCACAATAAATTAAATTAGGAAAATTTACTGAGCACTCCTCTCATTTTAGATCATGGTTAAAAAAGATCCTCCATGAAGAAATATTTGAGATACAAATCAAGTTAACTAGGAAAGTGTTCCTGACAGAAAAGCAGTATATGCAAAGGCATAAAGGCAGGAGGAAACAGGGTACTTTTTCAAAAACTCAAAAGAAAATCACAGTGAAGCATTGTGAAGATGGGGGGGGGGGCAGTTTTTCATGGTGGTGGTACTGGCAATGGTTCAGAAAGCTAGGTCAAGAATTTACAAAGTCTTATAAGTGATTACACATGATCTTTTTAACCAAGACTAATGTGAAGACTGTTGAAGGATTTTAAGCAAAGCAGGGAAAACAATATATTAGAAAATATATTCACAATAATTGAATGCCTCTTTGGGGAATCAAAGACCTTTGGGGATCCTTTTTAATATCCATTATTGAAGCCAGGCAGGGTGGTACATGCCTGTAATCCCAGTGGCTTGGGAGGCTGAGGCAGGAGAATTGTGAGTTCAAAGCCAGCCTCGGCAAGTGAGGTGGTAAGCAACTCGATGAGAACCTGTCTCTAAATAAAATACAAAATAGGGCTGGGATGTGGCTCAGTAGTCCAGTGCCTCTGAGTTCAATCCCCAGTACCCCCCAAAAATTCAACAACTGAGTTGTTGTGTTCATGGTAATCATGCACCTATAACTGCAAACATAAATACATTTAAGTAACTATTAAACCACACAAAGACAAATGGCTTTAAGGTCATTATATATCAATTCCCAGGGGTGGAAGATTACTACCAAGAGATAAAGAAAAGGTAGTTCTTAACTTTTTAAATTTTATTTTATTTTATTGGTACTGGGGATTGAACCCAGGGGCATTTTATTGCTGAGGCACTTTCCCCAGGCTTTTTTATTTTGAGACAGGGTCTCTCTCTAAGTTGCTGAAGTTGGCCTCAATCTTGTAATCCCCCTGTCTCAGCCCACCAAGTTGCTGGGATTACAAGTGCCTGGCTTAACTTTTTAATATAATAAAATTCTACATTTTTCTTAATCTAAAATTGTTTATGACTTTCATTATTTTAACATACTGTCTTTCGTATATTTAATTTTTAAACTTCTAAAATTTATTATCTACTGTGCCTACTAACCACTTCTACTGTGCCTATTAACCACTTCTTAATTTTAACCATTTTTTTCATTTCTGTAGCCTCTCTAGATTAAATAATCTTATATTTATCATTTATTTTATTTACAACTCAGATGAGCATGTTAAACTGAGTTTTATATGCACTGCTATTTTTCGCTTTTTTACAGTTTTAAAAATATTTTAATATGCCTCTGCTATATTATCTTTAATACACTGTTTCTTTTACCTTTATTGTTCAGAGTGTTTAAATTTTTCACTGCTTTAGTATTCAATTTATATTTACTTAAAAACTTTTAGCTCTCTGTGCTTATTGGCTGCCATGAGCTGAGAAGATTTCCTCTGCCATGCTTTTCTGCCATGATGCTCTACGCCTCATCTGAGGTCCAAAGCAATGGAACTGGCTTAACATGGACAGAGTCTCTGAAGCCATAAAGTCCAAAATAGACTTTTCCTTCTCTAAGCTGCTCTTATCAGGCCACAGACAGTAAAAATTCACACTGTATGTGCATCTATACATATCTATATATTTTTATGAATACATAAGCAGAGGGAAATCTGAAGAACTGATATTGGTTACTGTGAAGGGTTAGAATATGAGGGAGACTATTTTACTACTCAGTATTCTTGTTGCTGTGACCAAAACACCTAAAAAGAACAACTTGAAGGAAGATTGTGAGTTACAGCTCTTGTAATCTAATCACTTTAACTCTGAACATTTCTACATTAACAAAGGCACTTTGGTGGGGGGGGGGGGGGATACCTCACAGCCAAACCATAACAGAATGAAGAGAAAATGTATTAATTTTTTTTTCATTTATTTATATCATTTTTATCTTAGTACAGTTTTTAATCTATTTGAATTAAAAGTAAATACTTTTCAGAAAGTGTTTAAAAAATAAAAAAAGCAGATGATTCTCTAATCTCTCACTTGTGTTACCATGTTTCACCTGACCACCTTTATTTTTACATTTGAAACTTTGAAACAGTCACATGAATTTGAAAAGAAAAATGTTTATGGAGGTCCCTATGTACCCTTCACCCGGTTTCAAGATGCTAAACCATGGTAACATCTTGCAAAACTACAGCATAGTATCAAAACCAGTTGCAAAACTAGAGCATAATCTGAAACTAAGAAATAGACAACTTTATCAACCACAAAACTTGTTCTTATTTCACCATTTTTGTGTGTGCATGTACAAATATTCAGATATACAGTTTTATGCAATTTCATCGTATGTATAGACTCATGTAACCATCCCCTGCACACACACAAAATGTTCAATCCCCAGAAAGATCCCTAGTGTCTTCATCATTTATAAAAACCTTGGGGCTGAAGATGTAGCTTAGAGGTAGAGCACCATGTTGACATGTATGAGGCCCTGGGTTGTACCACCAGGATTACCAAAAAAACAAAACAAAACAAAACAAAACCCAAAACAAAATGAAGTTTGAAGCAGACCCTAAATTGATATATGTTTAAGACAAAGTATAGAATTACTCATGGAAGAGAAAGACTTGGGCAGTGTATTGAAAAGGGAAGAAAACAAAGTTGAGCAGTAGGAGAGGAGGATTTTTTGAGAGTTGTATAAACACCTGTTGACTGGGAAGAAAAACACAAATAGGATTCTGTAAAAATTTTGTTCTGTGATGTTTTCTACAGCTGTTTATTCAAAAAAGATAATGCATGCTCCTGTGTACTGATTTTAGGTAATATGCAATAATGAGATGGGTACCAGGTTTGGAGGCAGGCAAGTCCAGCTGACTTTGGACTACACAATTTTCAAGACTAGCTGATTTAAATCCCAAAGAAACCATAATCTAGCCGAAATCTAAGCTACATGCATCACAATTTTTCTAAAATTCATCCTGTGCTCCAAAAATTATTTATATTCTTTTAATGAGCTATATTTAAATGAGGACTTCTTTTACTCCGATGAGAAGAACATAAGCTTAAATATTACTTATTTTACATGAAAAATTATGACAGTAGTATAATTACATAATCCACACAGAAGTATATGGCAGCATTACAGTACAGTAACAAAAGTGCAAAAAATTTACTGTACATCCATATATACCACCACTACATATATACTACTATACTTCATTGACTGCAAAGTACAAGACAAACTTTGTTGCAAAACCAACATCTGTCAGAATGGTAGATATTTTCTGGCATTCTTACTCATTGAAAAATGGGAGACAGAGATACCTCCAGAGCCTTGATGAAGAATGGGAAAACAGACCCAGGAAAGTATTCATATATTCCTTGAAATCCCTAGAAGCCTCAAGGTTAGCACAATCATCTTTGGGCATACCCAGTTTAGAACATAATCACAATGGTTTGAACAGATGTTTTTCATTGTTAATACATCTGCATTTCACTTTTAGAATCTAAGGTGTCAAAATCACATTTAATTCACAAAGCAATAGATGCATATAAGCTCTTGAGATTAAAAGATTTCTGGGCTGGGGATGTAACTCAGTATGGGTAAACACACACACACACACACACACACACACAGTTTCTGTCAATATTTATATATTTACCAAGAAGGGACAAAAATACAGGAAGGAAGGAAAAGTCTATAAGGATATATAACAAACTATTAACTAAGGGAAATATATGGCAGCAAGTGAAGAAAGATTTTCACTTTTAACCTACTATTCACAATTATTTAAATTTTCAATATACAGTTGCTTCTGACCTCTGTAAGTAACTTAACTCCATTATGCCTCAGTTTACTTATCTGTAAAATAGAGATAATAGTTATCTACCTCAAAAGGATGATGTAAACTACTAAGAAAAATACTTGGTACTTGGTAAGCCTTCAAAAATTAAATATTAGTACATTATTGATATTATTAAATGTAATATCTTTAAAAATGAACATAAATCATTTTTTCAAATGTTAACTGTTGAAAAGTGTGCTTTGAAACAGTATCAAGAGAGCTGTACTTATTTTTCATAAAACTTTACAAATGCAGCTAAGTATCTGTGGATCAGACAGCAGGGATTCACAGTACCTGCATAATCAACACTTAGTAAATGTACAAAACTATACAGTGAAAAATGAAAGAAATTATTCTGCAAGATATATATGATACTGCTGCATTTTAAACCACAAATCAAAAGAAAAACAAATGTAGTTAAAGAGAAACGTAAGAAATACACATTTTTAGATATAGTTAGGATAACTCATCATCAAAGCAGACTACTTCATCCAAGAAAAGAACAAAATCTCTCAAATTAGAACACATACAGACATGGCAGTCACATTTCTGGACAGAAAGAAAATAGAATCAACATCCGCCATATTTTATGGCTTGTTGCTCTTGGCTGTTTTGAAATACAATTAAGAAAAAAGTAAAAATTCCTACTAATTCCAATTAGAAGAAAAAGATGAATATATATGAAAAGTACTTAGAATGGAAAGGTCGAATCAAGTGATTCCAAAATATCATCTACTTTAGAACATGAAAGTTTTTAAAAGAAAATAACCCACTGTGGCTTAACAAAAAGGCAAAAATAACCTCTAGCAGATCGTGAAAACCTTGAGATATGCTAACCATTCTGCAAAACAAATTTTAGTTAGTTGCAACTAATTGACATGTTTGGATAAAACAATTAAGTCTAACAATTTTTTTTTTAAATGGGAAAAAATTGAGCTTGTGGATTAGGGTGAGAATGGGGGAAGAGGCACAAAGAAACATATGAATGATGCAAATTCATGAGCTTCCTTTTCTTGGGGGGGGGGGGAGGTTTACAGAGCTACATCTCCAGCCCATTTTGGTTTTTTATTCTGAGACAGGGTCTAAGTTGCTTAGGGCCTCACTAAATTGCTGAGGGTAATCTCAAACTTGAAACCCTCCTGCCTCGGCCTATACAGTCATTGGGATTACAGGTATGAACTACCACACTTGGCTCATACTTGATTTTTTATGATCAAGAACCCAATAAAATCCTAATAAAAGATGAAAATGAAAAAAAAAAAAAATAGACGAGTATGAAGCTCTTATTTGCCCAGCATGCTCAAGGACCTAGATTTGATGTTCAGCAACACCCGCACCAGTATGCACATCCACATCCACTACAGTTTCTATTAATTTTTTGTTGTTGTTATTTTGGTACCAGGGATTGAACCCAGGGGCATTCATTCATTCATTCATTCATTCATTCATTCAGAGATAAGATAGGGTCTTCTAAATTGCTGAGGCTGGCTTTAAACCTGTGATCTTCCTGCTTCAGCCTCTCAAGTTACTGGGATTACAGGTGTGCACTTCCATCCCCAGTAGCCACCTGCCAAGCTCTATTAAATACTTTTAATTGCTTTTGATGAGCTTAATCATAAAAATGAATTGCATTTAAGTAAAATAATTTTCTGATTTTATTATTAAACATTTTTTTTCGGTACTGAGGATTGAACTCAGGAGTACTTGACCACCGAGCCACACCCCCAGTCCTATTTTGAATTTTATTTAGAGACAGGGTCTCACTGAGTTGCTTAGCACCTTGCCGTTACTGAGGTTGGCTTTGAACTTGCAATTCTCCTGTCTCAGCTTCCCAAAGTGTGGATTACAGGCGTGTGCCACCGCACCCAACTAAACAAGTTCTTTTAATTTCTTAAGAAATAAATACCCTGGTACTTGTATACCTAAAACTGAGCACACATGAAATAATATGATGTCCAATAAAAGTAGCAATGTCTCTGAGGTTTCATAAATAATTTACTTTGTTGGCTTATTCCCAGTTTTATTTATGACATGTTTTAAATTTATGACACTTCAGTAAGCATATCCTAATCATCAATTTGATTCACTCAACAACAATTAACAAATATAGAAATCAAAATCCCTAATTATGGAATAAAAAAAACTTAAAACTTACTACTACCTATTTATTGTGGTACAGGGCCTCACGGGTGCTATGCAAGTGTTCTATCACTGACTTACATCCTTACCATCTATCTACTTTATTTATTTTTATTTTTATGTTTTGGTACTGGGGATTGAACTCAGAGGCACTTGACCACTGAGCTACATACCCACCTGAGGCTGAATTTGAACTTGCAATCCTCTTGCCTCCACCTCCCAATTCAATCTACTTTTAAAAGGTACTTCAGAAAAGGATTTAAAGGATATTTAGAATACTGGTTAATCTATTTTTTCATAAGACTTTAGAAAATACTGGCATATTAAAACTATGCAGTTGAAAAAGGAGGTTAAAACTGAAAACAAATTTCAATTCATAATTAAAGAGCCTTGTATTCATTCATTCATTCATTCATTCATCATTCACTCAATAGCTAATAGTATCAGGTATTAAACCTACAATGAATAGATTTTAAACACCCAACTCTCATCTTCATTCAGGCAAAAAGTTAACAAAATCTTACTTAATAGTTTAGTATACAGTATTTATATATATACTTAGTAAAATATAATCAGAACTGAAATGACTATACAGATCACTGACTTGGCATTCATATTTAAGTGTAAGGAACTAAAAGGTTATAGAAAATGCTTTTTGAGTGGGACATGCTTGGTATCATTGCAGAGTGAATGGATAGAGATTATGACAATTTTGTTGGAGGATCCTTAAATACTAGCATTTATTGTTCTTATTCTCTGGGACCTTCAGTTTTCCTGAGAAGACAATCCTCTAATCATCTGTCTTAGGGCATACACTGGCTAACAACACTCTAATGGAAGAATGAAAGAAATGGGGCTCAAGGGGAAGTCAAACCACTTAGTAAAAGAGTTTTCATTTAACCTTGCTGTGTTCTGCCAGAAATTTTGATATGTCAAATGTACTTAAAGACTCTATCTACTGCTTAAATTCTCAAGAAAATAGTGAAAAAGAAAGGAGAAAGTCAAGAGATCTGCTCCACCTGGGTGGAAATCTTTAAACAATTACTTAAAAATGAGATGAATAAAGTGAACATTGATGTAGTCAAAAGAAAAGTCATATTGATATACTTTCAGAGGCTGAAAAGACCTGTGGAAGACTCTGATGGTAGCCCTACATTAAAGGACCCTAAGCAAATCTGCTTTATTCACCCTATCTTAGGAAAACTTTTAAAACTGGAAGGTAAAAATGACTCAAAGAAACTTTAGCTCAACTTGCCTGAGCAGATGTTCCTAAAGGCCTCAAGAGGCAGCCTAGGTCCTTGCCAGGCCACAGTTGGGGGCCCAAGGTCGAATGCATGCCAGTGAACAAAATACAGAGATAGAGATGTCTCTGGGGCTCCTTGTCACAAGCAAACCATGCTCAAAGGCTACAGACATATTGGTAAAGTCTTCACAGTGGCTATAGTTAAAATTAGAAGGACATAAGAATATAAGAGTTTATGGGACTTAGGTAAAAGTTTGGATAAAAAGCAGAATGCCTGAACAGACTTATGGAAATGTTTATTAGGTCTGACTGGAAAATGTTTCCCCTGTTTAGTAAAACAAAAGGCATATTAATCTTTCAGATAATATTGATTGGACATGCTAAGTGGGAAATGATGAAAATAACTGAGTCTACAGATGTTACTTTCAAACATTCAGAACAGAAGCTAGACAAATTCTTTACATGACAGCCCTGCACAGAGCTTATAATCACCATTTAGCAATGACCACTAAGTTTCTGTACTAGAAAATTTTCCTTTGACAAGTAATTTGTTTACCATCAGATACTACCTGAGATTGCCTCTATGATCAAAGGACATAAAATAGTACAAAAATCTGAAATATGCATACTATCCTGGGCAATGATAGAAAAATATTTTAATGGGAAGGCAGTCTGCAAGAATGTGGTAACAAAGGAATACATCATATTCATAAGCAAGTAGAGTTTGTTTGCTTTAATTTTTTCCAGTACTGGGGACTGAACCCAAAGGCACTCTACCGCTAAGCTAATCCCCAGTTGTTTCCTTTGCCCTCCCTGCTCTCTCCCTTTCTTTCTTTCTTTTTATGGGGACAGGGTTTGCAAAGTTGATTAGTGTCTTATTAAATTGCTATGGCTGACCTCAAACTTGGGATTCTCTTGCCTCAGCCTTCTGAGTCACTGTGATTACAAGCATTTGCCACTGTTCCTGGCTAGAATCTGTTTTATGACAGCATATAATGGAAAACAATCTTACTATAAGCCTGTAAATGGAGACAGAGTGGCTCTGTTCAGAATTGACCTGGAATCTAGGAAGTAAATGAATAAGGGGCAACTGTAATTACACTTGTCCATAATGATACCAAATATATGAACAAGGGTCAATTCTGGTACAGCAAATTCCTCGTAATTCTTACTGATTTCTTCTGTAATAAAATTGAATTACATCATGACCATACAAAAATATGGCATAGCACTAAAATTGTTGGTAAGATGCAATTAACTTATGTCTTATGAGGACACTGATATTGATAATCAAATATATCAGGAGATTTAGTAGAGCCTCTTCAAGAGATAAAACTGATATACAAATGAATGACTTAAGGGAGATTTAGCTAACAATCAACTAATTTCTATCTAAATAGTCTTATACAAGTTTATCCTGAGATACAAACAGTGGTAAACCAAGGAGTAAAATCAGTAAACTAGTACAAGAAAGTCAAAATGTATGGAATGGCTATATAAATCAGATTAGTTGCCTCCTTAAGTTTATCCTTACTATACACACTAGTTCCTCCAAAAGATAGGCATACATCAGCCCTCAGTATCCATGAGTTCTCTTTTTCTGTTTTGTTTTGTTTTAGTACTAGAGATTGAACCCAGGGACACTTTTACCACTAAGGCACATCCCCAGCCTGTGTAATATTGAGACAGGGTCCCACTAAGTTGCTGAGGCTTCCTTGAACTTAAGATCCTGTCTTCGCCTCCAAAGTCACTGTGATTACAAGGGTGCACCACCATACCCATGAGTTTTGCATTGTGGATTCAACCAAACACAAATGGAAAAAACTTGGGGAAAAATACTGTCTTTGTAGGGAATACCTATAGACTTTTTTTCTTGTCATAATTCCCTAAACAATACAGTGAAACAAATATTTATACAGCATTTACATTGTATTAAGTATTATAAGTAATCTGGAGATGATTTAAAGTACATACGAGTATGGTGTATATTATACGTATATATAATGCCATTTTATAGAAAGGACTTGAGCATCCAAATTTTGGTATTCTTTGGAGTCCTGAAACCAATTCCCCAAGAATATTGTAAGATGATCGTATCCAAAGTTACTATTGCTGTGACTATCATACCAATTGTGTAGTAAATGTAAATACACAGACAAATGTTATCAGAAAACTGATCTCCAGGCCTATGCAATGTCCAGTTTGATAGGACCAATTGCCTAGGGGTTTTGGCCACTGAACAATTTAACAATGTGGTTTTGGGTCTCTCAGAATCAGTTCTAACCTCCAGTAGAAGTGAAAACTAAAGGTATAATCTAACTTCTGGGAAGCTAAAGCTAACCCATGTAGATGGAACCCTAATAAAAACTGTGGACAACAAGGGCTGATTTTATTCAACTGGCAATACTCACACAATTGTGGCCAGAAGGAGGTAATGCTGTTCATGAATCTATAGGAAGAGGATGATCAAATTATTTGGGTCTCTCCTAGGCTTTGCAGTTTATGCAACTCTTCCCCTGGCTGATTTTAATTTCTATAGTCTTTCTGTAATAAACAGATTTCAGTGAATTCTGAGAGTCCTAATAAATTATCAACCCTGGGAACAGCTTTGGGAACCCCTTAAACTTAAAATTATTGTCAGAAGTGAGAATATTCTTGTGAAATTTTCCCTCAAAGTATAAATCTGGTAAAACTCATTGAGTACCAAAATTTTTATTCATACATTTTCTTGCTTCATCTTCACAATTCTTTTGTGATAGGTACTATTTTGAATATGAGCCATAAAATAAATAACTTATTTTAACCCAGATATTAAAAGTAAATGGCAGAGTCAGGATATGAAACAAAAAGTGTGACATAAAGTTTTGTGCTCTTAATATATTACACTGCCTTCCTTAGATGCCTGCTAAGATTCTTTTTTTTAATTCTATTCTGAATCTATAACTAGAAGATCTCTAAAGTCACATGAAACCATGTGAATCTATGAGCAACTAAATAATTCCAATGTACTTAAAAGCAAATTTTAATCTTTACTATTGTTATTTTACTTCCCTAAGACTTAAATTGTCATATTATAAAATTTCAAACCTCTGTACTACATTAAGAACACATATAAAAATACTGTATTAACAAAACACAAAAAAGATCTATCAAAATATATTAACAGAAACCTAAACCAAGTCCACTAAATTAACTAATTTGAATAACTACTTCCAAAAGAAACAATACTGATAACATTTTTTACATTAAAAATTACCAATTTGCTGGGAAATAGTTTTTGTTTTTTGTTTTTTTTTTAAGATAAATTTTGGTCAGGCAAAATTTCACCATTATTAACATAATTATTTTTGTTACTTTATAAATACATGATTTTTATACTTCCTATCCAAATATATAAAAATCAGACACTAATATAATAAAGATTTGTTGCTTATATTTACCTAAAGTGAACATAAATGTCATTTTTTAAAGCTGCATAATATCCCTCCAAATTAATTTAACAACATTTAGAAAATATTGGACATCCAAGTTGTTTCCTTTTTTTCTGCTTTAGTAATATTACAATGAACATCCCTCTGCATGTTTACTAAATGACTTTCATTTTTGTATCTATAGTTCTTACAGTGTCTGTTTCATATGAAGCGTCTGACAAACATTAGTTGAATTGAACATACTTCTACATTTTTAAAATTTTTTTAAAGATAATTTCCTAAGAGTAGAATTAATACAAAGAGTATGAACTTCTTTATGATTCTTACAACATACTTTCCAAAATATTATGTCATTTTGTAATCCACAATAAATTCATATACTCATCCATTACAATATTTGCCAGCCCTAGATTTCAACATTTAGAAAAATCAATACTTGTTTATACATAATCTGATATCTTAAACTGCTTTACCTTTCAAAGAAGTAATGATCCTGAAGGTGTCACACTGGCATTATTTCTATTTCATTTTTTAACAAAGTAAAAAAAAAAAAACAAACACCTATTTAATAATTCTAATTCAGGAAACTAAGTTATTTAGGAAAATGTGGTTGAGGCCATGACCTAAATCCATTTTGTCAACATAACAGCCAGCATTAGGGTAATTTGGTCCCTAAGGACAGTGAATTCTTTTCAAACATTTGAGAGGATTTCTTTCAGAATAGATAGTAACTAACGCATTGATAGTAGGCAAATAATCTAAAATAAATAAATTAATGAAGGTTTATATAATTATAATCTGACAAAAATTCAAACTAGAATTACAGAAGGAAAATCTATACTGGGTAGAAACTGAGTTTCCTAAAACTTACCTCAGAAATTCAGGCAAATTATCAGATATTAGCAAATTAAGTTGACTATGAAGAGGTCAGCTTCTTCCTTTCACATCTTTTTAAAGTAACTCTGTTGGGTAATTCTACATTTCCCTACTTTGACAACTAAAAAATCAAATTTGTACTTTATTAGAATGAGAACATTATAAGCTTTTTAGTGTTTGTTTTTGTCTATATTGCCATGTTTAAAATTGGTAACTTTCAATGTTACCACAACTACTTAATTCCGTTTTCCTGTCCTTTGATTTTAGCTTAAATTAATAGCCAGGAAACCTGCTAGAATTCACAGTGGAGTTCTTTTTCACTAGCTAGGTTGCAATCATTTTAAATTAAAGTATTTATTCACTAAGATGGTAAGGCACTGGTGCTAGATTGCTAGGAACCATACAAAGATGAGTAAGACATGATTCCTGTCCTCAAAGAACTTACAATCTAGTAGAGGAAGACAGACATGCAAACAAATAGAAAAAATACAAAGCACAATGTGCTGGTTGTTAAAACAGGTACAAACAAAGTTCTACAGGAGTACAGAATGGTGAGGTTAATTCTGGTTGGGGTGATCTGGAAGACTGGGCCAGCAGAAAAGTAGTAGAAAACTTTGCCCCTTAGAAAATGCAGTAGTATTACAGCCCAGCTGGGTTAGGGTCAAAGCCCCACTCCCCACAGAAGGTTTTCCTAAAGGAGATGGAGCCAGGGCCCTAACCCAGTTAGGTAGGTGATTCGTTGATTTCAATTATGATTGCCAACACTTTCTCTTTCTCTGGTGCAGATAAATGTGCTTTCACAAGTATTTTACTTTAATAACAAAATATTAAGTAACTTACACAAAAATGTAAGTTACCTCAGCCTATATTGTTAGAAAGACCTCAGGTGGTACCCTGATCATACAGGACCAAGCAAAAAAGTGAGCACTTCAGCATATTTTATGTGGTGCTCCAATAAATGTTTTGCTACTGATATCTTAGAAAGACGAAGAGACAATTCCAGAGAAGTAATCTGAGTATTCTACTATCTGTACTTTGTTGAAGATGTAATTACTTTTAAATTTTGAAAATAAACTAATGACACAATAACATTCCTTTTCCTGTCATAATTTTTTAAAAAAACCAGCAGGTAACACTGCCAGTTTCCACTCATTTCCAGGAATAAGAGGTAGACAAGATAACATAACCAATAAGTAATATTTAACAGGTACCACACGAGGAGTGAAACTAGAAAGAGAATAAATACAAACATATGTTAAAGTACAAAAGAAAAAACAAACCATGAAGCAAGTAATATCATGTACACAGAGTTAGAAACATTAAATCTCTAAAAACTTAAAAAGACAAAGTATTAGTTTCCACTGTTTCATCCTGTTGCCACTTCATGGATGGATCCCTCAAATTTCTTTAATTTGTAGATATAGCATTTCACTCTGCTATAAAAATTTTAAAAATCTGAATTTCATAACTGCTGTTTATAGACATCCTAAAGAAGCCTTATTTTAGTGAACAGAAAGGGAAACAACAGAATCTCAGTCATATGTACTATATAAAGAAAAATGTCACAAAATTATTATAAAATTTAACTGATTATTCTCTTAAGTATTACATACATTCCCATTTCATTTGTTTGTTCTATTAAGTTTTACAATGTTTTGAAAGGAAGAAGGGAAGGAGGAAAGAAAAGAGGAAGAGAGGGAGGGGAGGAAAGGCAGGCAGGTAACAGGCAGGAAGGAAGGCAGTCACATCCTATCTGAATTAATGAAGATATTCCATTATATAGACTTATTTTACAAATAAACTTACAATTCAAAAGGATTTGCTATCTAACAATTAGCTAAGCAAACTACAAAACATGATGAAAGGGTTATAAAAAATCGGTAATAGTATAAAGGAAACTTACAACAAATAAGAAACACAAAACCCCAATAAGTACTAAAAAATAATACACAAAAATACAAGTTCTACTAAACATAACAAAATTCATCCTATAAAAGAACCGCAAATTAAAACAACAAAATAGTATTTAAAATATTCAATTAGCAGAAAAAGAAAAGATAACATTCAATGCTAAATCTTCTTCAGATGTAAAATTCCTCCTACTCTTATGTTTGTTTGGGTTTTAAAACAAGATGGCCCGAAAATTATTAATGCATGCAAGGGTGTGATGTAATGCCTCCATTGACTGGGGGCAATGACAGTAAGTATAACTTGTCATCGATCAGTGGTGAGATTCTTAAAAGTTTTTGTGGTTTTCGAGTTCATACCCTTTAACCATTAATTCTACTACTATGAATCTGAATTTTATAAATAATGACATAGACAAAGATTCACATATAGTGGCATTTCAACATAAAGTCTTGTAAACTGGAAACAACTACAATGCCAAACATTAGGGAAATGGGTCATTATAAGATTAAATATTATGCAGCCATTAAAAACTACCTTGAGTTCTTTACTCATGAGGAGAAATATACAGTATGAAACACTTAAGTAAAACAAAGTAGGTTCTACAATTTTAAGATGGTCTTAAATAAAACGATGTTTAAAAGAAAGCAGAGATCTTGTGTCTTATTACTTTGCCAAATTCATTGATTAGCTCTAACAGGATTTTTTATGGAATCTTTAGGATTTTCTACATATAAGATCACAGAATCTGCAAACATAATTTCACTTCTTTTCCAATGCTGATGTCTTTAACATCTTTTTCCTGTCTCATTTTCTGAGTAGAACTTCCAACATTATGTGGTGGCAAAAAAACAAAAAACAAAAAAACCACTCCTGACTTTTTCCTGATCTTAGAGGATCTCAGTCTTTTACTAGTGACTATAATGGTAACTAAGTAACAGAACATGTACTCCATACCCCAAAACCAGTTTCATTTCCATATGCTAATCTTAAACAATCCAAAAAATGAAATGAACAAAAATTTTACTTAAAATAGCACTGAAAAGAATAAATTATGTGGAATTAACCAAACAGGTGAAGAATTTACACACTGAAAACTATAAAACACTGCAGAATGAAATAGAAGAAAATACACACAAATAAAGAAATCCCATGTTCAAGTATTAGAAGACTTAATATTGGTAAGATGTCTTCTACCCAAACCATCTACTGATTCAGTGTAATTCCTATTAAAAAAAAATGACATTTTCTGGAGAAACAGAAAAATCATTCTAAAAGTTCATATGGAATCTTAAGGAACAGTAGAGAGAAAAAATGAACTTGAAAAAGACAAATTTGGAGAAAAAACATACCATCATTTCACAATTTACTACAAAAAAACAACAGTAGTAAAAACAGAGTACTGGCATAAGAACAAACAGAGATTGATGGAACAGAGCCCAGAGCCGAGAGATAAACCATATATATAATACACACACACACACACACACACACACACACACACGATTTTTGACTAGAGTGCCAAGACTATTCAGTAGGGGTAAGGGCAGTCTTTGCAACTAATGGTACTGGCAAAAATGGATATCCACATGTTAAAAAAAAAAGATGGATCTTTACATCACATATGAAAACTAACTGAAAATAAATCCAACACCCAAACGTGGCTGACAACTATAAAACTTTGAGAAGTAAATATAAGAGAAATCTTCATGTCAGTATAACTTGTCTACAATCAGTGGTGAGATTCTTAAAGTTTTTGTGGTTTTCAAGTTCACACCGTTAACCATTAATTCTACTACTATGAATGAATATAAGATTCTTGGACTTACTTATGAATGGACTTAGCAATGGTTTGATCTGCTGTTGTCTTTAAAATGACAAGGACATGGGTAACAACAACATAAGATGGACCTCATACATCTGACAAGGAATTAAGAATACATAAAAAACTCTTAAAACTCAATAACAAAAAAACAAAAAATCTGATTTTTGCCAATTCAAAAATGGGCATAGGACTGAAATATAAACACTTTTCCAAAAAAGGTATACAAATGGCCAATAGGCACAGGAAAAGATACTCAACATCACACTCATTAGAGAAATGTAAATCAAAACTACGAGATACCACTTCCCAGCTACTAAGATGGCTAACATCATCATAGCAGGGAGGGACCAGAAAATAAGTGTTGGTGAGGACAAATAGAAAAACTTTATACACTGCAGGTAGGAATGTAAAATGGTACAGCCACTATGAGAGACAGTATAAGCGCTTGAAATAATTAGAAACAGAATTACCACATGACCCAGCAATTCCATTTCTGGATATATTCACAAGATAATTGAAAGCAAAGGCTTTGTACATTCATGTTCACAAATTAAAAAGTTTTGTGCATCAAGACACTATCAACAGAATAAAAAGGCAACTAGCAAAATGAGAAAACATATTTGCAAATCACACTGTGATTAAGGAATAAATATTAAAAATATATTATTTAAAATAGCCAAGAAATACAAGTAACGCAAGTGTCTATCCACAAACAGATAATGTGGTAAACGCATAATATGGAATAGTATTCTGCCTTAAAAAGGAAGTCAGAATAAATTGGCAAACCAAATACTGGAGGCCAACAGGGCACCAAATGTACAAAACTACAACAGATCCACACCAAGGCACAGTATAATAAAAATACCCAGCATACACAATAAGGATACAATTTTAAAATCTGCAAGAGAAAAGTTTCAGATTACATACTGGAGGAAACGGATTTGGATCTGAGTAGATTTCTCAAGCCAAACCCTCAAAGCCAGGAGATCCTGGAACAACATACACCAAGCTCTGAAAGAAAATGGATGCCTGCCAACAAAATCAAGATTCAGATTTGATGACAAAATAAAACCCTTCCAGACAGGCACAATGGAGCATGGCTGTAATCCTAGAACTGGAGGCTGAGACAGGAGAATCACAAATTCAAAGCCAACCTTAGCAACAGCGAGCTGCGAAGCAACTCAGTGAGACTCTCTCTCTAAATAAAACACAAAAAATAGGGCTGAGGATGTGGCTCAGTGGTTCAGTACCCCTGACTTCAATCCCCAGTACCAATAAATAAATAAATAAATAAATAAATACCTCCCATGATAAACAAAAGTTAAAAGAATTTACAATGAGAAAGCCTACACTATAGAATATTCTCAGCAAAATATTCCATGAGGAGGAAATGAAAAACAACGCTACAAATCAGCAAAAGGACGAACTACACTAAAGGAAAAGCCAATCAAAGGAGAAATCAAGTCAAGTTAACAACCAAAAATAAACCAAAATGACCAGGGATACAAACCATATTTCAATAATGACCCTGAACATTAATGGCCTAAACTCATCAATTAAAAGACAAGGACTGGCAGATTGGATTTTAAAAAGACACAACAATATGCTGCCTTAAAGACACTCATCACATAGAAAAAGACATCCACGTTTATTAAAAAAACAAACAAACAAACAAAAAACACTTTTCAATTTCATAAATCAAACAGACCACAACACAATAATACTGGGTGACTTTAACACACCTATCTCACCACTGGACAGATTTTCCAAACAAAAACTAAACAAAGAAACCATAAAACTCCATAATATAATCAAAAATTTAGAATTAACATGTACAAAATATTTCATCAACAAGTGATGGTACACTTTTTTCTCAGCAGCACATGGATCCTTCTCTAAAACAGACCATGTTATGTCACAAAGCAAAGTCTTATTACCAAATACAAAAAAATAGAGATACTACTCTTCATTCTATCAAACAATAATGAAATGAAATTAGAAATAAATGGTAAAATAAACAATAAAAGCTACTCCAACATCTATTGAATGATGAATGGATAACAGAAGACATCAGGGGGAGATAAAAAAATTTGTAGAGGTAAATAAGAACTCCCATACAACGTAGCAAAATCTCTGGGACACTATGAAGGCTGTGTTAAGAGGAAAGTTCATTGCACTGAACTAAGTCATTAAAAGAAAAAAAAGTCAAAAAATGACCTGATGTTACATCTCAAAGCTCTAGAAAAAGAAGAGCAAATCAACACTAAAAGAAGCAGAAGACAGGAAATAATTAAAATCAGGGATGAAATCAATGAAACTGAAACAAAGGAAATAATTCAAAAAATTGACAAAACAAAAAGGTCGTTCTTTGAAAAAATAATAAAAATTGGTATTTTTTTCCATTAGCCACCCTAATGGAAAAAAAAGAGAGAGAAAACTCAAATTGCTAAAATTTGAGATGACAGTAGTGTTCAGACACTACTGAAATACAGAAGGTAATTAGAAACGATTTTGAAAATTTATACTCCAGTAAAACAGAAAATCCCAAAGATATCAACAAATTTCTAGAAGCATATAATCTGCCCAAACTGAATCAAGAGGACATACACAACTTAAACAAATCAATTTCAAGCAAGAAAACAGAAGGTGCCATCAAAAGCTTACCAACCAAGAAAAGCCCAGGACCAGACAGACTCTCAGCCAAATTCTACAAGACCTCCAAAGGAAGAATTAATACCAATACTCCTCAAACTATTACATGAATTAGAAAAGGAGGGAACCCTACCTAAACTTATTCTATGCAGCTAATATCACCCTGATTCCAAAAACAGACATCAAAGAATGACACATCAAATAAAGACACATCAAAGAATGAAAACTTCAGACCAATATCCCTGATGAACACTGACACAAAAATTCTCAATAAAATTCTGGCAAATTTCATACAAAAACATATTAAAAAGATAGTGCATTACAATCAGTGGGTTTTATCCAAGGTATGCAAGGTTGATTCAACATACAGAAATCAATAAACGTAATTCATCACATCAACAGATTTAAAGACAAGAATCATATGCTGAGAAAGCATTTGACAAAATACAGCACCTCTTCATGTTCAAAACACTAGAAAAACTAGGGATAGTAGGAACATATCTCAATTATAAAAGCTATCTATGCTAAACTGAAGGCAACATTATTCTAAATGGAGAAAAAATGGAAGCATTCCCTGTAAAAAAGGGAACAAGACAGGCATGCTCTCTTTCCCCACTTCTATTCAACATAGTACTTGAAACTCCAGCCAGAGCAATTAGACAAAGGAAATTAAAGGGATACAAATAGGAAAAAAAGAACTCAAACTATCATTATTTGCCGATATGTTGATTCTATACTTAAAAGATCCAAAGAATTCCACCAGAAAACTTCTAGAATTAAAAAATTCAGCAAAGTAGTAGGATATAAAATCAATACCCATAAATCAAATGCATTTCTATATATCAGTGATGAATCCTTTGATACAGGAATTAGGAAAACTACCACATTCACAATAGCTTCAAAAAAAAAGAAATACTTGAGAGTCAATTTAACAAAAGAGGTGAAAGACCTTTACAATGAAAACTACAGGACACTAAAGAAATAAATTGAAGATCTTAGATGATGAAAAGATCTCCCATGCTCTTGGATAGACAGAAACAATATTGTCAAAATGGCCATACTACCCAAAGCACTACACAGATTCGATACAATTCCAATTAAAATCCTAACATCATTCCTTACAGAAATAAAAAAAGCAGGGTTCAGATTGTGGCTCAGCAGTTGAGCGCTTGCCTCACATGTGTGAGGCACTGGGTTCGATCCTCAGTACCACATAAAATAAATATATTGTGTCCATCTACAACTAAAATATATATATTAAAAATAAAAAAAATAAAAAAGCAACTATGAAATTCATTTGGAAAAATAACAGACCCAGAATAGCCAAAACAATTCTTAGCAAGAAGAGTGAAGCAGGAGTCATCATAATACCAGACCCTAAACTATACTACAAAGCTATGATAACAAAAATGGCGTGGTATTGGCATCAAAATAGACATGTAGACCAATGGTACAAAATAAAAGGCACAGAGACAAACACACATAAATATAGTTATCTCATACTAGACAAAGGCACCAAAAACATAAAATTGGAGAAAAGATAGCCTCTTCAACCGATGGTGCTGGGAAAACTCAAAATCCATATGCAGCAAAATGAAACTAAACCCCTATCTCTCACTATGCACAAAACTCAAAGTGGATCAAAGACCTAGGAATTAGACCACAGAGAGACCCTGTGCCTCATAAAGAAAAAAGTAGGCCCAAACCTTCATCACGTCAGATTAGGCTGCGAGTTCCTTAACAAGAGTCCTCAAGTGCAAAAAATAAAATAAAAAAATCAATAAATGAGATGGCTTCAAACTAAAAAGCTTCTTCTCAGCAAAGGAAACAATCAATAAGATGAATAGAGAGCCTACATTTGGGGAGCAAACTTTTGTCACATGCACATCAAATAGAGAACTGATCTCCAGGATATATAAAGAACTCAAAAAACTTAACACTAAAAATACAAACAACCCAATCAATAAATGGGCCAAGGAACCAGACACTTCACAGAAGAAGATATACAATCAACAAATATATGAAAAAATGTTCAGCATCTCTAGCCATTAGAGAAATGCAAATCAAACTACTCTAAGATTTCATCTCATGCCAGTCAAAATGGCAGTTATCAAAAATACAAACAACAATAAGTGTTGGCGAGAATGTGGGAGAAAAGGCACACTCATACACTGCTGGTGGGACTGCAAACTGGTACAACCAATCTGGAAAGTAGTATGGAGATGCCTTAGAAAAGTTAGAATGGAACCATCATTTGACTTAGCTATCCCACCAGTACCTCAAAGGAATTAAAAATCGTGTACTACAGTGATACAGCCACTTTAAAGATGATAGCAGCTCAATTCACAATAGCTAAACTGTGGAACCAACCTACCTAGATGCCCTCCAATAGATGAATGGATGAAGAAACTGTGGTGCATATATATGATGAAATATTACTCAGCATTAAAAGAGAATCAAACTATGGCATCTACAGGTAAATGGATGGAGTTGGAGAATATACTAAGCCAAGTAAGCCAATCCCAAAAAACCAAAGGCTGAATGTTCTCCCTGATGAGTGGATGCCGATCTATAATGGGGGGTTGGGGCAAGGAGCATGGGAAGAATGGAGGAACTCTGGTCAAGGGGGAAGGAAGAGAGGGGAGGGGACGTGGGGGCAGGAAAGATGGTGGAATGAGATGGGCATCAATGCCCTAGGTGCATGTATGACTGCACATATGGTATGACTCTACATCATATACAGAGAAATGAAAAGTTGTGCTCCATCTGTGTACAAATGAATCAAAATGCATTTTGCTGTCATGTATGCCTAATTACAATAAATAAATTTTAAATAAAAAGTCTATTCTGACACATGCTACAACATAAATGAACCTTGAAGACACTATGCTAAGTGAAATATGTCAGTTAAGGACAATACTAATATAGTCTACTTATAACGTACTTAGAGTAGCTAAACTCATAGAGACAGAGTAGAATGGTGGTATACAAGCATTAGAGTAGTGGGGAACTGCTGATTAATGAATAGAGTTTTGGTTTTAAATGGTGGAAAAAATTCTGTGAATAATGGCTGTGATGACTGCACAAGAAGAATGTACTTTTACTGCCACTGAACTATACACTTAAAAATGGTTAATACTGCAAATTTTATGTTAAATATATTTTACCACACTTAACTTGTTTTAATTCCATGATATAAGTAAAAAAGAAGTAATAGGAATATATTATCAAAGAATTAAAATCAATGTCTCTGGGTGATGAAATTGCAATATTTTCTACCTTGTACCAAAACTCAGTATTTTCTAAGTGTACATTTGTTGCATCAGAGAAAGTAAGGTGAATTTTTAAAAATTGGGTAATTGTTTAAGTAGTATTAATTTTGAGGTTAAAAGATTTAATAAAAAAAACTTCTAAAGTCATGAAAAAATTATTTTAAAATATTTCCTAATAGAAATGTATAAAATCAGTAAGTTATTAATATAAGCCAGAATTTTACCTGTTATTTGGAGGGGGGAGGTATGAGGGATTGAACTCAGGGGCACTCGATCACTGAGCTACATTCTCAGCCCAATTTTTTTGTATTTTGTTTAGAGACAGAGTCTCACTGAGTTGCTTAAGCACCTTGCTTTTGCTGAGGCTGGCTCTGAACTAGCAATCCTCCTGCCGGAGCCTCCCAAGCTGCTGGGATTACAGGCATGCACCACCACACCCGGCTTTATCTCACTCCTAATTCCCTCAAGAAAGGATAAAGTTTTTTTAAAGTTTTGTTTATTCATTCACTATAATATTGAGTTATATATTTTTCTATTATTTATATGTTACTTCCTACTTTTGAGACTTTTCATACAAAATTTACATATATGTAATTAATCAGAATTTTTAAACAATTTTGGAATTAAAAGTCTGGAAAACCAAAAAGCATGCTAGCCAAGATTAAAATGTTTTTTACATTAAGAACATTTATTCAACAAATATTTTTTAAAAACTTACCATGAATAAATCATCTTCTTTCTTTTGTTGTTCAAAGTTTCTTGTCAAAACTATACCTCTAGGTATCATTTTTATCTTTCAATATGAAATTTTCTTTTGAAACTGTGTTGATTCAATTCATTAATTCCCACCCTCCTTCTATTATCTTTTATTTATTATTTGGTATTATCTTTTATTTTTTATTTGTTTTTAGAAGTGCTGGAAATCAATCTGAGATTCATACATGCTAAGCAAGCACTCTAACACTGAGCTATATCCCTAGTCCTTAAATCAGGTATCTCCTCAGCCTTAGAATTAGTCAAAGAAGTAAGTATATTAAACTGATATCCTATACAGAGAAAAGGATTAAATGATGAAAAATAGAAAATTCATACATATTTAATTATTAGCAAACAGAGACTGTCCTATATGAGCAAACTACATTTTTTAAAAATTCAGGGTAGGGATATAGCTCAGTGGTACAATATTACCTAGCATGCAGGAGGCCCTATGTTGAATTTCCAGCACTGCAAAATAGAAAGCACCTTGACATATTAGTTACACCAAATACCTGAAGTGTTTCAGTGGCATTTAAAATATCTTTCATATTGACAAAAGATTGTTTTATTAAGAATCCTGTAACTCATTACCTGATACACATTCTGCCAAAATCGGATAACAAAGGTTAGAGAGACTCATCTTTTCCTAAAAGAATTTAATAATCTGTTTAATATGCTTCTTTTATAAAATCCTTCAAAACTACAGAAGAATTTATTAAAATCTACTATATTTTCTTAAGTGGATCATTTCTTGATATGAAGTAATTTTACCCATTACCTGAACACGTAGTTACATACTTAATATCTATTGCCTATAATGATTCACTGAATAATAAAACCAAGAAAAACCACATGCTATGGAATGTTTTAGCATCCTCTATCTTTCACTTACAAACTTTCATTCAGCTAATTTGTTACACATTACATACAAAATAGTTAAGTTTCTCTCAGCTGCCTTTAATCTGATTTATGTTTTCACCAAATTGGATAGAGTAAATTTGTTATGTTTGGAATCTGGAACATCCCCCAAAGGCTCATCTTTTGAAGGCTTGGTCCTCAATGGAGCAATGTTCAGAGGTGGAGGCTCTCTTGTATTCACAGTTGATAACATTATGAGGAGGTGATAGAAATTACAGAAAGTAGAGCCTACATAGACAAAGTATGTCACTAGGGGCATGTCCTGAAGGGTATTTCTTGTTCCCAACCTATTCCTATCCCCTGCCTACTGCTCACTGGATGCTATGAGGTGAGCAGCTTTCTTTGCCATTCCTTGCTGCCACATTTCTTAGAGCCAGCTGACTACTGAACTGCAACCTCTGAAACCATGAGCCAAAATAAATCTTTCCTCCTTTAAGTTGATTTTTATCAGGTATTTTGTCACAACAATGGAAAGCTGACTAACACAAAATATGCAGAATGAACCCCAACAAGGAGAAACAGTTATTTTAGCACATCAAATCATTTACAAATTTCTACCAGATGTTGCAGAGTCGTAAGTAATATTAATCTGTAATCAGCTAGATAAATCTAAACTGATATTCAAATATTGTTCATTTAAAACAAATAATTGAAAATGCTTACTGAAACAGGAATAGATCTTACCAATGCAGGCCACTGAATCTGTTTGCTCTTTGATCCCTGAGTCTGGCTAGGGTCGTTCCTTTTGGCCCAGATTAAGTGGTATTCCACCAAGAAAGTTGAAAAATCTTCATAAACTTTAACCCACTCTCGTTTATCCCATTCAAGATCATCAAATTCCACATATACCTATGGAAAAGAAAACAAAAATCCATAAGTAACAGATAGCTGTGATACTTCAAAATATAAGCCATGCAGTTGAATTAGAAAAAATATTAACAAATTCATTTAGATTAGCACATCTCTTTAATTTTTTAACCCAAAACCCATACATATTTCTAATTACTTATGACAAGAAGATAAACCAATAAACCACTGTTTAATAAGTAAAACAATTTACAGACTACTGATCAGCACAGATTGGTCCATATCTCCTAAATACACACTAAATAACTTTTTAAAAAATTTTATAGTACCAGGGATTGAACTCAGGGGTACTCGACCACTGAGTGACATTCCCAGCCATGTTTAGTGTTTTATTTAAAGACAGGGTCTCACTGTGTTGCTTGGCATCTCGCTGTTGCTGAGGCTGGCTTTGAACTCGCAGTCCTCCTGTCTCTGTCTCCCAAAGTGCTGAGATTATAGGCGTGGGCCACCCCGCCCAGCTAAAGAACTCTATTTCTACTGATGATTTTAGAAGTAGAGGTCGAAAAACATTTTAAAAAGTAAATAGGGGCTGGGAGTGTAGATCAGCGATAGAAAGTGTGTTTACCATGTGGAAGACCCTGGGTTCAATTCCCAACACCAAAAATAGATAAATAAATAGTAAATATCTTAGGCTTTATAAACCATATAGTCTCTATTGTAACTACTCACTGCTATCTCTGAAGTGCTAATGTAGCCACACAAAACACATAAACAGAACTTGGCTTTGTTCTAATAAAATGTTACATACAAAAGGCAGTTGGTAGTACAAAGACAGTTCAACATATGAAAATCAATCAACATAATAAATCACACTAACAGAATAAAATAAAGAAAAAACATGATCTTTAATGATGTAGAAAAAGCATCTGGCAAAATTCAACATTCTTTCATAATAAAAAGACTCAACTAAATAGGAATAGAAGAAACGAAAACTACCTCAATGTTTAAAAAATCACATTTCAACAACCCAGAGTTAACTCCACCCTCTAAGAAAAAAGTCAAAGATATTATAAATTTGGAAAATCAAAGTTGACCCTTTATGCTATTTTTTTTTTTTTTGGATTGAACTCAGGGGTACTTGACCACTGAAGCCACATCCCCAGCCCTATTTTGTGTTTTTTTATGAAAAGACAGGGTCTCACTGAGTTGCTTAGTGCCTCGCCATTGCTGAGGCTGGCTTTGACCTCGTAATTTTCCTGTCTCAGCCTCCCTAAGTGCTGGGATTACAGGCTTGAGCCACCGTGCCCGGCTCAGGAGGTATTTTTCTTATAACTTATTAGTATATAATCAAATATTGCCTAATATACATTGTTCAAATACAGTCATGTGTTACATAATGGCATTTTTGTCAGACAGACCACATATACAATTACAGTCCACAAAATTATAATGGAATTGAAAAATTCCTATTACTTATGTAGCCTTGATAAGGTGATTACACAATACACTATTCATGTATTTGTATTGATGCTAGTATAAACAAACCTACCAACCTATATATTGCCAATTATATAAAAGCATAACATACAATTATGTAAAGTACATAATACTTAATAAAGATTACATTATTGATGTATGAAATTACTATGCTAATATTTTTTATTAAAGCACACTCTTTCTACTTATGAAAAAAAGTATTTACAGTATGCCATGTTACACCAGTAGTTGCCTTGTACACTCCATGCTCACTGCGTCTTTTGGTTTCATCAGAGGCCAAAACGAGCCAGGCGCAGTAATCCCAGCGGCTTGAGAGACTGAGACAGAATGATCTAGAGTTCAAAGCCAGCCTCAGCAAAAGTGGGGTGCAACTCAGTGAGACCCTGCCTCTAAATAAAATACAAAGTAGGGCTGGGGATGTGGCTCAGCAGTTAAGTACCCCTGAATTCAATCCGTGGTACCCACCCTCTCCCACACAAAAAAAGGCAAATATGAGTGACCAATCAATGCCATCTAGATTATGTAAGTACTCTTTGAGTTCCACCAATAATGAAATCACCAACAATGCACTGTATCCCCATCATTAAGCAATACGTGAATACGTAATATCTTTAAATTATATATAGAAACTCAATGAAAAGTAGTTCTTCTATACATTTATACTGCCTGGTGGTATAGTTTTGCAAATATAAAGTTTAACTTCATTTTAATTAATTAAATTAATTTAGTGCTGTGAATTGAACCCAGGGCGCTTTGCCACTGAGCTACTTCCCCATTTTTGAGACAGGGCCTCACTAAGTTGCTGAGGCTGGCCTTGAACTTGAAATCAAGCTCTAACCTCCCAACTAGTGTGTACCACCATGCCTAGCTACATGGTGGGAAACTCTTAAAAGCTGTGGACTGGAGATATAGCTCAGCAGTGTAGTGCTTGCCTAAAATGGATAGGCCCTGGGTTTGATGCCCAGCATTATAAGGGGGAAAAATGTCTGACTTGATATTTGTGCTACTGCCCAATAGGAAGCTAGTTATATGTACTTATCTGTTAAAATGAGCAAAGAAGAATACACTAGTCAAGGAGTTAAACATTTGTCCTAATTATCCATACCAAGTCAGAAAAGAGACCCAAGTCAAGGAAGAATTTAACAAAACCATTGGCTTCTAATAAAACCCATTCTTAGGGACTTTGCTGAGGTCAATCTGATGTTATCTGAAGTTTCATGATTCTTATGTTTAATTATTAAATTGTGATATAAAGGCCCTTGGAACCCCTAGAAAATTGGAGCAGAGAGAACTCTTGGGAAAACCCTAATACTAACTTTGTTTTCCTCTCATGGACAATGACATAGTCTTGTTGACAAAATATTTCAGTGAAGAACCTAAAGAGCCAAGGATTATTAACATTTCCTTATCCTGAAAGATATATATCAATGTAAATTATTCCAAGTATAAAGTCCAAGATAGAAATTTAGTATTTATAATGAAGTGAGCTTCCAAACATAGCTTATATTACAAAGACAGTGTCACTGGCAATTTCAAGAACCTGGTAGGGACCTTAGACACAAAAGGAAACAAATACCGTTTCTTCTCCTTTGCTGAATAACCATCTCACCTTTAGATTTCAGATTGTCAAGAACACACTAGCCAAGGTTAGGGTTGTAGCTCAGTGGCAGAGCACTTGCCTAGTATGTGTGAGGCATGGGTTCAATCCTTGGCACCACATAAGAATAAAAACAAAATAAAGGCATGCTGTCCATCTACAACTACAAAAAATAAAAACACACTAACTTGTTACTGTTTCATAGATTCTGACATCATATCTATGAGACTCCTGAGATCTTATTGCTTAGAGCAAGAATGGTATACAAGGAGTATCATCATGATGCTTGTGCTGGCTATTCTTCACTCTCGACCAATCTATCTCCTACACTCAAGTCCCCTTTAGACAGAAAGGGCCCAGAATGGACACATGAGCAAAAAGTGAGTTGTACTACAGAACAGTAACACTGACCTGGGGGATAGTAAGTGCAATGAAGTCTGCTCTTCTCTGGGTGAAGTTACTACTTCATCTCTCACAGCTGGCTGCTCACTGTACATAGAACTCTTAAGAAATGGCCCAGATAAAGAGTAGTTAGTATCTTGCATTCTTGGCATATACAGTAAGAATGTGAAGGGATACTCAGTGACCATGGTAGACTGCCTATACCTAACTGAATACGTAGCTAATCTAGACTTAATGTATAGGTATGTAGGTGGGATGGGGGTTGGAGGGTATAGTTTCTTTCCATTCATATCCAGACCTATATAAAAGCCATTTCTGACTGCATATATCAGAACCAAACATTAAGGGCATTAGGAACTCAGAAAAGAGGGGTGTGTATGTGTGCATGCACGCACATGCATGTGTACATGTGTATGGAGTTGACAGCTATGAGTATTGATGTGATTACCATATGAGTGAAGGTATTGTGAGAAAAAAGACAAGGAAAAATAATTTATTTCACTGGATATGGTGGTGCACGGTTGTCATCAATCCCAGGTACTTGGGAGGCAGAGAAGGATTGCAAGTTTTAGGTCAGTTTGGGCAATTTAGAAAGCAATACACATTCTCAAAAAAAAATTTTTTTTAAACAATAAAACAAAATTAAAAAGGCTGGGATGTAGCTTAATGGTAGAATGTTTCTAAGTTCAATCCTCAATATCGTGCAAGAAAAAAAATCAGTGAATATGTTGTAAATACAGTTCAACCCAAGATATTACAACAATAAATTCTAAGCACTGTTTTCTAGATAATTAAAAGATTGTCATATTATTTTCTTTTAATACATGTATTCTACAACCAATGTCAATATGTACAAAACTCAGTTTTGTCTCTGTATTAATGTGGGTACTGAAAAAAAAATCTGTCAGAGAACAATTTGCATGTAGAAAGAAATATAAGAAACAGGCATACAATAGTTACTGCTATTTTGTCCATCCAAATTAACCTAACCCTTGAGCCCTTCAAACCTGATTATTGCTTATATGGCAAATGTTTTCTTTTCTCACCCATGTCTGAATTGATGCAAAATTGCAAAAGGATTCTGGTTATCTGGCTTATGTATATCAAGCTGTATATACATATCAACTTATATATATCAAAATAAGGATCTTACACCTAAGAATTACTTTAAGTTACAATTCCAAATTGCCAATATTTTAAGAACTCTAAGTCACAATTTTAATATGGGAAAGAATGTGACTATTTCATATATTTACTTAGATATATACAGTAAAGATACTAGTTATACAAAAAGCTAAAATGCTCTTAAAAAATACTTCATGTTATTACCATGGAACATATCTGTAGTTAAAATTAATCAATAATTATCACACATTTTGTTTTAAACCTATTAGATGTCCCTCTTTTTCTAGAACTGATTTTTTAAAAAGACCTGTGTGGAAGCTAAGAGAAATGATTTTGTAGAAATGGAAAATAGAATGGCAGTTGCTAGAGGCTGAGAACAGGGTAGGAAGGAAATAGATGTCAGGGTTCTGTTGTATAGGAGAAATGGGTGTTGGTAACTCTACAGAATAGTTCGGAGACTACAGTCCACATCTACTTACTGAAAATTTTCTAACATAGAAGAAAGAAGTTCAAGGTTTCCCAACACAAATAAATGATAAATGTTTGAAAGATGAAAATGCCAAAAATACTGACTTAATCATACACTAGATATATGTATCAAATTATCACTGTACCCCCAATTTATATACAATTATTATATGTCAATTAAAAATTATAATCAAAGAGAACTGGGGAAAACACTTCTTGCAAGAACAGTCAAAAAATAAAAGTTACATTTTCTTATCAAATACTGACTTTGAGCATTATGGATAGTTGACTGTGCCTTCTTTAGTAGGAAAAAAAATAGAATTTAAATGATGCCAATCTTTTTCTTCTCTAAAACATCTTTAGGCAGAAAATTGTATTAACAAAGCTTTAGTAAATTCAAAACAATGACATCAATCTTTGTAAGTACCTGGAAAGTATAAAGATAAGGGGCACATCTACACAGTGTGAATGCTATACCTGACAGTATTTTTACAAACACATGCACAAGCATTTTCATTTATACAGAGATCTCTTAGAATACTTAACTGTTAGGTGAAAAGACATACTTCAGAAGAAAGCAACAGGTATTTGAATCATCCTAAATAAGAACTGTAACAGAATCAAACATTAAGTCTGAAGACCCTCAATCCCAACAAAATCTGCTGACAAGTGGCCAAAAACCACAGCAGCAGAGACTATAAACTAATACACAGGGCATGTGATAAATGACTGAACAGAGTGAAGAGAGAAGCATTTGGACTCTTGTGACTTAAAGGTGGAAGACCACACCCTTAAAACAGCCTTAAAGGTTTTCACTGAGGTACAGAAGGCAGAAAGACAAACCCACATAAATAGTTATCTGATACAAGACAAAGGTGCCCAAAACATGCATTGGAGAAAAGACAGCCTATTCAACAAATGGTGCTGGGAAAACTGGAAATCCATGTGTAGCAAAATGAAATTAAACCTCTATCTCTTACCCTGCACAAAAATCAATTCAAAGTGGATCAAGGATTTAGACACTAGAGCAGAGACCAGTGGACCCAATCTCCACCATGTTGGCTTAGGAACTAACCTCCTTGACAAGACTCCTAAAGTGAAGAAGTAAAATCAAGAATCAATAAATGGGATGAAATCAAACTAAAAATCTTCTTCACAGCAAAGGAAACAATCAAGAATGTGAATAGAGAGCCTATAGAATGGGAGAAAATCTTTACCACGCATTTCAGATACAACATTAATCTCCAGGACAATCGACCAACAAATATATGAAAAAATGTTCAACATCTCTAGTAATTAGAAAAATGCAAATCAAAACTACACTGTCAGAATGGCAACTAATAATAATTGTCAGAATGGCAATTATTAAGAATAAAAAGCAACAATAAATGCTGGTGAGGATGTGGGGGGAAAGGTACACTCATACACTGCTGGTGGGGCTGCAAATTGGTGCAACCACTATGGAAAGCAGTATGGAGATTCCTCAGAAAACCTGGAATGGGAATGCCATTTGACCTAGTTATCCCACTCCTCGGTTTATACCCAAAGGACTTAAAATCAGCATACTACAGTGATACAACCACATGAATGTTCACAGCTGCTCAATTCACAATAGCTAAACTATGCAGTCAACCTAGATGCCCTTTAACAGATGAATGAATAAAGAAGATGTGGTATATATATACACACAAAGGTGTATTACTCAGCTTTAAAGAAGAATGAAATATGGCATTTGCAGGCAAATGGATGGAGCTGGAGAATATCATGCTAAGTGAAATAAGCCAATCTCAAAAAAAATCAGAGGCCGAATGTTTTCTCTGACATGTGGATGCTAATTCACAATTGGGGGTGGGGGTGGGAAGAACAGAGGTAGTTTGGATTAGACAGAGGGGAATGGTATAGGGGTAGGAAGTATGATAGAATTTTACAACTGGTAAAATTCTACAACAGGTACAATCAGAAAAATGAGAAGTTATACTCCATTTATGTACGGTGTGTCAAAATGCATTCTACTGTAGTGTATAACTAATCAGAATAAATTTTAAAAAAGATTTTCCACACTGAATCTGCAAGTTAGATAAGGGTGTAAAATAAGAAAAAGGGTCACATGATGAGTTATAAGAAGGTAAGATAAAAAAGGCCAAATTTGCTTTCTATATCAATTTTGCTTACCCCTTTCTATGAATTATTTACCCAATTAATCTTTTTATAGTACTGCATGGTAAATGATAAGATGTATAAAGAATTCCAAGATATTTGACACTTAAGTTTCAATTATTTTCTTCACATTTAATGAAAAATAATTATATTCCTGCTGTCACCTAAGTTTCTCATTATAAAACTCATATATATTACTATGACTTTTAGATAAATTACATATAATATTTAATGTAATATCATTGATGATGATAATGATTATCATAGTTTGCTCAGGCTGTTATACATACTAAACAATGAGTGGTTTAGTCAACAAACTTATTTTCATGCAATTCTAGAGGCTGAGTGCAAGCACGTGCTGAGTACAAGATCAGAGTGCAAGAAGCATGGTTGGCTTCTAGTGTGCTGCAAGCAGGGAGTAAGGATTTTTCTTCTTATATAGACACTGATAATATTAGGGCCCCATCTTCACCCTTGTGATTTCATCTAAGTCTCACTGTCTTCCCAAAGGTTGCATCTTCAGAAACCACTACACTGGGGGTTAGAACTTCAACATGTGAATTTTGGTGGAGGTGAGGAGGACACAACTCTTCAAGTCTATAATAATGACAATGACAGCAGCAGTTAAAATTTGAGTGTTTTGTCAGGCATGGTGGTCCAGACTTGCGGTCCCAGCTACTTGGGAGACTTAAAAAGGTAAATTGCTTGGGCCCAGAATAGGTAACACAGTGAGACTTAATTCCTCTTTTAATAAAAAAGGAAGGAGGAGGAAAAAAATTGTTTACAATGTGGAAATGTTTTGCAAAAGAGAAAACTAAGGCCTTGTTGGATCACTGAACAAACTAAAAAATGGCCGAAGAAAAAGAAAACCGTTGATCAGTTTAGATTTTTTCCTTTCCCTCCCCTATAGATTGAACCCAAGGCCTCATACATGTTCATAAATTCTCTTTGCTGTTTCATTGAATACTAATACTGAGAAGACTGTAAATTTTTCAATAAACTATATGTTATGGTTACAGAAATAATAATATACAGCTTCTACTCTGAAATATTCTAATAACCCATCATGCAATCATGCACAAACACTTGCAATACTTGAAAAACTGAGGGCCTATCAAGGGTTAGCCATAATGCTAGGCATAGAAGGATAATACAATCAATAAAGGACCAAATATAATATTTAATGTTCAAAAAATGTTCAAAGTGTTTGAGTACAAATATAGACACTCAATAATGGTAAGCTAATGTAATTCACAATTTAATATAAATATATGCAAAGTATTATTTTATTTTAATAACAGAAGAGAAAGTAAGAAATTTAGCCTAGAAAACTTAGGAAAATCTACATCAAGATTCATTCAACAATACTGATTAAGGATACTTATGTATAACTGAAGTCACACTTCTCTTTCAACCTGAAGCATATATAGTTTCTTCCTAAATCTCTAAACTCTCTGGCTTCAAGATGCAGTTCAGAAGTCTGTTTCTCCAAATAACTTCTATCCCTTGCATGAAGACAAATGTCCCTTTTATAATCTCTTTTAAGTCTCTATATCAATATACCTACTAGCCTACAATGAAATTATTTATGTGCCCTCAACAAAATTGTATCAGTAAATGGTATGATCCAATTTAGAAATCTTCATGAATTGAAAGATTCAATATTGCTGAAGTGACTTCTCCCTAAACTGATTTATAGATTCATTATAATTACAATCAAGATTCCAGTAGGATTTACTGTACATTCTAAAATTTACATGGGCAAGAAAAAGGAGATAGAATAGCCAAAATAATTGTTGAAAAAGATGACTCACACTACATGATTAATTCAATATAAAACTATAGTAATTAGGGCTGGGGATATAGCTCAGTTGGTAGAGGCCAGAGAGTTTAGAGATTTAGGGAGAAACTATATATGGTTTAGGTTGAAAGAGAAGTGTGACTTCAGTTATACGTTAAGTATCCTTAATCAGTACTGTTGAATGAATGAATGGTAAATAGACATTAAACATGGAGTGGTCAATATAAATTTAAAAACAGGGATAGAATTAGAATAAATAAGAGATTTCTGATACATCCCATTTCTGTAACATATGCACAAGGCCCTGGGTCCAATCCCCAGGATCACCAAAAAAACAAAACAAAACAAAACAAAAAACCTATCGTAATTAAGCACATGATACTGCCAAAAAGACAAACAGATCAATAAGAGAATGAAGTCGAGAAATAAATACATACAGAAATGAGAACTGATTTTTGAGAAATTTTAAAGTGGTAGGAGAATATAAAATCTTCAACAAATGATGCTGGGATAATTTAAAACTGATTGCCAGAAAACAAAACAAAAAATCTAAAGACCAACTTCACTCCATACTTCATACCATATATAAAAACTAAACCAAACTTGGTCAAACTTAAACTTACAAAGTAAAACTTTGAAAGAGACAAGGTCCTTGGGTTAGTAAAAGAATTCAGAGAAATAATCTCTCTGTAAGAGAAAATATACAAACTAAAAAATGGCCACTGGGTTGTGGCTCAGTGGTAGAGCACTTGCCTAGCACGTTTGGGGCACTGGGTTCAACCCTCAGCACTACATTTAAAAATAAATAAAATAATGGTATTTTGTCCATCTACAACTAAAAAGGTATTTTTAAAAAAATAAAATATTAGATATCAATTTTTTCCCCTTCTTTTGTGGAAGTCAATGTTAACAAAATGAAAAGACAAACCACTGGGGCTAGGGCTGTAGCTCAGTGGTAGAGTGCTTGCCTCGCATGTTTGAAGCACTGGGTTCAACCCTCAGCACCATATATAAATACATAAAGATATGGTGTCCATATACAACTTAGAAAAAAAAAAAGACAAACCACGACTAGAAGAAAATATTTACAAATCATGTATCTGATGAAAGACTTCATTCTGGAATGTTTAAAAACTTTCAAAACTCAACATTAGAAAAGAAAATTCAAAAATATGGACAAAAGATTTGAATAAGGACTTCACCCAAGAAGACAGGCAGATGGCAAATAAGCATATAAAAATATTGAAAATCATTAATGATTAGAGAAATACAAATACAATGAAATACCTTTACACATCTATTAGAAATAATGGAAATTTTAAGAACCAACCAAGCCAAAGAACAAACAGAAGGATGCAAAGCAACTTGACCTGGACGTTGTTGGGAACACAAAAGAGTAAATCACTTAAGAAAAAAGTTTGAGTTTCTTACAAAGTAAAACATACAGTAGTCACAACAGGACCTATGAATCTCACACTTAAGTGTTGACCCACACAAAATGAAATTTTGTACTTACAGGAAACCTCAAGAAATTAATGTTCACAACAGTTTTAGTAGACAAAAGCTAGACACAAAGCAAATGTCCCCAAATGTAGGACAGATAAGTAAACTATACAGCAATCAAAAGAAACAAACTATTGATACATTCATAATACATAACAATAGACAAATCTCAAATGCTTTAGAATAACTGAAAGGAGCCTAACTCAAAAGGCCAAATACTATATAATTCTATTCATATGACATCCAGGAAAAGAAAAAACAAGGACAAGGAATGGATTTCTTGGTTGCCAGACTTGGGAAAATGAGGGAAGAGAAGGCTGAAGGTTATAGTGGCGAAAGAAAATTTTGTTGGAGTAATTATCCTATTCTGGATCTTCACTGTGTTAATGCTTATATTACTATGCTTCTGTCCTAACTCAAAATCATTTACTGAAATAAGCAAAATTTATTCTAATTAAAAATAAAACACATAAGCAGAGAATTTAACTGAAAACAAAGGAAGAGGAATGAGCATGATAAACCATGCCATTCACTTCTCACAAAGGTAATGTTAATATATATTATCATCTATAACATGAATATTAGGTATCTATATGTTTATCTTTATTTCTCATATGTCTTTTGGGATAAAGGACAGAAGAATGAGACAATAATTACAAATGTAAGCAATGTCTCAATATGCCACTGGACCAAAAATTACCATAATTACATTATCATGGTACAAGTTGATCCCAGGACCTCATTTCTGTCACAAGAAAGGGAAAGAAGAGCCTTGCTGGTAATCTGATACATTCACCCACCCTCCAGTTTTTTGTTTGTTTGTTCTGAAAAGGCAAATGTGGGGGCAAATGTGAGGGAAGGGACAATTATAGAAACACTGACAACCCTGATTAAAAGTACCAGGGCGCACAGGTTGCTATTCAGAATGCTAGAATATTGACAGTAGGTATATAAAAGCTATTTTGAAAAAAAAAATTACTGTTTTTTAAAAGCACATAAGCATATGAGCACACGAGCATATGAGTGCGAGTGCGCACACACATAGAGGATATAACTGGTAATACTGCAAAAATTTGGCAGAAAGAGTATTAAAAGATCAGCATGCCCTAAAATGAAATGGTGATGAATCTTGTGTGCCAGAAATTTCTGATGAGGATATAGAAATTTATTTGCAAAGTCAAAAATGTTTTGTTTCTAGAGAAATCTTAGCAAAGACAGCCCCCAATTTTTTTAGAGAAAAGAAACTATTGATGTCTTTTCACAATAGGCACAAGGGGGCACTGGAGCACAGGGTATTAGGTATATCTTGTGATACACCTAAAGACTTTCCTTAAATTCAAAAATAAAAACACAAGGAAGGGAAAGAAGAGGTGGGAGGGAAGGCAGACAACAATTAATGATATATCTCAGTTTCACAGAAATTTACATTTTCAGTTACAGAAAGATTTTACAGGACTATATTAAAATGCCTTTTTTCAGTAAAATTCTATTTTATCAATCAAATTCAGGTACTGAATTTTTCCTTCTATCAACCCCTGTTAAAAAGATGGCTTTGATCTTTCATTCTTAATCAACTATAAGGCTTGAACTGAATAACCAGTCTTCATAAAAAAGGTCTCATATTTTAATCCACAGTTATTCACCAAGAGTGTGGACACTGTAAGTACTTAATTTAAGTTCATAAATAAGTCTTCAACTATTCCGAATGCTAGAATACTGAAGGTATATGAAAAGCTATTTGGAAAAAAAAATGTTTTTAAATGACTTAATAGATTCCTGTGTACTCATCATCATTAAGCTTCAATAATTTTCAACTCATGGCTAATCTTGTTCTAACTTTAAAAAAAATTATTTAAAATTACAATCAGCCAGCATTTCAGTTTCCCAGATTGGGTGGTTTGTTTAATTAGAACCCAAATAAGGTCCAATAATTTCACCTAGTTGATATGTCTCTTAAATTTGTTTGTGTTCCTTAGGACTGAACCCAGAACCCAGGAGAGCTCTACCACCAAGAAACCACCCGCTTATTTTTTATTTAGAGTCAGGGTCTTGCTTAATTAATGAGAATGCCTCGAATTTATGATCCTCCTGTAACAGCCTCCACAGTCCTGGGATTATGGGCATTCACCACCACCACAAGCACAGCTGCACCTTTATTTATAGGTTTTACCTCTTTTCTCCCTGCAATTTTATTAAGAAATCAAGTCATTTATCCCATCTAACCTTCAATTATCTGTATTGTGCTGACTATTCCTCCATGCCATTTTAAAACATGCTCCACTGTCCTTGTATTTCCTTTAATTGTTCAATCTAGAATCTTAATTAAAGGTAGGGTTGTTAGAGAAAAATCACATGTAGTACTGTGGTATTCCTTATCAAGAAGCATGTATGTATTGTCTGATTATCTATGTGTGATAACAGCAGCAATAGACTATTGCTGTCTATCCAGTCTTTCACCAAGAGCTACACAATAGTAATATTCTAACTATATTAGAATATTATCATTTACTTCCTGGAATATGTCTATTAAGTGAAAATTCTTCTCTTCAAATCTTTGCTATCCATGAGGCTGTATGACTGATTTTTATGAGTTTTTTAAATAATGAGCAAGCATTCTAATTTTCAAGAATGGTAATGCATGTTTGTTTTTTAAGGAAGGAGTCATTACAAACTGTCTGAATTCAAACAAATGTGTTTCAAATCTCTGCAGTTGTTAATCCTATCGCTGCCAATTTTTTCACTGGTGCCAGTGGATGAACGCTGCGCCTCATCCATGGAAACACATGTTCTGCCACTGAGTCACACAGGTGCCTCGTCTATCAGATTTTCTATCTCCGCCAGGGGGAGAATCTTCAAATTACCTCTAGAGTCCTTTAAGACATGACCTTAGTAATCTCTTAATAGCTTACTAGATTCCATATTATTAACATAATATCTTAGGATAATCTTGTCCATTTCCTGCATCAAACATATATCCAAGAAACCCTGATTTATTCTTAAATGGGAAACAGCGCTTAGAAACAACAACAACCTGGTTATGAAAAAAGGGCACTTACTACTCCTGAGTTGGTCGCTTTTTCTAGGCCTTTATACAGTGGTCAGTTGGTATGACTTTACACCTATGGTTCCAAATAAAATTCTACATGGTTTTTAGCCTCACTGATCTTTTATTTCTCTATAGTTTCTCTCATCTTGAAAATTCTATTATCCAACGACACCAACATAATTAAATGTCATTTGCTTTGTCACGCAATATGTATACATAGATCTAGGAATAATACCAACACTATTGACTAGTGAAAATCATCTAAAGTTTTTATCTCAGTCCTTTATCCTCAGGGTATAATCCACTAGGCATGTACAATTAAATTACAACATTTTAAAGTCACTTAAAATAGATGTTTCCTATGGTTATGCCACTTCAGCTTCTTTGTATCACTTTGCTTTTTACTGTTAGGTTTTTTTGTTTTGTTTTTTAAGAATAAAAACTTTTTAGAACTATCTAGAAAGCAAGGTATATTCAAAGAAATTTAGCTATTCCTTCTATCCCCGTAGCCTAGAGTGTTAATTACAATTCCTAATTTAAAAAAAAAGTACAGACAAAACATATACAACAGGGATATTCAAATGTATTTATAAGAGCAGCATACTTTTTACCTGCTTTGTTGTATCATTTTTACTTAACATGTATTTAATCATAGCATAGTAGATAATATTTATTCATTTATATCGATAAAATATCTAATTTAGTACATGAATAACTTTTCATTTAATCAGAACTCTATTGAGAGATACTTGGAGTGTTTCTGTCTTTTGCTAATACAAATGATGCTGATATGAATATAGTCTATGCACATGTCATTTTGTATTTTAGCCGATCTGTTTTGGGAATATTCTCCTAGAAATAGGCTTTCCTATTACCAAAGAGCAAGTATTTAATTTAGCTCTATATTTCAAACTACTATAGAGAGTTGTACCATCCTGCATTTCAATAAACAACTTGTGAAAGTGCTTATTCTTCCATATGCTCACCAGTTGGGTGTGCTGTCTACCTGGGAGGAAGTGCTTGGCAGAGAGAGAGACTACCTGATAGATGAAAATTGTTATCTTGGTGTAGTTCATTCCATCTTTTCATTTTCTATTTCATTGGCTTCTGTTCATAACTTTATTCCCCCTATTCTTAATTTGGGTTTAAACTGCTCTCTTTCTCTCTTAAGGCAGAAACTTTAGGTCATTGACTTTTCAAAAATCTTTCTTTTCTAATATAAGCATTTAATGTTATACATTTCTCTTTAATCCCTGTTGAAGATACACTCACATTCTGATTTAGTATATTTTCATTATCATTCAGTTCAAATGACTTCTGACTTACCTTGTGATTTTTTCCTTTGGCCAACAGATTATCTAGAAGTACATTGTTTAATATCTCAGTATCTTTTTCCTAGAGATAATACTGTTATTGATCCTAATTTAATTCCACTGTGGCTCAAGAACACATCCGTGTATTATTTCCATCCTTTTAAGTTTATTTAGATTTGTTTTATGACTTATGTTTTTTCATGATGAATATACCATGTACACTTGAAAAGAATGTGCATCGTGAACCTCTGTGGTAGTGTTCTATAAATATCTCCTATTCTCTGAACATTTGTAGCCCTCTAAAATTGAAAATGCTGAAATTTCAGTAAGTGAAAATTGAGATTACTCATAAATGAAATTACTGCCCTTATTTTTAAAAAGGCCTCAGAGGGTTTCCTGGCTCCTTCGATCACGTGATAACATTCCAAAAAGGTACTATCAATAAACTAGAAAGTGGGCCTTACCAGACATCAAATCTGCCATCACCTTGATCTTGGAGGTCCCTGGCTCCATAACTCTGAGAAGAAAATTTGTTGTATAGATTCAGTTTTAAGGTATTTTGATAGCAGCCAGAATGAACTAAGACAATGTAAGTGAAATCAAGGTGAGTGACAGATTTTTCAAATACTCAGTATCTTTGCTAATGTTTTTAAAATATTTTTTTAGTTGTAAATGAACACAATACCTTTTTTAAAATTAAAAAAAATATTTTTATTAGTTGTTGATGGATCTTTATTTTATTTATTTATTTGTATGTGGTGCTGAGAATTGAACCCAGTGCCTCACAAGTGCTAGGCAAGTGCTCTACCACTGAGCCATGATCCCAGCCCTGAACACAATATCTTCATTTTTTTTAACGTGGTGCTAAGGTTCAAACCCAGTGCCTCACACATGCTAGATTTTTAATGGTTTGTTTTAGCAATTGCTGAGAAAAGTTGGTGTTTAAAAAGTCTTCAACTAAAAAATTTTGCTTCATGCATTTTGAAACTATGCTATTAGATACATATATATGTGACTGTTTTGTCAATCTTGAACTGTTCCACTTTTTTCTGATATTTTCTTGAGTACTTTATCCACAGTATATATATGCCTATTATTTTACATGGTTATATATGCTCCCATTCATTCAGTGTAATATTTTTCTTACATTAGTGCATTGTATCATTCACTTTAAATCTATCTGTTGAATTTCTGATGAACCACATACACAGTTGGATCTTACTTAAAAAAAAAAAAAAAATCAATTCTGAAAATCTGCCAGAACTGGAGATTCTACTATGTTTAACTGTAGAGTTCAAGACTACTAATAACTACACTATTACCATTTAGTATAATTATCAGTATGGCTCCATCTATCAATTTAATTATTATTTGCCTCTTTTTTCACTGTTCCTTTTCTCTCAGCCTTTTGTATTAACTGAATATATTTTTTAGAATTGTATTTTAATTTATATAATTATGTCTTAGTAACCACATTAAAAAAGAACGAAATGAGTGAAATTGACTTTAAAATATGTTTTCTTTAAGTCAACAGTTGTGCTCCCCAAGTGTAGGTTCATTTTCTGTGGTTTCACAGTTACCTTCGGTCAACTATGGTTCAAAAATATTACACAGAAAATTCCAGAAAGAAATTCAAAAGTTTTAAATTGCATGCCATTTTGAGTATTATGATGAAATTGTGCATCATCCTTTTCCATCATGAACCATCCTTTCATTCAGTGTATCCACACTATATATGCTAAACATCCATCAGTAGCCATCTAGCCTAAAAGACTGACTGTTGTGGCATGACAATACTTGAATACAGGGTTGGTACTATCTGTGTTCAGATCTCCACTGGAAGTCTTGGAACATATATCCTGTAGATAATGTGGGACTGCTATACCCTTATGTGCTCTGAATCCCATCCAATGGACTTTTTAATCTCTTACACATTGTATTTTTCACTCCCAGAATTTCAATTTGTATTTGACTTTTTAAAAATATCTTCATAGATCTCAACTTCCAAAATTCAGTCCTTCTTTTAACCACTTGGAACATGAAGAACATAGTCATTCTCTGTTTACTGTCCATGTCTACCAAGTCTATCATCTATGTCCTTTTGGGGTTTTTGTATGAGATCTCCCCTCTGCCCATTATGGAGTTATTTTCTTGCTTCTCTGGTTGCTTGGTAATTTTTACCTTACTGTAATGTTACCTTATCATGTACTACTGAATTTGTTTTTAAAGCTTACAAATACATTTTAGCTCCCCCCCCCCCCAACCTTCTCTTGAGATGCAGTTGTTTACAAATAGTTTGATCCTTTTGGGTCTCATTTTCAAGACTTTTAGGTAAAGCCAGTGCAAATTTTAGTCTAGGGATAATTTTTTTCTTCCCATTACAAACTTCTGAATACTCTCTCAACATCATGTAAAAGGTTAAAGAAAACGTCATTTCTATTGGGAACAGAACTATTTCAAATTCAGGTGAGCTTCGGGAATATTCCTCTTTTATCCTTTCAGTTGTTTCTTTCCTACACATAACTATGGCCTCCATAGACTCCCAGCTTTAACTACTCAACTTATAAGACTGATGGGCCAGACTTTTCCCCTTCCAAAAAACAGAGTCCTTGCTATTTAACAACTGATAAGAATCACTATGATACAGTTATCACTCTCAAGAATAATTACAACCATATTTCAAAAAAGCTGAAAAAATAAACAATTCTTATATGAAGACAGAGATCATTATAGAAATATTACCATTGTATTAACTTTGTATATTTAAGTTTATTCAATACATGTATTTACATTCTCATTTCATTTTTATCATCTTCAACCTTCTCAGTTCAATCCAGTAAATAAGTTCTTAGATATTTTTTATAGACAGCGCTGTATGACCCAGAAAGATTATGTGATTAACCCAATATTACATAGTGGACATATGGTAGATCCAGAACTCAAGCCTGAGTCTACTTTTATATCACACTTATCTCCAAAAGGAAACATTTATTTATTTATTTGGGTACCAGGGATTGAACTCAGGCATACTTGACCACTGAGCCACATCCTCAGTCCTATTTTGTGTTTCACTGAGTTGATTAGCGCCTCACTTTTGCTGAGGCTGGCTTTGAACTCGCGATTCTGTTGTCTCAGCCTCCCAAAGTGCTGGGATTACAGGCGTGCACCACCGCACCCAGCAAGGAAACACTTCTTTATAATAGGAATAGAAAATAACAAAGCAAAAGTTACAGTTTTAAATTATACAGATGTGAATAATTCTAACAGGAAATGGGAGGTGATATTCCCTATAAAATGTGAACCCTAATAATAAAACTGAGATATTATCAAAAACTGATTTTCCAATGTGATTTATTAGAAACTTATTAAATATTGGTGCACTTAATGGAAGGGATGAGCGAATGAAAGAATGTGGGTAACACTTTTCTGATGTCAGGTTTTAAAAAGGACATATACATAATGGAAGGAGGGAAACATAATGTTCACAAATTAATATAAACCTTCTAATATTGCCAGAATAAACTAAATTTCATAAATCATACAAAGAAAAACCATATAGGTTCACTGGCTGCATAAATGTAAGAGGATGAACTAAGAAGAAACAAGGATATTAAATGGGAAAGATGATGTAATATTAACAGATGCAGAGAGAATAAAGAACTACTCACACCTCCTGCTTTGCATCCATCTTCTCCACCAAGGAGAATTGAGTAGAAAACTGGAAAAGGTAAAGAAACATAGTTATAAAGTAAATGAAGTTGAAATGAGAAAAGAAGACAGCAAGGGAACACCTAGCCACTTTCTAAATTAGATTTTGTCTATAAAGCCTAAATAATCAAAGGCCTGAATTAGGCATGCACTTTCAGTATGTTTAAAACAGCAGAGGAAATAAAAACAATTTCTAAAATGGACTGTTTTTGGAAACAGAGAAGATGTTTTCTTTTTCTTCTCTGGTACAAGGGATGGAACCCAGGGCCTTGCACCTGTTAGGCAAGCACTCTACCACTGAGCTATATCTCCAGTCCTATTTTATTTTATTTTGATTTAGGGTCTCATTAAACTGCCCAGGCTAGGCTCAAACTGATGACCTGCCTACCTCAACCTCCCAAGTAGCTAAAACTGCAGGCATGTGCCACCATGCACAACTAAAAAGAATATTTTCTAGAAAATATAAATAAAAGAAATAGACAAGTTTTAAAGGCTCTTAGTGATCCACTAATATTGATCCTATCAAAAGTCAAAAAAATATTACTTGCAAAGCTTGAAAGCATTAAGAAAAAGGTTATCCAAGAGTAAATTTTATTTTACTACAATTGATGCTAAATTTTCACTATCAATACATTTCTTCTTAGTGTGATAGGCTAGTGCGAATATTACACTAGATTTTTTTTTTAAGCAAAATTTGTGGGGAAAGATTCTGAAAATATAAGGAGTAAAATGATAAAATGTAAGCTATCATTAAAATAGAGCACAACTAGATACTCACAGCTGGATACACAACCATAACTCACAGTATTAACTAAAAACTAAAGTACAACAGAATAACTTCAAATATATTCCACTGGTCTCTATCTTATGCTTTACTCAAAATACTCAGATGATACAAAACTCAGACTACGAAATGAACGTAGGACTCAAAGTTCAGAATAATTATTAACATGTTAGATGGTGAGGATTCTAAGATGTGACAGATTGGAAAACGGACAGAATCAACCAATATTAAAATAAAAGCAATAATAGTGGTAGCTGGCTTACTGAAATAAATCTAAAACTGTGGGTGGGGAAAGCTGACAAACTCCTCAATTTATAACAGAGAAGCCCCCAAAGGTTCAAAAGTTAATTGTGGATAAATTAGGGGCCAATAGAAAAACTGACTGTAGTCTGCTTTAGCAGCAGCCAGACTCACTAATTTCTTCCTTACTTTAGCCTAGCAACACTTCTTCTCATTTTGGCAAAAATGTATTCCTTAGAGAAGGTTAACAGCAGTTCTCTGAATTCAGAAGCCTATTAAAATCAGGTCGAGGGCAGAGATTATTACAACAGGAAGACTGGGTGAAAGTTTTCATAATGAAATATGTCTAGGACAAGCTCCTCCCTCCACTCCCAGTCTTCTTTCTTCAATGGTAGAAACTTGGAAAGTCAAGGAAGAGAAAGGTATGTTTCTCTGGGAAATCTGACCAGTTTAAGCTAAAAGAGGTAAATACAAAGATATCAGGTATTCCAAGAAAATAGCTTGATTTCAAATAGATAAGATTATAGTTTACAAACCTCACCCACATGCTCAGAGTTCCCAATTTGCTTTTTTACTGTTACCTTATTAAGTATGAAGTCAGAATTACCAGATATTTCATGTGAGGAAAACATTAAACATAAAACAGAGAAACTGAAACAGAAAAATGTGACTGAAAGAAAACAAAGACTTTAAGGAGAGAAGGAAAACATATGAAGGAAACTAATATTAATATTCTCTATGAAGTAACAAAAATACCATAATCCCAAAACCAGAAAAGTCATCATCAAAAAATGATCATCTGGAGAACAAAAAAGGGTTTTAGGAAATTAAATGTTGATAGAAAAATCAAAACCACAATAGAAGGTTTAGAAAATGAGGTGAAAATTTTTTAAATGGGCTTAAGATAAAATTGGGTACTTTAAGAAGGAGAAAATATATGTAAGTGGCCAATAAGCATATGGAAACATATCACATTACTCATCAAGGATATACAAATTAAAATCATAGTCAGATACTCTAACCATCAGAATGGTTAAACTTTAAAAGTAAATACACCTTTATTCAAAAGCCAAAAAATGGGAACAAAATCCAAATAACCATCATTGGGAGAAGAGCTGAAATATATGAAATAGGTGAAATTATAATGAAACATTACATAACAATAAAAAGAATTAACTACTGGTAAATACAATAGCATGGGTAAATATATTTTCTAGGATTGCTATAACAAATCACTAAAAACCTTTATGGCTTATCAAAGAACACAAGCTGGGACTTGGTCACACTTTCACAGATCGCAAGGAAGAATTTTCCCCTACAGCCTTCAGAAAGAGGTGATGTCAACACTTTGATTTAGGAATTCTGGCCTCCACAACTTTGAGAAAGTAACTTTCTATTGTTTCAAGTCACCAGGTTTGTCGCAGTTTGTTATGGCAGCCTTAGGAAACTAATATAGTATGATAAAACTCACATATATACTGAGTTTAAAAATTGGTCACATTTATATAAAATTCAACAAAGGCAAATCTCATATTCAGTGATAGAATTCCGATTACTAGAACACAGGGGCAATATAGATTAGAAAAAAGTACCAGATTAAGTATGGTGAGATGAAAAACATTTTGTATTTTGATCTGAGTGGTTGTTACAGTTTAGATATGAGGTATCCCCCCAAAGCTCTTATGAAACAATGCAAGAAAGTTCAAAGGTAAAATGATTGCACTGTGAGACTCTTAACTTAATCAGTGCACTGATCAATCCCCTGAAAGGTATTACTTCTGTAGTAACTCTAAGGCAGGTAGGGTATGGCTGGTCCAAGTGGGTCACTCAAGGCACCATGCCTTTAAGGTTTATATTTTGTCCATGCTAAGAGGAGCAGTCTCTCTGTCTCCTAGCATGATGTCCTGAGCTTCCTTTCTCTGCCACAGTCTTTAGCCATGATGTTCTACCTTACTTCAGGCCCCAAGGAATGGAGTCAGCCATCTATAGACTGAGACCTTTGAAACCATGAGCAATAAATAAACTTTTCCTCTAATTATTCTTGTTTGATCTTTTGGTCCCAACAGCAAAATAGGTGACTAAACAGTGGTAGCTAAATGAGTAGAAAAGGCTGTATTTGGGAAAAAAAAAAAAAAACAGTTACACAATAAAGAACAGTATGTATTATGTATGACATGATTTAATTAAAAGAAACAAAGGGACAAAACAATACACATCAGAATAATACCAAGAAATATTTGCTAAATAAATTCCTATTGAAAGACTGAATAATTTTGTACTATCCAGTGAGTTAAGGACTACCACGGGAACATAAGAAAAACCTAAAGCCTTAGCTCCTGATCTCTCATCCATTAAAAGAACTGTATGTGGAAATGATGGGGGGAAACCTGAGGCTTTAACATCCGTAACTGTCCTCCCTTAAAATCACCATGCATTTTTTTCCTTTCTCCTTTCTTCTTACATTTTTCAACAATCTTACTGCAAGGACCAGGGTGGACCATGAGAGTGCATTGCAATATCAAAAACTCTTAATAAACTAAATAATTAAGTCATAAGATGCCTATTTTTCACAAAGAAGAAATTCCTTGGGGGCGAAAAACACATACTCATGACTAATAATAAATCCAGGCCCTAGCTCACTCCATCAAGTCAATATGAAAAGCTAGCCCTCTTCTTTTGTTCCAGTAGCAGCCTGTTACCTCCTCTTGATCAGTGTTGTCTCTACAGGAGCCCCAGTTAAACTCTTGCCTTGTGTATGGTCCCAATAACTGTTTGGCCTCATTTCTAACATATCCCTGCCAAAAGATCTCATCTCTAGTAAAACTTAAATATTTTAAAGTAGGGGGAGGGCTCCTGTACTACTTGGGAAGGGGAATGTATATATACTATGAATACTATAAATACTTTAAAAAATTATTTAAAAATTGGGGGACTGGGATTGTGGCTCAGTGGTAGAGCACTTGCCTAGCATGTGTGAGGCACTGGGTTCGATTCTCAGCACAATAAATAAATAAATATCAACAACTAAAAATATTTTTTAAAATTATTAAAAATTAAGAAAATTTTGTTTAGCTTTGTGAACAGTTTCTCTCTTTTTAATTACAAAAAGTGCATTTAATTCTGAGTGTTAAGAAATTTCAACTTAGAGATCTCAAGCCTAACCAGATCATAAGGCTAGATTTAGATTCTGCCATACAATTTTCTTATGACTTAAATAATGCAAGCACTCTGCCCAAAAGATGAATGTGATTCTAGTATTTAAAAATACAAGAAGAATTTAAACAAAAGGAAATCAGTCTTATCAAAATATATAACAAAATTATTTCAAAATTAGAAGAAAAAAAATAGTTTTGTTGGATAGGTTGACAAACAAGTTGGTATTCCTAACAAGACCCAAAGAATGAATTTAATTAAATGCATTTTTGCATTATGTGCTGCTGCCTATTCTAAAATTTAATGCTCTCTTAAGATATTTTAAACGTGCAGCACTAAGACAGTGTATAAAAACATGGTTGCTTAGAAAACCTCACTTAATGTAATTTTTCTTCACATAAAATGACTTTACTATTAATACATATCATCACAAGTATCGATCCGATACATACAGCTCAGAATTAAACTTATAAATTTTAGTGCATATCTATTTCTTTGTTTCTTTGTAATGTTGGGGCTTAACATCTATGCATTTTCTTTGAAAGCCAGCAGTCTGCTAAATTACATATCCCTTTCTCATCTCATAAAACCTTGTATGTGACTTTTAAGACAAAGTACTAATCTGAAAGTGTCATTATGATGTGATAACATTACTAGCAAAATAATTATCAACTTAAAATTTTTATATATAAACATATGAAACTGGTTTTCACTTCTAAACAATTTGATATCAGTCATTAGTTTGGTCCATGTGAATTTAGCAAACCTGTTATCACAGAGTGTTTGATCTTTAAATTTTAGTTTAGCATATTCTTAATTCCCGATACTGAAAATGATGTTTATAAACACCTTTTTTAGTCTGGCCCAGTGGCACATGCCTGTAATCCTTGCAATCTGGAAGGCTAAATTCGAAGTATCCCAAGTTCAGGCCAGTCTGGGAATTTAGCAAGACTGTCTCAAAATAAAAAGTAAAAGGGTTGAGGATATAGATGAATGGTAAAGCAACCTCCAGCACCACTCCCTTTCAATTCCCAGTACACAAAATAACAACAAAAATCTTTATTTTTTAAAGGTGTTATACACACCAACATTTTATAAATCATAAACCTCAGACCTAATTCAGTATATAAACATTAAGACATACAAAACAGCTACAAAACCACGTAAGATTATAATCTTTAAAATGTTCATAAAATCTTTCATTCCATATGGGACACAATGAAAAGGAACTGCAAGGCTCTATGGAAAATCAGCACCTGCAGGAAAAGATCCAGTCTGGCAACTGCTGGTACTGTCAATTCATCATCATTTAGACCTCAAACATTAAGGCACTCCTTTCCCCCTTTCCTGTACACTCAGCCGACAAAGTTGATGAAAACAGAACTTAGAGTGTTCTTGCTGAACTCCCATAACTGTAAGCCTGAACCCATTATATCATCTAAAAAATACTGTCCTTCAAAGAACAGGCTTTAACATGCACTCAAGTTCCAGATAGGATAACTGCTCGGGGATACATTCAATCACTATTAAGAAGTCTGTATTTTTAAAAACATACAATTAAAGAAGATACTTAATAATAAATAAGAACACTAAAAGATTAATCTGAAATGATGTTTAAATTGTTCAAGGCAAATATAATGGGAGGGGGATACACCTCTAGCTTAATAATTTCAAAAAATATTTTACTCTCAAAATAGTATTCATTCAACTATCAAAATTTTCTGCAGATTTTTTAATAGTGTATATTTTTAAATTAGTTGAATTCAATCCATGATTTAGACAAAAAAAATTGTATCATTTTATCAGTATTTTTCAATGTGTTAATAATTTACAAAACTTTTGATATTATGAATGAAAGTTTGAACATTTCTTTGGCATGTTACTAAACCATGAAGGGCCTGTCAGATAACAAGGAGAAAACTGTCTAGTTGGGTGATCATGCTGTGCTGGCAATTTCTCAAACATCTGTTAAAGGTCAGATTTCCATTGCATGGAATCAATCAATGGAACTACACAATTCGCCCAAGCACTATAAGAAACTAAACAAAGAACGCCATTTTTCCTAAGTAATGAAACATAACTTATCTTTGTGATAAACTATAGCAGTCTATCCCTTTCTTAGCACAGAATTCACATGGAAAAAATGCTTAAAAATATTTACTTGCGTTTTCACCTGAAATTGTGTTAACTTTGTTCATCATGTATATAAAATTCCACTTTCCATTTGATAAAAACTAAGTAATTTAATTTTTAATTTTACACTACAAAAGGTACTGTATGTCCAAATACAATTTTAAGAGTAATTTTAGCAAAAAATATTTCCAAGTATGAATTTTTTTTTTTTTGATACTGGGGATTGAACTCAGGGGCACTCGACCACTGAGCCACATCCCCATCCCTATTTTGTGTTTTATGTAGAGACAGGGTCCAACTGAGTTGCTTAGCACCTCGCCATTGCTGAGGCTGGCTTTGAACTTGCAATTCTCCTGTCTCAGCCTCCCTAAGTGCTGGGATTACAGGCTTGAGCCACCGCGCCCGGCTCCACGTATGAATTTTTTTTACAAGTCTGAAAATATTAATAAGCACTTAATTCAGTGATTGATTGATTGTACAACTAATTCACATTCAGACTGAGTTTACAAGAAGACATACTGTTAAAACTAAATTTGCCACAGGAATGTTCAGTTTTTTTGTGATCTAAGTGACTAATGTCACCTACTGTTCAATTTCTTTTTTTACCCCAATTACCTTGAAAACATTCCATACTCTATGATTCAGAGAACTTGACTAATTATTTAAACAAGTGTTGAACACAACAGGTTACCAAAGAATTAAACAAGCATTTATAAGAGATATGGCTCAAGTGTTTGTATATATGGGTGAGGTATACTAAATTACAGTGTTTCTGTGGGGAGGGAGTACTGGGGATTTAACCCAGGGGCATTTTACCACTAAGCTACATTCCCAGCCCTTTTTCAATTTTGAGAGAAGGTCTTACTAAATTGCATAGGGTCTCACTAAATTGATGAGGCTCACTTTGAATGTGCTACCCTCCTGCCTCAACTTCCGAAGCCACTGGATTATAGGTGTGGGCCACCACATCTGGCTCTGTTTTTTTTAAAGATAAGAAATATTAAATATAAATTTAACAGTTAATCTCTTTTGCTTTCAAAATACCATCTTGTGCAGTTAAATAAACCAAACGCTGCCTAATTTTTTATATAATCATATACAGAGAGATATACAAAATAATGCTAAAGATTTAAAATATGTCCTTTTATATAAGATTGTCCAATTATGAACAGAATATTATCACAGAAAGATAAATAATGTTTAACTTTTAAAGATCCTACATCAAAATCATATAGTTTTTATTCTATCATAGTAGCTCAAACATTTCTGCATGCATCTAAATCCCACTGAGGGCTTTTAAAACACAGAAAATTAAACCACCTTCATAGTGTCCAACTCAAAAGAGCTGAGACAGGACCAAAGAATGTGCATTTCTAACAACTTCCCTGGTAATACTGTGGACCACAATCTGAAAATTACTATAGTGTAAGATACCTATGCCAAGCATCCTCATGAAATAACTCATCTACCCTATATATGATTTTTAATTAATCTCCTGTAAATAACATTTAAGAGGCACTAAATTGTTAAGACACTACTCCACAATTTTCCATTACCAATAGTGTAACACTAAAATTTATTATTCAAAGTATTATAAGGAATAAAACAAGTAGTCTTTTAGCCTCATTTTTCCTTGATGACTTAAGGGAAAAATATGTGTATGGATTTTTATTTTAATCCATACCCAAACCATCAATATTTTCTATACACTTAATATATATCAGACACTACAATTAGCTGAATTACAAACAATAAAAGACCACCCTATTGAAAAGTATATATGTAAACAAATGATTTTAATATCACGAAGGAGTTTTTTTGCTTCCTGTATATTTCTGACCACCACTACTCCTATGTCAATGAAAAATCTCCATAAAACATATTTTAGGTAGTCTTTTTTTTAAGCCAAGAGCTAATAAGACATGTAGCAATTATTGAGCCAAGAACCTCTAAAAGTAAACACACAAAGATTAATAAGCAAAGCACCAGTTTCTTTTTGCAGTGGGTTTGAAAGGCAATCAATTGTCACTTCCCCAGACTAGATTTAACAATGTCCAAACCTAGAGTCCACCAAAGATAAAGACCATGATAAACTCTTTAATTGGGTTAGATTTCCAAAAGTCTGTATCCTCAGAGCAAGAGTGACCCAGAAGTTAATCCGTTTTTTTAAAAATATTTTTTTAGTTGTAGATGGACACAATACTTTTATTTTTATGTGGTGCTGAAGATTGAACTCAGTGCCTCACACATGCGAGACCAGCATGCTACCACTGAGCCACAACCCCAGGCCCTAATCAATTTTTACACAGTTTGCAGTCCAGCTTTAAATAATCAATGTGGCTCAGAAAATCTCAAATCATAATGGGAATAAGGCAATCAGAAATAATCAAACTACTCATCACCAGGCATCTGCAGAAAATATAAATCCTCTCTGGAAAAAGACACCATGGTCCTAAGCTTTAAGTTTTCTCCATAATTAATTATTCAAATAAAGATCATAGCACAAAATCAAAGAGAATTAATAAGCACATAAGAAGTTAATATGAAGAAGATTCGAAAGAATCAGTAAATAACAAAAATTACTTATAAAGATCCCTGTAAAATCAAATGTCAACAAAAGTACTATATATCAACAATTTATAGAATGTAGCTGAAGAATAAGTGGGAAATGTAAAGTCATTAATGCATATATTTAGAAAGGGCTGGAAAACAAGGAACACTCCATCTCAAGAAATGAGAAAGAGAACTACAAAAGACACAAACCAGAAGAAAGAAAATAAAGATCAGAGCAGAAATAAAGTACAAAATGGACATCCTATAAGGAAGACTAACAAAATCAAAACTTGCATTTTTTTGAAAAGATTAATGAAACTGATAAAATCTGGCAGGAAACAAAAACAAAACAAAGCCCAGGAAGGCACAAATAACCAATAACCAGGATGAAAAAGGAGAGAAATTAAAATATATCTTACAGACACTCCTTAGCACATGTGCAAGCTTAGACAGCAAAACTACAGTGAAGCAAAAAAAATACTGATGTAAAAATTAGGTCACCAATTATTTCTAAGTAAAAGAAAAGAGTTATGATGATTGAGAAGTAGAACTGGGAAAATTTCTGGGGTGCTAGCAATGTTCTATGTCTTGCTCTGAACAACAGTTATAAAGGTGTTTGTTTTACAATAATTGAACTGTCCATTTCTAGTTTGTGTACTTTTTGGAGTAACTGCTATGGACTGAATTACACTCCCTTTCATTCCCAAAATTCATGTTGATGCCTATGTCAGTAAGCTTCCTATAGCTGTGACAATATACCTGAAATGAACAATTTATAAGAAAAGATATATTCTGATTCAGTTTCTGGAGTTTCAGTCTATGGTCACTTGGCCCTGTCACTTTGGGCCTGTGACAAGGATGTCATGGTGAGGAGTGCATGATGGGGCAGGAGCTGCTTACCTCATGGTGACTGGAAAGCAAAGAGAAAGAAAAAGGCCAGGGTTCCAATATCCACTTCAAGGCACACTCCCAATGACCTAAGTTCCTTCCACTCCCTCCCCCCCTCGTCCCCTGCCCAGGTTCCACCACCTTCTAACAGCTCCATAGGCTGGCAACTAAGTATTCAGCACATAAGCCTTTGGGGGCATTTAAGGTTCAAACCATAACAACTCTATCTCCTAAGGGTCCTTAAGGAGGTAATCAAGGACAAAAGTGGTCAAAAGGGTGGGACCCTAATCTGAAATCTGACTAAAACTGGTATAATTACAAGACACTAAAGAGACTCAAACGCTCTCTCCCAACACTCACAGTAGAAAGGCTATGCTAAGACAAAGGAAGGCAGCTGTCTGCAAACCACAAAGAGTCTCTAAACCAAAAACCAACCTTGAAGATTTCTTGATCTTGAACTTCTGGTCTGCAAAAACTATGGGAATTTTTTATTTGTAAATTACCCCAGAGTTCAATAATTTGTTAAGGCAATCCTAGCAGATTAACAGTTAAAATTTAAAGTTCAAAAGGTTAAAAAAATCAGAAGTGGTTAAATGTAAATATAAAATGCAATTAACAACTTTTGAGAACAAAGACATGTTTTATTATAAAAACATCTCAACTACAATAAAATAATATATTAAAAAATACTACCATTTGCCCAAGTTAGTGCATCAACTAATACATCTACTTTACCCTTTTGCACATTTGCTTACAATATTCCCTCTACCTGGAACAACACCTAATCTCCACTCTTCTTCAGGATATGAATTGTATTTCTATCTCTTCAAAGCCACCAGTCTCTCCTTTTCACTTAGTCAATGGATATTGAGTAGTGTTGTACTTGACTCCCAAACTACATGCTGCTTTTTGCATAGAAAATAACCAAACATTTGCCTATACCCTAAAGATTTTTAAAAAAGCACACTACAATAAAGCAGTCACCTCAATGTTTATAGCAGCACAATTCACAATTGCAAAACTATGGATGCCCTTCAATAGATGAATGGATAAAGAAATTGTGGTACATATACACAATGAAATATTATTCAGCAATAAAAGAAAATAAAATTATGGCATTTACAGGTAAATGGATAGAATTGGAGAACATTATGCTTAGTGAAGTAAGCCAATCCCAAAAAAACAAATGCCGAATGTTCTCTCTCATTAGTGGATGAGGATACATAAGGGGGATGGGAACGAATAACACAGGAGAAATGCAGGAACTCTGGATGCAGCAGGGGGTAGGGGGGAGGAAGGAAAGGGAAATGGGAATAGTAATGACGATTGATCGAATGGGTCATTACTACTCCTGGTGCATGTATGAAGACACAAATAGTGTGACTCTTTATGATTTGCAACCAGAGAAATGGAAAAACTGAGCTCTGTTTATGTACTATGACTTGAAACGCATTTAAATAAAAAAAAAAAAGAAGAAAATAACTGAACAATAAATATACTTTTTGCATTCGATTACCATGAAAAACAATAGTGGAACTTGAGAAGGGTTACCTCATGGTCATGTTATTAAGATTTTGCCATTCCATATGAAAGTGAGGGCAATTTAAAATATGAATAGGTATTCAGATGGATTTCTTTTTCTTTTTTTTTATTGTGATGTATGTAAGAGTATGAGAGTGAATGAGAGACAAAAAGTGGTTTTAACTTTTTTTTTTTTTTTTTATTTTAGTTGTAGATGGACACAATGTCTTTATTTCATTGCTTTGTATGTGGTGCTGAGGATTGAACCCAGGGCCCCACGCATGCGAGGCAAGCGCTTTACCGCTGAGCTACAGCCCCAACCCCGGTTTTAACCATTTTTAAGTGTATAATTTAGTGGCACTACTTTCACACTGTTAAGCAATGTGTTCACTATCCTGTTTGTTTCCAAAATTTTTCATCACTCCAAACAAAAAAATTATGTCCATTAACTACTAACTATCCTCTTCCCTCAGTCTCTGAAATTTCTAATCTACTGTGACTCTATGAATTGGCCTATTCTAGACACTTTACATTAAGTGAAATCATACAATATTTGTCTTTTTGAGTCTGGCTTATTTTGCTTAGCATACTGTTTTTAACAGTTTCACTGTTGCATAACTCAGAATTTCATTTCTTTTTATAGCTGAGTAATAGAGAGAAAGAGAGAGAGAGAAATCTCATTTTATGCGTTTACCTGTTGGACGTTTGAGTTATTTCTGCCTTTTGACTATTATAAAAATGCTACAATAAACACTGGCATATAAGTATCTGAGTTTTCAATTCTTTTTGATTTATAACTAGGAGTGTAACTGCTCAGTTGTATAGTAAATTCCATGTTTAACTTTTTGAGTAATAGTTGAAAACAGCTTTCCAAATCATTTAACATACCCACCAACAATGCATGAAGGTTCCCATTTCTCCATATCACCAACACTGATATTTTCTAGGGAATTTTTTCGTTTGTTTGTTTCTTGGTTGGTCTTGTTTCTTTTTAATTTTAGCTATTCTAGTAAGTAGAAGTTCATGATGGTTTTAATTTTCATTTCCCTCATGACTCACAATACTGAGAAGCTTTTCGTGTGTTTATTGGCCATTTGTTTATATGTTCTTCTGAGAAAGAACATATTAAGTTGGGTTGTTCTTCTGTCATTAAGTTTTACTTCTTTACGCATTTGGACATCATACCATTATCAGATACATCATAATGTGTATTTCTGAAATGAAAAAGCCATGTTTTCATATAAAACAACTGTTTACATGAAAAGATCAGTGTTATTTTAAAGCAGCTTGCAAGTGTTCTAAGTCATATAAAATTATCTTGAATAATCTAGATTTATTATTGACTAAGATTTCTTTTAAAAAGAAAACAAAAGGCACAAACTGCTCTGATCATGAAAAGCAAACCCTTAATGTTTGATTTTCTTTGCTAAAAAATACAAGTAATGATGGATTGGAGAAGTACTATAAAACAACATTCAAATCTGCAACAGAACAAGAAGAAATATTTTTCAAATCTATATGCAATCGGTTAGAAATCCTTTTGCCACTATTTCCCAGGCTGTAACTATGGTTCTTTATTGTCTCGGTCCATTTTCTATTGCCATAACTAAGGCCCAGAAATTTCCAGAGAATCTTAGTTTATTTGGCTAACAGTTCTGGAAACTGAAAAGTCTAAGACCATGGCATCAGCATCTGTTCAGTATCTTCTTGCTGCCTTCTTAACATGGAAAAGGGACAACATGGCAAGACAGAAAAGCATACTAGTAGCCACTAATCATCTCAGAGCCCTATCCTCATGATTTCATCTAAACCTAATTACCTCTGAAAGACCCAATACTTACCAATATTATTATTATGATTATTTTGGTACTGGGGATTGAACTCGGGTACTCGACCACTGAGCCACTTCTCCAGCCCTATTTTGTGTTTTATGTAGAGACAGGGTCTCACTGAGTTGCACAGCACCTCACCATTACTGAGGCTGGCTTTGAACTTGCGATTCTGCTGTCTCAGCCTCCCAAAGTGCTGGGATTACAGGTGTGCACCACTGCACCCGGCTTACCAATATTATTAACATACAATTTGGGGATTAAGTTTCTAACACATGTACTTTTAGGCAACACCTTTCAAACCAGAGCACAAACACACCAATTTCAAAGTATTTTCCCAGAGTTTCTACTCTATAATAAATCTAAACACTCAGAACTATATGATGGAGGCACTAAATACTTAACATCATTTCTATTTACAACAGTAATTTAGGAATTTATCTGATTGGGCAAGTAAATAAACAGAAGATAGAAACCTGTAGTAAAATATAGGTATACAGTTAGAATGTTGAACAATTACAAATATTTCCTGTTAACTGACATAAAATTATTATTAGTGTTTTGAAATTATATAAAAATTTTCAAATAAATTTTGATAGACAGAGAGAGGAGCCCAAAAGTCCAAATTTTTTAGATGAATTTGAAAACAGAATATAAAGCTCAGTGGTAGTTTAGACTTATTGGATGAAAAGCCTTTATACAATCTATAAGAAATAGCAAGTGATAAAATTCACTAAAACAGTATACAAATTACACACCACAAAACAAATATGTCAAAGGTGAAAAGAGGTTAAATAGTTAGTAATAGTGAACATTCTATAAATACATGCTCTTCACTGAAGTTCATCCTATATGAATACTCTTGAATCTGAAGATTTTCAAAGGCCAAGAACACAGTCTGATTGAATATGTTTACTGTATAGGTCAGGAGAAAAACATACACACGCACAAACTGGGCATATAACTCAGTAACAGAGCACACGCATAGCATTTGAGAGGCTCTGGGTTCAACCTTCAGCATCAAAACAAAACAAAACCACACACAAGATTAAAAGCTCTTATAAGCAATATTTTTCTACACTGTTTTTCTGTATTTAATTTTCAATAAGATATAAAAGGATATATGACACATAATGCATTTAAGAATTTCTTAGGCCTGGTGGTCCACATCTGTAGCACTAACTTCTTGGGAAGCTAAGATAAAATTAGGAGGACCACTGGAGCTCAAGAGTTTGAGACCAGGCTGGACAAAACAGTGAGTCCCCATGGCAAACAAACAAAGACTTTCTTAAACATGAGATTGTTAAATACTAGACATAAAATCATTCCCAACACATGATATTTTAGCAACAGATAACTATACTCACAAAAATCTCAAAACATGGGGCCGGGTTGTATGTAGCTCAGTGGTAGAGTGCTTGCCTAGCAAGTGTGACACACTAGGTTTGATCCTCAGCGCCACATAAAAATCAATAAAATAAAGGTATTTTATCCATCTACAAATAATCTCAAATCACAGGGAAATTTGTTAGTGATTTTAAATTAAAGTTACTTCTTTTCTTTTGCCACTAATTTACTGATTTTAGAAAAGCCTTACTCAAAAGAATCAAATTTAGGAGATATTTTCCTAAAAGAAAAAGATTTGAGCTGGGGATGTAGCTCCAGTAGTAGAGCTCATAGGGTTTGATCCCTAGTAACAAAATGAAATAAAAAAAAATATATAAAATGAAATAAAAAAATATTTTATATATAAAATATTATTTTATATATAAAATAAAATATATATATTTATATTTTTATAAAAAAATATAAATATAAATATAATGTAGTTAGTTTTGCCCCCATTACTGATTTGGCACAGTTAAAATATAGTTCATCAAGTATAAAAACTATTAGTCTGATGTGTTTTAGTGGTCCTTTCATTTATATTATTTCCTTCAAAAGTACAGATTTTAAAATAACTTTACAACATCATGGTTAGAAAGTATCATGGTTTATGATGTACTTATGATGTACATATTTAACTAATTGCAGCCACCCCTGAAACAGCATTTGTTATGTACAAGTCTTTAAAACTTAGATGATCATTTGGTTTACCAAACATTGTAGGTTTTAAAGAGAAATTCATACTGGGAACATGAGGAAGATGATAAAGAAAAATCATCTTAAGGACATAAAAACATTTTTAAAAATGTAGAGACACTACACCAAATATTCAAGGGAAGGGGGATTCCCTTTGGCAATTTTCGTTATGTATGTATTTTACCTTCTAAAAATATTCTTTATAACTTTGATTTCAATAATGACATAATTCAACAGAGTAACAATTCATTCTAATTTGTATTAATATTGATAAAAATCAAATAAATTTTATGTATTATTTTATACAAGTTGCAAAAGGCTTATTTGTCACAAAGTATTCCCTGCTTTAGCCAGGCCAGGTGGCTCACGCTTGTAATCCCAGCACTTTGGGAGGCTGAGACAGGAGAATTGTGAGTTCAAAGCCAGCCTCAGCAATGACAAGGCGCTAAGCAACTCCGTGAGACCCTGTCTCTACATAAAACACAAAATAAGGTTGGGGATGTGGCTCAGTGGTTAAGTACACCTGAATTCAATCCCTGGTACCAAAAACAAACAAACAAAAAAAAAGTATTCCCTCCTTCAAGAAATCTAGGAATAATGCTCAACATATCAAAGAACTATTGAATGTTATTAAAATTCTGGTCCTCAGAATTCCTTTCTAAGAAGGAAATGAACTTTACTATACAGAGCAGGGTTTTGGCACAGACTAGAAACTTTTCAATGAGTAAAGGAGAAATATGAAATGAAACCATTCTTTAGTTGAAGTTACAACTGATCATCATTATTTCCCCCAGTATGTTACTCTGGAAACAAAAGGAAATTAAGGACAATGAAGAAAGGTGAAAGAGAAACAAGAGGAGCAAGAAATTAAAACTCAAAAATGTTAACTGTTGACTACCATGTGTTTTAACTTTCTCTTACTCTTGATTTTTACCTAAGAACTTCTAAAATAGTTGTATTATTTAAACCTGAGTCTAATAGGAAGAGAAAATATTTATCAGACAGGATAGTTAGGTTACATAGCTGCAACAACAGGTTATAAAACATCTGTGGCTTAAAATTAAAATTTATTTCATCAGGCTTTATGTCTATTGCTTGTTAACAAATGTTTCTTCCTCAGGGACCCAAGATGATGGAACACACATCATCTCCAATTAAGAGTATCTATAATACTATCTCCAGGTGAATAAATAGCCCAATAGTATTTAAATTCACCCATTCTCAATTTCTTCTCAAAAAGGCCATTCATATAACTCAATAAGTATATTCACAGTTCATACTACAAAGTAGTTAACTTGGTCACTGAAAATAAACAAATCAAAATAAGCTCTCACCTAAGAACTAAAAAAAAACTAAATACCAGATTCAATATTAAGAATAAGCATGATATTCATTTACATGCAACTACTTCCAAAGTTTTTTTTTTTTTTTTTTTTTTTAAACAAACTGATGTGATAATGAGGTAACTCTACAGGGAAAGAATAGTCTCTTCAACAAATAGTGCCAAGACAACTGGATTTCTGTTTAGAAAAAGACAAAGATGGCTCCTTACTTCACATACAAAATCTTTACTCAAAATATACCAGAGATCTACATGGGAAACCCAAAACTGTTAAATACTGGAATCAAACATAAAATACAATGTCTGTGGCCTTGAGTTGGGCAATGGATTCCTAGATGTGATACCAAAAGTATAAGCAAGAAAAGAACAGAAAAATTGGGCTTCATTAAAACTAAAAAACTTTTTGCTTGGACATTTTCAGGAGAATAAAAAGATAAGCCACAGAATGGAAGGCTTTGTATATCATTATCTGATATGGGATTTGTCTTAATCATATGCTATAACACAAATATATGTAAGAATATTTATACTAAGTGAAAGAAAGCAAGATGCAAAACAACATATATAATATTATTTCACTTATATGAAACGTCCAAAAATACACATAGCCATAAAAACAAAGATTAAGTGTTTGCCAGAGGTTGGAAGTGGCAGAGAAAGGCAGGAGGAATAGGAATTACTCCTAGTGGGTAAGAAGTTTCTCTTCGGGGGCAATAAAAGCATCTAAATTTGATAGTCTGCGATGTACTACATGTAACTGAAACACATACATTAAAAGACTGAATTTCATGGTATGAAATATATCTGAATAAAGGTATTTTTTAAAAGAATAATTATGCCCCTAATTTTAAAAACATAGTAACTGCTTAAAACCTTATTAGATGACAAGAAAACTAATGCAAATGGTGACAAAAAGCAAACAAATTGAAGAATTAAAGACTTTATAACCAAGTAAATACACTGGCTTGTGAAAAGCAGTAACAACAACAAAAGATTATCCAAAGTTATCTACTGATTTATAAACATCAATCACCCCCACACACACTTAACAAAGGACCTTTAACAAAGTTCCTATACAACAGCATCAGCTATACTGTAACTGATTATGATGGAAAGAACAAGAGAACTGCCGTTTTCAAGAGCAGCATTCTGAAATGACCATATCAATTCTGAGATGTCTACTTCCAGACCTGCTATGCCAAAGAAAACTATTTTGTATAAAATCACTGTTATTTACAATTTCAGTTAAATGTAGCCAAATTCAATTTGCAAGTGGAAAACCCTCAACACTCCCAATACATCCCCAACAGTTAGCATAAAAACTGGCACTAAGGAGAAAAAGAATATGATACAGAAAGGTACAAAAACACTTTAAAAATCAGATGCAAATTTTAGTAACACAATAGAAGATACGAGGCTTGAACTAGCTCTAAGCACACAACTTTGCTGATATTTTACAGCTTTAGGTTATAAGCAAAAATAGAAATCCATAGACACTGAATGTCTAAGAAAATGCCTTCCAAAGGCCTTGAACACCCATTAATTTAATTTTTATGACAATCGTAAGACCAACTGAATTTTTTCTCACACAGGAAATCTCACTAAAGAAAAGGTGCTATTCTTTCATTAAATGACCCAAGCTCTTATTAGACTACCACTGTATCAAAGGTTACATAAACAAAATAAATATTTTCTTTTCTACATATATGAATCACAAGCAAGGGCTTAATCTCTTTAAGTATATCAAATCTGAAAAATAGTAATGATGGTTTGACTTCAAGAGGATAACTAATAGTTCAATTATATCATTAATGAAACCACAATGGTAATCTTTTTTTTTTTTTAAAATATTTTTGTAGTTGTAGATGGACACAATGTCTTTATTTTATTGGTTTGTATGTGGTACTGAGGATCGAACCCAGGGCCCCACGCATGCGAGGCAAGCGCTCTACCGCTGAGCTACAATCCCAGCCCAGTAATCTTCTTAATAATGACAAAGACAATTAAAACTGATCTCAAACTAAAACTCTACCAGGGCAAGATATACAATGTAAATTAAATGAATTCCAAAAAGGGTAAAGGGAATTAATTTAGACAAATATGAATTTAGATACTGCCTAATGCAGTAAATTCTCTAGCCAGTCTAACCAGGAAAAAAGAATAATACACAAATTATCAATACCAAGAATATGAAAAGTGGCATAACTGAAGAGTCTAGTTATTTAAAAAAAAACAGTAAGAGAATATTGTAAACAACTTTATGCAAAATTTAACAATGTAGTTGAAATGGGAAAATTCCATGAAAGACTCAAATATCAACAGCTCATAAAAGAAACTATTAATAGCATCACATTCATTAAAGAAAGCTTAGCACTTTTTAAAAAAATCAATACATAATATTTCATCAAGAATAACATGAAAAGACAAACTACTAAGAGAAAATACTTGTAAAACACACTATCTTACAAACTAATAAAAATCGGTAAAAATAAGAAGGGACACCAAAAGAAAATATATGAATGGTAAGTAAACACAGGAAAAGATATGCCCAATATCATTAATCCTAAGGGGAAATGGAAATTTAAATTCCAGTGACATACCTCTAACTACTTATAAGGATACCAAAATCAAAATGGCTAGCTGTGCCAAATATTGGTGAGTATGTGGAATAATCATATCTATATAAAATGTGGGGAAATTCAAACTAATTGTTAAAGACGGAAAGTAGGTCAGTGGTTGCCAAAGGATGTAGAGGGAAACAAAAACAAAAACCCACTTCAGGGCATAGGAGATGTGTTCAATGTTTTCAGTATGGTGATGGCTTCATATGTTTACACGTCATATTAATATCTGCAGCTTATTAATATGATAATTATACCTCAATAAAGCTGCTGAACAATCAACCCAAAAAAGTATGCACTGAAAAAAATTGATATTGATCAATGATAATAAAAATCAATCCATCTTTATATGATGTTTTAATTAAAGAGAATTATATTTGACCACTTGATAACAAAAGAGGGAAGAAAAATGGATGTAATAGAGAAAGATAAACCTAGAGAGGGTAAAAAAATAAGGAATGCTTACCCAATTCAAATGTAACATAAGAGAACATAGAACATGTTTTATACATATTTATACTGATGAAAAACATAGGGGATACACAACGTGTGAAGCAGCTGAATTTCTAATAGTTGAACAATATATGAAAGAAATACCGTATCATGAATATAGATGCCCACCTCAAGTCTATGTAAACCATATCCAGAAAATCCACACTGAATGCTATCACAAACATCATTCTGATTAAATTTCGATCATTACAATTATTTCATAACTGCTCTTCTACTTTTTTGTCCTCACTCCACACCTCAACAGTCTACAGATTGAGATTTCTTATCCAAAATGCTTGGGAACAAAAAAGTGATTCAATTTTCAAATTTCTTCACATTTTGGAGTACCTGCACAGACTTTATTGGTTAAGTATCCCTACTCTGAAAACTAAAAATGCTTCAAAATCCTTAAGGTTTTGAGCATTGTGTCAGTGATCATAAAGTTTAAGATCTTACAGCATTTTGGACTTGATATTAGAGATGCTTAGCTTGTAGTATCAACAAAGCATGTGGAGTGATCCTTCCAAAACCATGATATTTATGCCTTCAGAGTACAAGTTTAATAAGAGCCCATAAGACCCCCACAAACTACTACTTGTCATCCAGTGATACTTCTGCTCCAGTCTGGATAAGATCTGATCCACTAAGATACAGGCACTAGAAACTTGGTTCCCAATGGTATTGAGAGGTGGTGGAACCTTTAAGAGATGGGAATTAGGAGGTCACATGGTCACAAATCCTGGAAGGGATTAATGCCTGTTTTGCAGGAGTGAGTTAGGGTTATCCCTGTTTTACAGATGAGAAAACAGGGTTATTCCCTTTCACAGATCAGGAGGGGAAAAAAGTCTTGAAGAAGTTTCACAGAACTGAATCTGCTGCCTCACAATGGAGTTTTTATAAAGCAAATTGGGCTTTCTCAGCTCACCCTCATTTCCTCTCCCACAATGTGACCTCACTATGTTCAGCTTTTGTTTCCATTATTATGCCATCACTATATTATGACAGCATGAGACCTCCAAGACAAGCCAATGCTAGCATCATATTGCTAAACCTTCATAAGTGCAAGCTAAATAATAATCATTTCTAGTCCACAGTATATCCCTGAATTTTTCTCACCATCTCCACAAAAACAAATTTAAGAACAAAATACTTATTACCAATAGTTCATATATCATAAGTTTGGGGAGATATTTATATTGTGCCTACCTCAGTTCACATGGATTTTTTTAAAAATACCATTTCTATTTTATCAATCTTAGTGAGTTATCCTTAATAAAAGTTAACCCAAATCTTTGTATTGAGGTAAATAAATGATGCATATATTGTTTAATTCTCTATCATATATATATAAAAGACAATACTGTATAAATTATATAAAAAGGTACTAAAAACATTTCTGTATCAACCACAGGGATGTTGATACTTCTACCAGTTAAAGATACGCATATAAGCAGCAAGAAAATCAAAGGCAATGATTTCACCTTAAGTAACATCAAGAAATAAAAGCAACCTCATTCCACAGACAGTGTTAAAATAATGAGAAACATGGGGACATTACAGACAATGGATAAGAAGTATTGATGGAGATCAAACATTATCTACTGCCAATTAAAAACAACTAATAACGTATAGCAGGGTTGGGGGTGTAGCTCTGTGGTAGAGTGCTTGCCTAACATGCTTGAGTCTCTGGGCTCAATTCCCAGCACCTCCTTAACAACAACAACAACAACAACAACAAACAACAAAAACCAAGCACAGTGATACACACCCATAATCTCAGCAACTTGGGAAGCTGAGGCAGGAGGATCATAAATCTGAGGTCACACAGCCTCAGCAACTTAGACAGGTCCTAAGCAACTCAGTGATACCCTGTCTCAAAATTAAAAAAAGGAAGGGCTGGAGATGTGGCTTAGTGGTAAAGTGCTTCTGGGTTCAATACCCACTAGCAACTGGGTGTATTGGCATGTAGGTCTATAATCCAGAGACCTGGGAGGCTTAGAAAGGAGAACTGAAAGTTTAGGCCATTCTCTGCAACTCAGACCCCATCTCAATGGAAAAAGGACCGGGGGTGTAGCTGAGTGGGCAAGGGCCCCAGGGTTCAATCCCCAGCACCAAAAAAGAAAGAAAAGAAAAGAAAGCACAGCAGACAATTCCAAATAACCTTCCAAGTATTCACATCTACCCTTATAATACCTCACATGATTCTATTTACATTCTTTTTCTGCAAACATCTGTACTTATTAGAGTTAAAATGCATTCTGGGAGGATCACCAAACAACACTGGATCCACCTTTACAAAGTTTCTATCGTCAACCTCTTAGAATTCCAATGTTTCAAGTAACAGAACCACCAGATTACTGATAGACCTTTTAATTCACAATACCTTCCTAGAAAACTAGGCCTTAAAGTTACTGGCCATTATTACTGTACTATATACTGAAGCCCTCCAAAAAGCATACACAATCAGGTTCAGTAAAGGAACATGAAAAGACATCACTGTAACTGCTTTACATAATTTCACTAAAATCTCAGAACATTCTTTTAGATAAAATATTCCCTATTTTACAGATGAGAAAACAAAATTCTCAGAGAAGTTATAACATTTTTACACAGAAATACACAGGTAATAGTTGAACTAAAAGCTTTCTTAAGATCTATGGACTCAAGTGATCCTTTTCCCCTTTTGTATATGGCTGGACTGAATTCTGACAGTAATCTCATTTCTCTAACCTTTAAAGAAAAGTTTCCTTATGATTCTATCTCTGTGAGGCAGAACAATGAAAAATAAAGTAGACTCCAGAAGCTGGGCACAGTGGCCCACACCTATAATGTTAGCTACCTGGGAGGCTAAGGAAGTATGCTTACTAGAGCCCAGGAGTTCAAGATCAGCCCAGGCAACATAGCAAGGCCTTGTCTCCAGAAAATTAAAATTAAAAAAAGTTACCAGGCGGCACAAGACCTGGATTTAACTACTAATTATCGCTTGCAATACGTATGACCTTGGATAATTTCCCCTAACCTCTCTCTTCCTCAGTTTTGAGATTTATAAAATGAAATGACAGTAGTAATTAACTGATGAAGTTTTCATGAGGACGAAATTAATAAATGTAAAGTACTTAGGTTTAGGACAATGCCTTATACACAGCAAATACTATGTAAATGAAAACTAATACTACTATGAGCCAACCTCTTCCCCTTTCCTAATGCCTCAGATCTTAAGTACTTCTCTTAATCATTCCTATTTGCATCCTCTACCAGTATTCTCTTTTTTCACTAAAAACCTACTTGTCAGTTTTCCTTCTGAAAGCATCACAAACTTTTCAACTAAATCACACAATAGCCAGTTGCTTACTAAAAAAGTCCAAGGTAAGTAGGAATGAACAAAACTCTGACTTTATCCACTTTGTCCTACCACACTTAACATTCCTCCTTTCTTTTTATTCTCACTATTCAATCTCTTCCTGTTCTTTACCCTCAGTTACTCTATGGCTGTGGTCACCTTAATAAATATCTTCGTATTCTGCTCTGCTCATTCCCCCTCTCCTCATTTTTATAGTGTTAGTATTTCTGAAGCATGGGAGAACAAACAAAATTTTTAATTTTCAATGACATGTATCCAACATCTGTTCTAGAATATCTACTATCACCTATCACTTGTTAAACACTGTTTTGAGGAATACATATCTAACATAATAGATGTATACAATGATGATTGGTCAAGGTAACTGATGAGATCTTCAACAGAAAACAGTCAACCTAGGTAAGTGATGCACAGGTAAGAAATCAAAAATATTGTCCGGCCAGGCATGGTGGCAAACACCTGTAATCCCAGCACTCAGGGAGGCTGAGACAGGAGAATATCGAGTTCAAAGCCAGCCTCAGCAATGGCGAGCGCTAAGCAACTCTGTCTCTACATAAAACACAAAATAGGGCTGGGATGTGTCTCAGTGGTTGAATACCCCTGAGTTCAATCCCCAGTACCAAAAAAAAGAAAGAAAGAAGGAAAAGAAAAAATACTGTCCGAAGATTCAGGCAATCTGATATAATTTAGAGCTAGGTTTTGCCACTATAGGTTAAAGATTATAGTATGCAATTGCCAGGGAGAAAAGAAAGGAAGCAATTTTTGGACCTGCTATAAAAGTTCCTCCCAGTTCTGTCCTCACATTGGTTATATATCAATTGTATCTCAGTTGCTTTCTTTTTTCATTCATAACTGGCTAAATGATATACAGGAAATAAACATACAGAAACTATACTATATACGCACAACATACAGTTTTGAATACATGCATGGATTTGTTCTTTTGGATTTAATGCCAAGAGGCAATTAAATTTACAATTTCTAAAAAGAAGCATTAGTCCATCATAACCTTCATAACTCAGTAGAAAGTTATGCATATAGCATAAATACAATTCAAAATGCAAATCAGAATGAAATAAGACTTCAAAGAAAAAATAGCATAGAACTTTTTGAAGTGCCAAACATATCTGGCCTCCCAGCCAGTATTCACATTACTGTCCCCCATGGTATGTAGTCTCTTCATCAAACAACTCTTGGGCTGGGGTTGTGGCTCAGCGGTAGAGCACTTGACCTGTATGTATGAGGCACTGGGTTCAATCCTCAGCACCACATAAATAAAAGTATTGTGTTCATCTACAACTAAAAAAATATTTTAAAAAAACAACTCTTACCTATTCTTTATCCAGCTCTTCCATGAAGACTTCCTATCACAGAAGATATAACAATACCACAATTCCCTGATTCCCTTTTCAGTATCTATAGCTATTATGGTTTGGATATGAGCTGTCTCCCAAAAGCTCCTGTGTCAGTGCAGGATTATTAGAGGTGAAATGATTAGATTACAAAAGCTAAAAGATAATCAGTTTGAATGGACTGAGTGGAAACTGCAGGAAGGTGGGGTATGGTTGGAGAAAGTGGGTCACTAGGGGTATACCCATGGAAGGGTTCATCTTTGCTATGGACTCTTCCTTCTGTCTCTTTGCTTCATGGACACTGTGAGATGAGCAGCTTTCATCCACTAATGCCCTTCTGCCATGGTGTTCTGCCTCACTTCAGGCCCAAAGCAATGGATTTGGCCCACTATGAACTGACCCTCTGAAACTGTGAGCCCAAAATAAACTTTTCCTCCTTTGAATTCTTCTCGTCAGGTATTTTGGTCACAACTACAAAAAGTTGAATAATACAACAGCACTTAATACTACCACACAAATTATTCTTCATTGTGGAGGGTTTTTTCCCTCTTGATACCAAATATGTGGTATCTTTTTCAACACCACTTCTTCAATTCTTTGACATTAATTAGGAATGGAACAAGTCAATTCAATTGAGACATTATCTATGCAGAGTTAAAGTCAAACTCCACAGGTTTAAGTGCTCAGTATCACAAGGAGTGATAGGACTGGACCCTAACTTCAGACACGACTGGCAAACGCAGTCACTCAACCTTCTGACAAATGACTGGGATCTCCTCTCCTTCCTCAGGTTTCATAATTTCTTGTAACAACTCCGTAAAGCACTTTAGTTATTATTATGGATCTATTAAAATACACAGGGCAAGGTAGAGGGTAGGTGAGCTTCTATGTCCTCCAATGAGCATGCTACCTCCCCAGCAAATTGAGGTTTTGCCAACTAAAAGCTCTCCAAAGTCCATCATGTAGGAGTTTTTATGAAATTCTGTTATGTATAAATGATGTGGCTACTAGTGATTATCTCTAGATCCTCCTTCATTCTTCAGGTGTTAGTGGTAGGGATAAAACTCCCAAGCTTTCAATCAAGGTTTGGTCACCCTCATCCTGAAGCTACCTAGAAGGCCACTAAGGTCCTCTTATAGAAAAAAAAGACTACTTCTCACGGAAGAAATTCCAAGACTATTGGGAGCACTGTGCAAGGAACTAGGAACACACATCAGACATGTTTATTATTATAATTATAAATGGTAGTACAAATCATTAGCTGGATATATTGATTATCTCTCTCCACTAAAAGTAAAAATACTTTGAAAATGAGTTTACTGCTTAAAAATTTTGGATTAATCTACAATGTCGAGTACTTAATACCTGATATTTACGCATTCAACAAACATTTACTGAGAATCAACACATAACAATAATTGACTAGTTTTCTGATTTTGTATACGCATATTATAAAGTTCTCTTATTGACTTTATTAGTTTTTTTCATTATAAAAGTAATGTAACTCAAAGAATTAAAGATAAATTTCAGAAAATTCTAGGACAATTTTATATTTTAATTAAACAAGTAATAACTGAGTCCCTGTAGAACTCAGCTGTGAACACATTAAGTTTAAAATGCCTATCAAATATCCAAATGGAGACAATGGATAGGTTGTTTCAACAGGTGTGTAGTTCAAGGGGGAGAGCCAAACTAGGATATAAAATGTGGAAGTCTCTAGCATATAGATAGTTTTCAAGGTTACAGGACTAGACATGTTGACCAAGGATGAGAGAAGACAAAAAAAAAAAAAGAAGAAGAACCCGGGGCGCGGCGGTGCAAGCCTGTAATGCTGGCATTTAGATGGCTGAGACAGGAGAATCTCAAGTTCAAAGCCAGCCTCAGCAACGGTGAGGCGCTAAGCAACTCAGTGAGACCTTGTCTCTACATAAAACACAAAATAGGGCTGGGGATGTGGCTCAGTGGTCGAGTGCCCCTGAGTTCAATCTCCAGTACCAACAAAAAAAAAAAAAAAAAGAAAGAAAGAAAAGAGGTACAAGAGTTTTGTAGAAATGGAGACGGGGTTTGTAGAGTGCTTGCCTATAATTTGCAAGGTCCTAGGTTCAAATCCCAACACCACAAGGAAAAAAAAATTGTAGAAATGAGGAAAACCAGCAAAGATTTCAAAGGACAGGCAAGAGAGGGTGAGCACAATGTCCCAGATGCAAAGTATACAAATTATTTGAAGGAAGAAAAGGTTATTAGCCATAGTAACTGGCTAATAAATTAAATGTTGCCAATGAGTCCAGCAAGATCAGAACAGAGAAATTACATTTGATTTAGGGTGCAGGTCATTTTCAACCTTGATCACAGATAGCATTTTCCTGGAGTAATGAGGGCAAAGGCTTGGCCAGAGTACTTCAAAACATAACAAGAATCATTAACTGGAGACAATCTATATAACATCAAATACCTTTATGGACCAAGGAGGCCAAAGATATGAGACTTTTCTTATAGAGAAAGAATTCCAATTTCCCTGGAATCACCAGGAAATTTCAATCTTTGCAACACAGTTTTCCCGTTATTACTGTATTTGTTTCATGTTATTTGTAAGTATAACTCCATGGAAAAAATATTTATAAGCATTTTATAAAGAGAAAACAACATAATAAAATAAACTTTTAAATAAATATTAGTCTTTTCCAAAGATTCTTAACAAGAAGAATTTCTCAATTCTTCTCCACATTCCCACATTATTACTAAAAAATTCTGCAGAAACCTCCTCTGTATCACTATTAGTAAAAAGCAGCCTATAGGATTTGGAAAACTTTGGAACAGTAGAAGACAAATGTTAAAAGGTTTACTCACCTTCCCCCCTCCTCAAAGATGTAAAATAGTAATGCATTTAGATTCCTGTTTATTCTTCCAAAGAATCCAGTTCAACATATTCTATACCTCATTACTCCTTAAACAATTAAGCAAACAAATTCTAATGAACCTATTCATTTTCCTTTAACCTGTAGGGTACTCTAAATTTAACATAAGATATAATATTCCGCATTATTTAAGTAAGGACAAAAAAACAAATAACAGTTTATAACTTGAAGATATCTAATCTTATTTTCTATGGTTCTATGGCATCTATATTTTTAATTTTTAAAATTAGTGTATGTAGACTATGCATTTAATTCCAATACAACAAGAACACGGAAGATGGATAAGGAAAAATTATCGTTTTATTACAACAAACCAAGAACACACTGAAAACAGTAAGAATAAGTTAAATATTTTTATGTTTCTACTCACTGTTAATTTTGTAAAAGTCTCCCTATTTAAAACAAAAAAAAAGTCTTCAAATAAATTTAAAGAAAATTTTGTCAAAATCTGTATTCTTTTCTGTCCTATGTAAAAGGCTATAATACACACCCATGAACCTATCCTCCTCATTCTTTGTGCACTCTTGAGTAAACTAAACATTTTCCTCATACACTTAAAAATCACAAATGTCTCAGTCAAGAATCCAGAAAGTATAACCCATTTATTGTTTAAAATGGATATTCAGATCTGTTTTCTAAACTCTACCATGGTTCAAAACATTAAAATCTGAAGGAAATACATAGGAGAGTGACAGTGTACTGAAGATTGGCTTTCTATTTATTAAGTTTTAACTCACCAGAGTTTTTTTAAAATAACTTTATTTTTTTATGTGGTGCTGAGGACCCAGTGCCTCACACGTGCTAGTGAAGTGCTCTACCACTGAGCCACAACCCCAGCCCCTCAACTACAGTTCTTGAGAAATAAAAATAGGACAATTCTCCAAAACTTAACATAGGTGGTAAAATTACTTGAGAATGAAATCTGCCAAGCAAGCATATGCAAAAGAACCCTAAGAGGTCTACATATGACACCTTAAGCATACTATACTTTTATTTCAAAAATATGACACCCTGAAAAAGCAATGTTTAATAGGAACTAGTATCTCAGAAAATAATTTAATAAACAAAGATTAAAATTTGAAGAATTCTAATATATATTAGTTTCTTATAGTAAATCATCACCAACAAAATACCCCTATATTTTTATCTGTGAAGATGTTCCTCTTCTTATGATTTATATCCCACTAAACTCATCCTAAAAGATCGTAAGCTGAAATGCATTTAATACACCTAACATTCCAAACATCATAGCCTAGCCTGACTTAAACATGCTCAGGACATGTACATTAGCCTCTAGGTGAAGGTTGTGAGAAGAGTACCTTAAAGTTCTTCTCTAGTCAAGACCAAAATTCCAAGTACAGTTTCAACTAAATGCATATCACATTGACATTATTATAAAGGTGAAAAATCTTAAGTTTAAATGAACCATCTGTATTTCTGAATGAGGAAATTTGTTACAATTTTACTGAAGATAAGATGCTACACAATCTAAAAGTAAAGCTGTGCAAAAATGAATTTTATATTTTCACTGGATACAATTTAAAAATAAAAGATATAAAAAGAAAATGACATCTTCAATAATGTATTGAAACTTGGTCAAGATTTAATAAGCTAGTAACATTATCTGTATTCCTTCATACTTATCATACATATTATCTCTACTGTAATTTCTTTTGTACCTATTAATGAAAAATAAGATATTACAGGAATTAAAAATATTCACAGGGAAAAAAAAAGATGACATTATTGTTAAGTCTAAAAGTTAGGTTTAAAGAAAGAACCAAGTGATTCAGGGCATATATCCACATACATTCAAAAATCAAAATATCGTGTGTCAAAAGCAAACACACAAGACTTATGTGAAGAAAATCATATCCACTGCAGAACGTTACAAAACAAAAACAAAGCAAAATTTGAATAGCTAGAGAGATATTACATGTTGTTTAAAGTGAGGGCTCAATAATGAAAAGATATTCAGTCTACAAAATCATACACAATACCGAGCAAAATGACACCAAGGTATCATTGGTGATACCTCTCCATTGGGAGAAGGGGGGGAAATGAGATAATTTTTTTCATTAAATGCAATTAAAAATATTATAAAACCACTGGGTGTGGCGGGGCACACCTGTAATCCCACAGGCTCCAGAGGCTGAGACAGGAGGAGTGTGATTCAAAGTCAGCCTCAGCAACTTGGCAAGGCCCTGAGCAACTTAGTAAGACCCTGTCTCAAAATAAAATATAAAATTTTTTTTATAAACCAAGTAGGACTTTTCCTACAATGCAAGGAAATGATGGTTCAACATACAAAAATCAATCAATGTAATAACCACATAACACAGAATGAAGAGGAGAAAAATTAATCGTCTCAAATAATATAGAAAAACCACCTGGCAAAATTTAACACTACTTCATGATAAAAAACACTCCACCAACTAGGAACAGAAGGAAAGTACAACATAATAAAGGCCATGAAAATTCCTCAGATAACATCATACTCCATGGTGAAACGCTGAAAAGCTTTATCTCTAAGATAAAGAGCTATACAAGGATGCCTGCTTTGCCATTCTACTCAACATAGGATTGTAAATGCTAGTCAGAAAATGAGACAAGACATTCAAATCATAAAATTCTGTGTTCACAGATATTTTATATGAACAAATCCCTAAAAATTACATACAAACACATGCAAAAAATACACTCTTGGAACAAATAAATTCAGCAAAACTAGGATAAACTCAATGCACAAAAATCAGCTCTTTCTATACAGCAGTAGTAAACAATCAGAAAAGAATTAAGAAAGCAATTGCATTTGCAATAACACCAAGAAGAATAAAAGACTACATAATAAACTTAACCAAGGAGATAAGACTTGTACACTACAAAACTTGCTGAAATAAAGACAACACAAATAAATCTGAGGAGACAATACAGCACATGATAATACCTTATATTTAATGTTGTACTTACAAAACAATAGCCTAGAAGAGTATCTGATACACAATAGGTTTTCGAATATTTTATACATATTTTAATATTTATTCATATTCAAATTCAATACTTGTTGAATTATAGTACTGTAGGCAGATATACAAAATGTATTTCCAGATTTATAAATACTGTGAAAAATGCTGTTAAACTGGATTTTATCTTTAATGAAAATAAGTGGAATAACTAATACTTCATATATTATTTGCTTATCTCTCTTCCCATTCTCGGTTCATGCAACACAAATACCATTTTTAACCAAAAACTATGTTTAACGTCAGAAAGTTCATCAGTAAAATGTATTACTAATTAAAATCAAAGTTTATTTGATTTTACCCAACTGTACTGTCAAATTAGAATTCACTAACTGTAAAAACTTCAATACTACACTAATGAAATAAAAGATCAAAGAAATTATTCCCCATGAAATTGTCATTCGTGCATTTTCTTTTCTTTCCATTTATATGCTAAAACAGAAATAGAACTCTACTGCACTTCAACCATTTATATAGTATTTTCACCAAAAACATAAATATAGCTGATATAAATTTCCCAGTGCATGAAGAAATACATATTGAATCATTCCAAGGCTAATATTGTACCCTGGGATATTTATGTATGCTACCTCAATTTCTCTAAAAAAAAAAAAAAGAAGAAGAAGAAGAAGCCTGGAACATGGCACTAGCCTATAGTTCCAGTGCCTTAGGAAACTGAAGCAAGGGGATTGATTACCTGAACCCATAAGTTCAAGACCAGTCTGAGCAACACAGTGAGACCCCATTCTCCCTCACCCCCCAAAATCCAAATTCTGGTCTTTCAAAGGGAACACTAAACAGGAATCACAGTATTTACAAAAGAGAATTGTGATGCTTGCAGTAGTACACAAGAGGCATAGATAATGGCAGCCTTACTAACTCAGAATTAGGAGCTTTGGAGACAGATCTGAAATTTATTTTGCTTGATAGTTTTTTCTAAGATATTATAAGTAAACACTATTGGGGGCTAGGGCTATAGCTCAGTGGTAGAGTGCTTGCCTAGCATGCGTGAGGCGCTGTGTTCGATCCTCAGCACCATATATAAATAATAAATGAATAACATAAAGATCCATCAACAATTAAAAAAGTATTTTTTAAAAAAGACACCATTAATGAAAATTCCAAATTAGTAGCAAAACCAGTGAATCTAGACCAATTCCTTTAATGATTAGACAAATGAGAAAACTTAGGCTCAATTTATAAAACTAAAATACTGCAAGTACTAAAGCAACGATTCTATGAAACCTAAGGTTTCTGAATGCTTAGTTATGTATATTTATATATGCTTATACATAATTCCTACTTATTCAAAGTAATTTCAAAAAAAGCTCTATCCAGGGGCTGGGGTTGTGGCTCAGTGGTAGAGCACTTGCCTCATGTGTGAGGTAATGGGTTCAATCCTCAGCACCACATAAAATAAATGAAGATATTGTGTCTATCCACAACTAAATATGTATATTTTTTTTTTTTTTTTTTTTTTTTGGTACTGGGGATTGAACTCAGGGGCACTCGACCACTGAGCCACATCCCCAGCCCGATTTTTGTGTTTTATGTAGAGACAGGGTCTCACTGAGTCGCTTAGCGCCTCGACATTGCTGAGGCTGGCTTTGAACTCGCGATTCTCCTGTCTCAGCCTCCCTAAGTGCTGGGATTACAGGCTTGAGCCACCGCGCCCGGCTTAAATATGTATATTTTTAAAAAACTCTATCCAGATCTATTTTGTTGAGCTATTTTGAACTAATAGGTATTGTATTGTACCTGAAATTTGCAATCTATTTGCAAATATGTAATCCAAAAGTTTACTTGCCCATTAACCCTAAATGGAATACATGCTGTTCAAATTCAATAAAATAATTCTCATGTGACTTAGTAACAACTGGTTAAGTCTAGGAAACTGGCATAGACTGACCATATTGTAAAACCTTAGAATTTTAGCACTATGTCCAGCAAAACACTAAATGGATTAAAAACTTTTTTAATCTACTAATTATAATTAATAAGTTCTGCACTATAAGAAAAATAACATTTTAATCAATGGGTTTATTAGAATAATTTTATAAAATATAATGTAAAAAATTTTCCAACATTCAAAATTTAGTAAGTACCAGTCTTTTTTTTTCCCCCCTTTGATACTGAGAATTGCTTCCCCACCCAAGCAATATGGCCAGTCCTTTCTATTTGAGACTGAGTCTCCCTAAATTACTAAAGATCTTCCTAAGTTGCTGAGAGACTGGCCTCAAATTTGTGATCCTCATGCCTCTACCATCCAAGTCTCTGGGATTACATGAATACACCATCACACCCAGATAGTAAGCACCAATCTTAAAGAATGAATTGTATGATATCCAAAAACTCATCAGATTAAGAATTTTGTATCAAACAAGTTTGCTAAAATCCACATCTGAAAAAAAAAGCTGTTTATCTGAACACTAAAGAGATTTTTGATCACTATCAAATCTCAAAGCAAATAAAATTAGCAACATTTATTGCCACTAAGTATCAACCATTAAAATCATAAGTATTAAAAACAATTCACCTAAAACCCTTCCAACTTCCAATAAATACAATTTATTGTATTTCATAAAGTTAAATATAGCAAATATTATGGTAATGTAATTTGTCTTCAACACATAACACTCCTGCCAATATACAGTGGGACCCTAAACTTAAGCACATTAACATTTCTTCTATAAGCAAAATTAATTAATTTCATCTTTATTTTGTTTTCATATGTTCTGTTTAGATTTACATGCCAGTAGAGTGTATTCTGACATATTATGAATACATGGGGTATAACTTATTTTAATTAGGATCCCATTCTTGTGGTTGTACATGATGTGTTAATTCATTTAAGGGTCTAATTCAGTCAAATTAGGTTTTGTTTTCAGGTGAATTATTAAAAAATAAAAAAAAACTGAGTTGCTACAGTTATATAGATTTCAGAATTGCAGATAAGGAAAGTAAACCTACAGTTCTTTATCTGGCTAACGATGACACACTATAAATGCATGTTTATGGTATATGACATAAAAAGTAAAGATAACTTGTAGATAATTTATGGAACATTAATGATGCCTCTTTCCTAAAATTTCTACTTAACTCACTTACTAAACATAAATCCTTAGGACCAACAATGACCACAAATTCAAGAGAAGGTGAAAAATAGGTCAATGTATTCAAACCAGACACAAAGGTCTTTCTACTTACCAGCTAAACCAGTTTCCATTATGGTTAACCCATCAATGTCATATTGACCAATGAAATAAAACTCATGCATTCATATACTGAACATTTTGTAAATATATCAGAAATTAGCATCATCTATACTGTAAGTCCACAATATAAATAACAGGTAATTCTAATCATAATGAATTATCCAAACAAAACATGTAAGGAAACCAAATGATGCAAACTCAGTAAAAAAAAAAAGAAAAGCTATGCAGAAATACATAGAATTTAAAATGGAAAAGGGCTTACTTATAGACAAATAATCATAAACCATTTTGAATTTCCTATACATGAATGTTTCATTTATATTTAAAACACATAAATTTCACAAAATAACCTTTACCTGCAGTTATACAGTTCAGAACAATTTAAAATCTGCACTCCCAGGTCAGCTACTCCTCTTCAAGTAATTACAAGAAAATTTTCCAAAATGAAAGGAAATTTATGGGTTAAATCTTTGCAAAGCAATATGATTTTTTTTGTTTCTTTTCTGTGTTGAAAAACCCTGACACATTTCTTAAATACACTTTAGACAGGGGTAGATTTAAAAGAGAAATCTAACCACCCATAACATCAAAACAATAAAGATGTGGGATGGTAAACTGATACATAAATTAGTAAATAAGTATGTGACTGATATCAGGATATGAAAATAGAGAATAATTTTAGCATGATATTGTTATTCAAGCATTAATATTAGCTGATATAGTGGCACATGCCTGTAATCCCAGTCACTCAGGAGGCTGAGGTAAGAGGATCACAAATTCAAGGCCAGCCTGGACAACTTAACATGACCCTGTCTCAATATAAAAAGTTGTAAATTTCTTCTGGGTTCAATTCCCCATACCAAAATAAAGAGAAAAGGAAAAAAATGATTAATATTATGCAAAAGAGCTTCTCAACTGTTAGTTTCCTTCTGTGCTACAGTAACTCTTCTAGAAAAGTTCCTCAAACAGTAGGGCAGGAGTAATGCGCAACAATGTACGCCAAGACAAGACCACCCTAAATAGTGGTGCTAAAAAAAGAAATCAAAAGCTCCTGGTACAATGTATATATTTCAACATCTATGATTTGGCTCTCTGCAGTAAAGGAGGATTCCTATGTGATCTGTTCTTGGTTGATATAGTTCCAATAAACAAAACACAGAAAGTTGTCAAGCCATTTTACAAAGTTACCAACAAAGTATTTGAAATTATACAAACATATTCTAGTAAAAATTCTACCAATTAAGTCGGAGGTGGTGGTGCAAGCCTGTAATCCCAGCTCGTAGGGAGGCTGAGACAAGAGAATCGCAAGTTCAAAGCCAGCCTCAGAAATGGCGAGGCGCTAAGCAACTCAGTGAGACCCTGTCTCTACATAAAATACAAAAAAACAGGGCTGGGGATGTGGTTCAGTGACTGAGTGCCCCTAAATTCAATCCCCGGTACCAAAAAAAACAAAACAAAACAAAAAACTACCAATTAAACTAATTACTTAAGAGATCAGAGAGAGTGAATATCCGCAGAACTACTGGTATGAAAAAAAAAATTGTCTTATTTGTATCAAATTATTTTATTTGTATAACCATAGCGTGCAAGAATATGTTTACTACCCTCCTGTGATAAGCAGAATAATGCCATCCCCAAAGATATCCATGCCCTAATGCACAGATCTTGTGACTGTGTTAGTATTACCTGGCAAAGGATTCAGACCAATTTAAAGGGGAATTGAGTTTCAGATGGGACTAAAATGGTTAATCAGTACATGGTGAGACTATCCTGGATTATCTTAAGTAGGCCCAAAGGGTTGAGCAAACAGGAGACAGATGACTAGGGAAATATGGTCAGAGAGATATAACTTGACTGGTTTAAGATGGAGGAAGGGGATGATAAGCCAAGGAATGTGGGCAGCTTCTAAAAACTAGAAAAGGAGGCTGGTTATGGTGAGTCAGGCCTGTAATCTCAGTGGCTTGGGAGGCTGAGGCAGGAGGATTGCACATTCATAGCCAGTCTCAACAACTTAGCAAAGCCGTAAGCAATTTAGCAAGACCTTTTCTCAAAAGAAAAAATAAAAAGGGGTAGGGATATGGCTCAAGAGATAAGGACCCCTGGTTTCAATCCCCAGTATCAAAAAAAAATAAATTAAAAAAAAATCTAGAAAAGAAATGAATACCTGCCAAAGTCTCCAATGAACATAGTCTTGTCATACCTTAATTTTATTTCAGTGAGAGCTAGGTCAGATTTGTGAGCCAGAGAACTGTAAAACAATAATTTATATACTTTACAGCCACCAATATTGTGTTGAAATGACAGGAAAATAATATACACGGCAATTTCTCACACATAAAACCAAAAGTAGAATTAACTTTGACACACCAAAAACTGCTTCCAGTTTGGTAAGTTATTTTGTCAAATCATGTGCTTTTCATGTGCCACACATATGTACAGCTAAAATTTCTAACATTATTAACAGAGCTCTGAATACATACATTTATAACTTTACAAAAACATAAAACAGCCTATTTATCAACATTTTTATTTAATTCATCAAGCTTTTTAAAATGTTCTATGCAGTAACAAGCCTAAAAGGGAGACTGTACTATGTTGGTGCTAAACTGTTTCTCAAGTTTCATTTAAGGAATATGCAAGTAAAAAAGTTTAGAAGTAAATTTAAAATTATAGGTTCTAGAATTTAAAAACTGATACTATAGTTAATAATACTCATTTTTCAAGTAAAGATTGTTGAAGGAAAATCTGTAAAATGTTTACAGTTATGGGTCAACATGCATTTTTTTAAATGTACATAGTGAAATACAGAGACATTAAGTGTACAATTCTATGAGTTTTGACAAATACATATACATGGGTGTAACCAATAATCAGGATATAAAACAATTCTATCACCTCATGAAATTCCTTCCTGTTCTTTCCAGTCAGGCCCTATAATTCATAGATAACTTTAAATAGTAAATACCCTGTTATTTACAAAAATGATATATGTAACCACTTCTTTATCCAATATAAATTTCCAACTAAGTCTTTTAACACATTCAAGTTTCGTAACTTGACTGTCACCAAAACTATCCATTATTTTAAAACGTTCCTAATTTTCACATTACACACAATACAGTAGGCAAAAAATCCCACTCCATGTTTTGCAATAATTAAAAATGTTATCCAGTTTCTACACAAAAGTCAAATCAATTTTCATATCAAAGTTGAAAGAGAAATTAATTCAGCACATGCCTTTTACACAGAAGTAATTATTGAATAAAACTGTCACAATTTATGAAATCATTAAAATCAGGAAAAAATCTAGGAAGTTTTTTCCTCCAATCGAACAAGAAAAATCTCCAAAATCTCCATTCTTATTACATTTTAGAAATACCTATTAGCCAAACAAACCTATTTTGCAGTATGTCAACTTTAGTACATGTCACATAAAACTATCATTGACTACTGTGATAAAAAAACAATTTTACAAAACACTCAGAAATTACAACAAAAATATTAAAACAAGTTGCATGTGCAAATATTACAATGTAATTTTACAAAACACTCAGAAATTACAACAAAAATATTAAAACAAGTTGCATGTGCAGATATTACAATGTATTAGGAACTGAAAGCCGAGATACACACAAGAAAAAAAAAACCACATTTGAAATTTTCATTGAAAAAGTAAATGCCCCAAGGCACTAGAAATAAATTTCATGGATTATGTATTCCTAAAACCACCTTGGGAATCCAGGTATTGTACCATATACTCAAGTCCCTTACCTTCAACCTGTCCCCCAGTGAGAATGCAATTGATACACAAGAGAACACATTCCGTCTCAAAATCATGCACATGAATCTATACTACTCAAAAAAAAAAAAGTATCATGTGTAAAGGGAGTGAAATAAAGTCTCTAAAGGTTTTGCAGGGCACTTAACATTTTAATTTACAGTATTTCTCATTTAAAGTCACATAAAACGCAGAAACACCTTGACTCTAAATAACTATCCGCTCCTAACAAAAAAGTACAAGAAGATGAAGACTAATTCCTATTACCCTCCATAGCAAAATATCCTCATCATCTTCGTTTCTGGTTGGAGAGCCAACCACGTAAGTAAAGGACGAATCAGAACACGGCCACAGCCAAGGGCTTTGCCTCAAACGCACACACGCGCGCGCGAATCCCAGGACTGGAAAACCAGAGATCTCTTTCCCCTTCTCCTGCCCCTTCTGCAACCTTACCGAATAAGTTTAAAGTCTCAAGCCCCAGGACTGTAGCACTTCGGCATCCCAGACTGAAGCCGGCGATGCCCGCCGCATCCTGCCGCATCCCGCCGCGAGCGGCCCGCCCCTACCCCCACCTGCCCGCGGCGCGCGGCGTCCAGCTCGCAGCCCCGCCTTTCTGTGAGGTCCGCGAGGCCGTCCCGGCGCCGCAGGGCAAAGCCACAGACCACCCACTCCCTGTTATGGAGCCGGACGGGCCCACGACTGTGCCAGGACACTGAGGAGTCCCGCTCTGACACCGCCTCTGCAGGGGAAACCACTCGCTGGAGGCGGCGACCGGGATGGGTATGTGGGCAAACCCGCTGATGGCTGGAAAGAGGGGCGTGACCGCCAGTTGGCCAAGCTGAGCAAGGTGCCAGAGGTACCAACAAGGTGAAGCTACGAGGGACCCGCCGCGCACGCTGGAGAATGGGGGCGCTAGCTCTCTTACCGCCAGGTCCGGATTGCGGCTGTCCCTGTGGGACACGGCTCGAATGACCCCTGCTCGCCAGCTCCGCCGGCAGCGTCCGCTCTCTCCGCGCTCCGGACGCACCTCCTCGCCGATCGCCACACACAAGAACCGCTTCCCCACCAGCTCTGGCCGCGTCTCCACCGCCATAGCCGTAACTGCCGGAGCGGCTGCTGCCTCCTCCACCGAGAGGATACCAGCGAAACTCGCTCCTACCGGCCGCCCATGCTGAGGAAAGCTGACCGGGATACGGCGGTCCCGCGAGCGAGAAAGCTCGGGCTCAGGGACGCCCCGGACGTTCTGCCCAGAAGGACACGGCGACCTCGGTCCCTCTCAGTTCCCAACACTCCTGTAGACTCCCAGGCTCGCGACCTCGGACTAAGCTCCACCAAAATAAAAACAAAAACAAAAACAAAAACTGACAAATCCCCACACCGCCGTCGGAGGCCCGGAGGCAGCCCCGGCCGCCGCTGCCACAGCGCCGCGGCCAGTACTACTCCGCCTCCCTTCCACTGGCGAGGCGGTAAGATCGCCGCGCGTCTCCTTCCGCCTGCGCGGGCGGGGGAAGGAGCCGCGGAAAGGGTCGGCGGAACCACCGCAGACAGAAAGTAGTGCCCGCCGCCACGGCGGCTGCTCCCGGACAGGGAAGCAAGAGGGGTGCGGAAGCAGAGAGCGCTCTCCGTCAGCAACAATATTAAGAGCGTTTGTGGTCCACCTTTCTATTCGTCATCCCGTCAGAGGTGAGTCTGAGGAGAAAGTGAAGTGTGCTGGTTCCACTCTGGATCACAAAATAAACTCAAGGGTGTATGCCTCATCTCCAGAGCGATGTTTTTCAGAACACATGGCGCCTGTCCTCTGGCTCAGCCTAAATTGACAGTCCTGCAGTCCCAGCAGCAAAGCACGATTTCCTACTGGGGGCGGAGGGGGGACACTAAGCCCCCAAAACTCAGCCAGGGCAGAAAAAAGGCCTACGACTTTAAATGAAAATGAAGAAAAGATTGTCATCCTTTCATTCTTCCCCATTACAGTGATACTCATTACATGTAGGAGCTGTTCAGACACCTCGCCACTGCTTTGTTACAAGAACGCCCAACGCTCCACTAAGGGCTTCTGTCAAACTGTCTTTGCGCCAATCTGAGTACTTTTAGTACTAGTACATAGTTTAAACACACTGGTCAGACGATAAAAACAAGCAGAGGCTCCAGATTCAGTTACTAGAAAATAGCATGGAAAGAAAAGGACTTTAGCCAATCACAGTTCAAGAAAATAAATTATGTTTATTTCCTGTCCAATCACAACAGGACTTTATAATACACACACACACCCCTACAACTTGGAACTCCTTTCATCATTTGAATTCTCGCGGATCAAACCTCCCTCACAGATGACCAGTAAAGAGTTAAGATTTCAGGAATACTTTAGTATTTCAAGGTATGTTTTAAAATTCTAGTGGTATTCCAGGTGCATTAATGATTAAAATCAACTTCAAAAAATCATCTAGTCCAATAAAAATGTAATTCTAAATTTCAGTTCATTAGAGATTTTGCAACCTTAAAAAATTTTTACAAGTTATTTTTAAAAGGAGTTAATAATAATCTGAAACGTTTTAAACAGACAGAATAAGGCTTCTGTCGGCTTTCTCTAACACCCAAGCTGAAATGTTTGAAGAAGAAAAACATGGCCACTGCTAATAGGTTAAAAACCAAAATAACAAAGAGGATGGATTTTAATCATTGTCTAATATTGCTAATCTAAAATCCAAACGCAGAACTACAATACATAAACAAAGGAAAACTGTCCTAAAATGCAACTGTCAAGAGAAAAAATTATTTTTAAAATTACCTGGACAATTTTATTTCCAAGTCCACTTTCAGTATACACTGCAATGCTAAGGAAATTATCTTAACAATTACAGATTAAGTTTCCTAAAATTTCAACTTAGATTAAGCTTAGATTAGAGATAGTTAAATAACCCAGTGGAAATAACCCAGCATATGGAAAGATAAAAGAATAAGGAGACCCACATTCAAATATCAAATAATCAATTAATTGCCTTGTAACCCTGGGTTTGTCAGTTGTTAAGAAGGAAATTGCCTGATTCCTAATTGTCAATAATATCCTAGGAGCAAATAGTCATTTGAAAAAAGACACTCAAATTTAATGCTGTTATTATAAAAGGCCCATTCACTAAATTATATTTTTAGAGTATAGGTTGTTGGGGTGGTTTACATAAAACTTTTTAATCTTATAGTCAAACTACTCTACATGGGCCCCCAGGAATTCCCACTATATGTGAAATTCCTCCTTTTAAGTCCTGTAAGCAGCATGTAACTCTACAAATCAATCAAAATATTTCTTGGGCAGAAAGAGTTTTTCAGAAGGCCATGTATTCCCATAATATTTTTAATCAAACATCTTACATACTGGGGCTGGGAGTACATAGCTCAGCAGTAAAATGCTTGCCTAGTATGCACATGCCTGGGTTCAATGCTAAGTACTGCAAAATAATAATGACAAAAATTAAAAATCTTATATTCTTAGAAATCTATTCCAAATTCTGCTCTGTCAATCACCTGACTACAGCCAATTCTTAGATCTATACTTCTTTGTAGATATTTTGCTTTTGGAGAAAGTCTAAGTACATATTTTCCAAGGTAGAGTTAAGAAGACCTTAAAAAGTTTTTTCTTTGCTAGCATTTTTTGGGTGTTTTATTTCGGGGGTATTTGCATTATTTTATTTTTGCCAGCAAATCATAACTTTGTATATGGAATTAAAAGAAATTTTAAAGTCAAATTTGAAACTCTTGGATATGTTTCTTTAATTAATGAGTTTCCTCATATGCTTTACTTTCATAATGATATTCAGAAAATGCCAGTATTAATGTAAAGAGAAAGAGAAGAATGATAGTATTTCTTTGGTATGCAGGCAAACGAATGACAGGTAAGTATTTAAAAATCACTAAGTTTACTTATAGGAGCTAAAAAAATTAGAAACAGTCTTTCCATTCTCACATGGCAATGTCCATTAAATATGTCTATACATATATAAGTATTCAAGCAAAGCAAACCTCATACATCAAATATCTTAATCCATATAAAAGATACATTAGGAGATTACTCTTTATATTTAAATCTATAAAAATTATTCATAAAAACTATTTTATTTTGGGGCTGGGATGTGGCTCAGTGGTAGAGCACTTGCCTAGCATGTGTGAGGCACTGGGTTTGATTCTCAGCACCACATATAAATAAATAAAATAAAGGTCCATTGACAACTAAAAATATTTTTTAAAAAAACTATTTTATTTTAAAAACCAGCTTCTAAAATAAGTAAATGTATGTATTTCAATGATAAGAGCCATGATTAATTAATTATCAATGACTGTTCAAGAAGTACAGTTTCATTAAGCAAACAGCCTACTAGTTATAAGGTTTCTACTTTCTGGGTTAGTATAATCATGAAACTGATCAATTATCAAGTTTCACATGTACTAGTAATTTTTGCCACTTACAGGAGTATACTTCAAACATCAGAGAAAAACAGATAAAAAGTCAAAATGCATGTTTCTTGTAATAGTACTAGCCATCATTTGTGGAACATTTACCATGTGTCAGAAACTATGCAAAGTACTTTATCCACATGTAATCTCATTTTATTTTAAGGATGAGGAAAATTAGCTTTAGAGAAGTTTAGTATCTTGTCTAAAAATACACACATTAAGGAACTGGCCTTTCAATACTAGGCCTTGTGATATCAAAGGGCTCTCCACCCTTAACTATCTAAAAAAGATGCTTAAAAGAAACATGAAGGTCAGTCACCAAGTTGCTAATAAAGCACAGATTATTCATAATTTATTTGTTCAATATTTATTTAGCACTCACTTACTATGTGTCTCACATCTGCAAGGTTCTGGAGATAAGGCCTTTGTCCTTGAGAAGCTCACAGTCTATCTGTAAAGACAGACATTAGAAATGCTTTGGTTTGTTTATTTAAGGAAGTGTCAATGACAATGGCATACAAGACATATTTGATGCATGTTAACAAATACTTTTCAAATATCTTATACTTGGAGGCTTTTATTAGCTGTCAAATGTAAAAACTAGATCGAGTTATAAAGTATGATACTACATAGGTTCATCTAGGAACTACGCAAGTGAACATTAATATAAAGGAAACCAAAAGTTTACCTAAACTACACAAATGGAATATCAAGAATAAAATGGAATATAAATGTTACCATGCTTATTATTAAACATTAAAAAATTTGCATATAGGTATTTCTGTAAGCATTTATTTGAAATGAATTCCTCAATCACATTTATGATAATGATAAGGTAACTCAAACGTGACTTCTTCAAGGAAATCATTCCTAAGTCCCTTGATATAATATAAGCTCCATAAGGACAAGGACAGTGCAACTTTATCATGTTCATAACTATATTCCTAGCATCTACTAAGCTAAGAGAAAATAATAAATGTTATTGAGAAAAATGAATGAATGAATATAGCAAAATATAATCCAACTCAACCAAGAGGAACTTAGAATCTCTAAATCACGAATCATAAGTAAGAGATTCCTACTCTTCCTACAGGGTTATTCGTTGTCTTCATAATAATGTCATACATTATCTCATTTCATCATGGAGGTACAATGTTAAGCCTTCGAATGCTTGTGCTTTGGCAGAAAAGCAAAGTTGTTCCCACTGAAATTTCTAAAGAACAGATATAGAGTTACAATTCACAAGAAAAACATTTATTTTGTTACCAAACTACCAATTTAATACAAACCCAAAAATGATCCTATGAGCATATCCAAAACACCAGTCTATTTTTAGGTTTCTAAAGAAAACAGTCTCAAATAATGTCCTTGATGGAGCCAACACACAAAAGTAACTTCCTGTGTTCTTGATGCCATGTAGAAGAAAGGAGGGAAAGAAAGAAGAAAAGAACAATCTATCAGCCTAAATAGTACATTTTCTACAGCTGCTACCCAGTTTCCACTTTAAATTCTGGATGCAAACATATCTACCACTTCTCTTATCTTTTTTTTTTTTTTTTTTTTGTGGTGCTGGGGATTGAACCCAGGGCCTTGTGAATGCAAGGCAAGCACTCTACCAACTGAGCTGTATCCCCAGCCCTATACTTCTCTTATCTTGACTATTAAAGGGAAGACTTAAATTTGACTCTTAATGATAAAACATTAGAAATTCAGCAAGAATGCACAGAGCATTTGAAAATTCCTAATCTGGTGAGCGAGGAACTAAAAGAAACAAAGAAATGAAAATTTTCATTTAGCACACACCAAGGGTCTTTCCAGGGTGACCTACAGCACTTTTTCTCTGTTTACTGTCCCTCTCAGAAATGCTCCAACTAAAAACTACAACCAAAATATGCTACATGCAAGTTTGCACTTTGCAAACAAGTTAGTTTTCTCAAGGGTCATGTTTCCACTGGTCCCACAACCTTTTACTATAGCCATGTTAGTAGCAGCAGAGCTAAAATGCCTGTTCGTAATCATGAAATTTCTTTAAGTAAAAGAATTTCTAAACTATATTAAAGCTATAAATGAGAGAAACCAAAGTAAAATATAAACTAAAAAGTAATAGTGACTCCAAAATTTCAGCATGCTAACTATACTCCATTGATGTTCTTCACAGATTAAGTTGGATTTTATATTGTGAAGGACTTACATGATCAAGAACACACAGCTCTGAGGTACATTTCTCAATTAAATGGCATTTGGTTTCAAAGAAACAAAACAAGATGAGGCAGTAAAATACAGGGAATCTTTGGTCATTCCTCTCTTTGCCACATTGTTAAAAACAAAAAACAAAAAAAAAAAAACCCTACATTATTACATATAATGAGATTTATAACCTGCCACAAAATATAATTATATAATAAAAACAAATTACTCCATATAAAGGAAAGCACTGTCTTTGGCTCCACATATGCTTCACCACTACAGATAATTTATTTATTCAATTAAAGAGCATTATAAAATAGTACTCCAATTCCAAACCCTATGTTCACAGAATCTCAGTGTTTGGAAGTCGGAGGCTTCGCTTAAAAAATCACACATGATACATAATGAAGATCAGACTTCAAAAAATAAATTAATTAATTAAAAACTAACTACAAACTTAAAATTCATATCAATATCACCCCAAAACAGTCTATTACTCCAGAGCACATTCTGACATTATCTAATTTGGAGAGGAGAAACATTCAGAAGTCTAGACATCATAATTTTTAAGAAAATATGCAACCAGTTAGGAGATATCCCAAATATAGCATAACAGAAATTAATAGTCACATAATATGATCTAATGAAAGAGTAGGAGTCAAGGAAATCTAGATAACTTCTACACTAACTACTGAATACTTTTAGCAAACCACTTTGGTCCTCTAGGAATCTTTTATAAAATGTTATGAGCTGACATAGTATTTTAAGTTCTTATTAGTTTGCTTCTAAGGCTTCCAGGTAATTCAACAAGAAGTAATGTACAAGCTGGGCGCAGTGGTGCACGCCTCTAATCCCAGCACTTTGGGAGCCTAAGACAGGAGGATAGCGAGTTCAAAGCCAGCCTCAGCAACAACAGTGAGGCGCTAAGCAACTCAGTGAGACCCTGTCTCTAAATAAAACACAAAATAGGGCTGGAATGTGACTCAGTGGTCAAGTACCCCTGAGTTCAATCCCTGGAACAAAAAAAAAAGAAAGAAAGAAAGAAAAAGAAAAAAGAAGTAATGTACACTCTCATGTCATATGGTAGTAATTTAAAACCTGAAAGATAAGCTAGGTTCAGTGTTACTTGCCTGTAATCCCATAAACTTGGGAGGCTGAGGAAAGAAGATCAAAAGTTGGAGGCCAGCCTGGGCAACTTGTTGAGATCATGTCTCCAAACAAAAATAAAAAAGGCTGGGGATGATCCCCAGTACCACACGCACACACACACAAAAAAGTCTCACAGAAGATAGACATATCATTAATATGTACATAAAATACTACAGATAGGACTTTCTGATTAAACAATGGATTTTAAACACATTGTAGAACTGCTAATTGTCTCTGCTTTCCAAGTTTGGTCAAAAACATTTACAAATAATCCATCAGACATAGGAACTAACTTGAAATGGAAGAACTTTTCTGATACTCTGCATTACAAATAAATCTTTACATTTGAAACCTTTAAGTCTGCATGCTTTTACATTCTTCTTTGTCTATAATAGCTTCTCTGAATGTCTTTTTTCCAACTAATCTAGAAAAATTATCTTAACCATTTCATTTGCTTATATCTAAATGTACATTCATGCTTCTTTCCCTCACTTTTTTTTTGATGTTTACAAGTTTTTAAATCTCATACTCTCAAATACCTTTATGCTGAAGTTTTAAGTCACGCCTAGAAAAGACTCAACGTAGATATTCCTTGGTATTTCTTCAAGTAGTACTATAATTCCACTTTTTATAATTAAAAATCTGAAACTGTTAATGTATCCCTTCTTAATTATAAAAGATTTACAAAAGAGATATAATGCCTTCTATGCAATTAACAAAGATGAAAAAAGATAAACAACAAGTATTAGCAAAGATGTAGTGAAACAAGTACACACACTGTTGTAATACTAATATAACTTTGGTAACACACTTCTGGGAAGCAATCTGACCATCTTTACTGATGATAGCTTTAAACAAATCATTTCATAATTCCACTCCTTGGAAATCATCCTCAATGAAATAGCTAAAGACATAGAAATAAGAAAAAGTGTGTTATGTGCTTTGGGCAGTCAACTCCCCAGAGCCTCTACTCAACAGCACTAGAAAATAGAAGTGAAAAAGTGCTTGAGTAAAAAGCAGCATGATGTAAGGGGGGAGGGGGCATGGGGACAGTAAAGGTGATGGAATATGATGGTCATCATAGCCCTAACTTTATGTATGACTGCATATATGTTGTGATTCTATACAACTTACAACTAGAGAATTGATATGTTATCCTCTATCTATGTACAATGAATCAGACTGCACTCTGTTATCGTGTAAGCCTAAATAGAACAAATAAATAAATTAAATATGGAGAAAAAAGGAAAAAAAAGCAGCATGAAGCAGAGAGACTGAGGATGGAAAAAATATGAACATATTTGAATCCTGAAGGAAATGTCTCAGAGGACAGGGAAAGAATAAAAATAAAAACAAAATTTTTAATGGAGCAAAACACAAAGAGAAGATAGCTGGGATCAGAAATAAAAAATAACATAGTCAGCCTATTCTCAGGTACTTAAATATAAAAACAAACGAGAAAAATGTAACAAAAAGGTGATGAGTGGTTAAATGAAAGAATCACAGCAAATCTAACAGATATTGATAGATTGGAATAGTGCTTACCCCTGAAGGTAGGTTAGTGCTGACTATGAAGTGGTATGAGGATACTAGAAACATCCTGCTTGATATAGATGATGGGTATACCAGTGTAAGATATGTAAAATAAATTGCAAAAACTTGCAAAGCATGTGTGGTTCTAAACATTGCTACTTATCCTTTCCTTATATTATTATAATAAAAATTATGTAATTATTACTTGTAAGATAAATATTCATTATTTCTCCTTCAAAGGTTTAGTTCCATTAGGAGCACATTATGAAGACTGAATACCTTATGCAAATGAGAATATTCTTCATTGTACATTTTTATTTTATGCAGGTGTTTTGTTGCTTTTTTTTTTAAACCTAAAGACACACTTCCTAGAGGGTACTGAAATGGCCTTCATTTTTGTTTTCTTCATTTTCCTCACTGCAAAGATGTCATTACTTAGTAAGAAATACCCAACTTGATGAAAATAGTTAACTCTATTTGGAAAAGTTCATATACTTGTCAAAGATGGACCTAAAAACAATAGTTTTGATATCGGGTCTGCTGAAAACACTTCTTAATAAATTCTTTCAAAATAATATAATAATTTATGCTCCCAAGGAAAGGATCACAAAGTATTCTGGGTACAAAACAATATAAATTTCCTACTACTGGAAGAGAAGCAAACAGCCTGCAAAAGAGAAGGGCCCCATTCAACCCCAACAAATCTAACCATCTCCCAGTAATAAAAACAGCACTCTATCACTAGAGAACTAACAAAAGAAATAGAGAAAGACTCTCTCTGAAATACAGGCATGTAGGTAAGACTCAAATAATAGGTGGACTAAAAACAATGTCAAAACTTTCCAACAAATCACTGACCACCCCCCATTCCCATATAAGCACTAGATGATGACAGAAAAATCTAAAATTGATGATGCACTAGAAATAATCTAAGCCACAAAAGAAAAAACAAAAACACAAATTCCAGGCAAAACTGACTTAGCTTCTCCCACGTGCTAACTTAGGTAGAACAAGAGTCATAGTCACGCCTGTCTCTGGACATAAATAATAGGTACCTCAATCTCTACTAGCCTACAAATAATGGCTGGCATTCAACTAAAAAGCAATAACCACAAAGACTCAAGATCAAAAAAATCCTGTCAGGAGACACAGCAGATTCAGAGATTGTAACTATCAGCCAAAGAATTTAAAATAATTATGAATGATGACACAGGAAAAAATGAAACAGGTAAACAATATGCACAATTAAATGGCAAATAACAAAAAATACTACAAGAATCAAAATGAAATGTTAAAAGTCAAACTTGCTAAAATTAAGAAATGCAATAATGGAAATTTTAAAAAGTTTTAGACAGCATACTTGACAGAGCTGAGAAAAAAATCAATAATCCCGAAGATAGGTCAAAATAAATTGCCAAAGCTTAAACTAAACGGGCAAATCAAGTATAAAGAACATTGTAAATGATCTAAGCTACCTCACTGGGGTCTTATAAAAAGAGAATGAACATAAATACAAAATACTTGAAGAGGTAATTCTGAGTATAATTTTCAAAAGTAATTTTAAAAGAAATCAAATCACAAATGCAAAAAATTCAGAGTAGCCCAAATAGAATACATATTTTTTTTAAAAAATCTAGATATATTATCTTTAAGTTTCTAATATCAAAAATGTACTTCAGGGCTGGAGTTGTAGCTTACTGGTAAAGCAACTAACATGTGTAAGACACTGGGTTCAATTCTCAGCACCACATATAAAATAAAGGTCCATGGACAACTAAAAAAACTTTTAAACAATGTACTTCAATTTTTTTTTGGTACCAAGGGTTGAACCCAGGGTTGCTTAAGCACTGAGCCACGTCCCTAACCCTTTTTATCTTTTTTTTTTTGAGACAGGAGCTCACCAAGTTGCTTAGGGCCTCACTAAATTGCTGAGGCTGGCCTTAAACTTGTCATCCTCTTGTCTCAGCTTCCCGAGTCACTGGGATTACAGATGTGTGCCATAGTGCCTGGCAAAGTTTAAAAACTTTTAGATGACACTATGTTTGGTAAAAAGACAACACCAAAACCATATTTGGAAAATTAAAAATTAAGCCTAATTAAAATTAAAAAACGATGCTCTCCAAAGGTCAAAGAGTGGGGTAAAATATTTATAAAGCACATATCTGGTAAAGGTTCGTATCTAGAATATTTAAAGAACTTTCAAATTTTAATAATAAAGAAGACAACAGATTTTTTTTTAATTGGGCAAAAGAGTTGAACAAATATTTAAAAAGATAAAGTAATGGCAAATAAGCATAACAAAAGGCAACTCAACATCATTAGTTATGAAGGAAATTAAAATTAAAATTCATGAGATACTACTGCACCTCTATGCAAATGGCTAAAATTAAAACACACACACACACACACACAGGTAATGCCAGGTGTTAAGAAGGATGAAGATCAATCAGAACTCACATGAAGGACTGGCTGATACTGACAGCCACTTTGCATAAGAGTTTGGCAGTCTCTAATAAAGTTAAACATAGACTTTTTGTATGACTCAGCAATCCCAATTTTAGATATTTTTTAACTCATGTTTATACAAATATACTGTACCCAAATGTATATAGCAGCTTTATCTGTAACTGCCAAAAAGCCAGAAACACCCAAAAATGTCCCTCAACTAGAGAATAAACATATATGGAAAGCTACCACCAGTAAACTGACAACCGAACATGCTACCATATGGATGAACCTCTACAATTCAGAGACCACCCTCCTGGTCCAGGCACCTTCAGGTTTAATGACTCAATTCAAGGACTCATAAAACTCAAAGGAGCCATTATATTCATGGTCATAGTTTACCATAGAAAAATTGATACAGATTAAAATCAGCAAAGAGAAGAGGGGTATAGGGCAGGGTCCAGGAAACACCAAATACAAACTTCCAATAGTCCTTTACCATTGAAGTAATACAGACTACACTTGTTTCTCCCAGCAAAAACATGTAACAACATGCAGGGAATACTGGCAACTAGGGAAGCTCAACTGAAACTTAGTATTCAGGGGCACTATTGGGGTTCTGATCATTGATAGGGTCATCGAAATAGCTGATCTTACAGCCTCTTCAGAGATCAAAGGATGGCTATGTAACACAAGGTCTCCAACATAAATAATACTGTCAGCATAGATAATCTGCAGTGGCCCAATGTACACAAGTAAACAGACACACATCAGGTTGTATGTTGCAGGGGCTAGAGGTTATCTCCTTGAAGATAGACAAGAGGCAGGCAGATCATTCTTTCTCCAACTCTATACCTTTACTGCAGAATCCCAAATTCATTTTAAGTGAACATAGCCAAATCCCAAAAACTACAAAGTGTGATTTCATTTATATGACACATCTATAAAAAGCAAAATTATGACAGAAAAGATCAGTTCTCCCAGGGTCCAGAGTGTGGAGGGAAAGCAAAAGATTACTATATCTTGATTGTGGTAGTGGTTACACAAATACATGTACATGCCCAAAACCACAAAACTAAATGAAAAAGAACAATGATTTTTTACTGCTTATCAAGTACATAATTAACCTGATTAAGACAATAAGTAGGGCTAGGTGCTGTGGTGCCTAAAAGTAAACCCAGTTACTCCTGAGGTTGAAGTTCACAAGTTCTAGACCAGATTGGGCAATTTAGAGAGACCCTGTCTTAAAATAAGACATTAAAAATGGCTGGGGATACAGCTCAGTGGCGGAGTCCAAGACCTTGGGTTCATTCCCTAATTAGTGAGGGAGAAAAAAAGAAAGAAAGACAGTAAGTATTATTGTCATCTGAAGCAATTTCATCTCTTAAAAATGGCAATTATAAATATCAAATGCATTTTGTCAAAAGACAAATGCCTTTCTTTGCTAAGTAAAAAGAGTGCAATGGAAAACTGTATTTCTACAGGTATTTTATAAAAATTATAGATACAAAGAATAATATTGTTGATTCCTGCCTGGCAAGATTATGGGTAACAATTTTTTTCTCTCTACTTCAGTTAATGTCTGCATCATTAAAAAAAAAAAAAAAAAGACAATTTAAGTTTTTTTTTTAATTCACTGATACTGTATCATTGGCATATTTTTTCTAAAATAACCTCCAATGAATCATGCTCTTGAATAATTCTCTCTTCTTCAGTGTGGGTGGGACTTGTAACTTGTTTCTAACCCACAGAACATGGTAAGGTGAGGGCATATCACCTCCATGATTACTACTTTGTTGTACTGAAGATTGAGCCCACTGAGCTACACAGTCTTTTTTTTTTTTTTCAAATATCTATTTATTTTTTTTAGTTGTAGGTGGACAGAATATCTTTATTTTACTTTTATGTGGTGCTGAGGATCGAACCCAGTGCCTCACGCATGCTAGGCGAGCACGCTACCACTGCGCCATAACCCCAGCCCCTTTTTTTTTTTTTTTTTTTTTTTTTTTAATTTTGAGTCAAGGTCTTACTAAGTTGCCCCAGCTGGCCTCAAACTTGACAATCCTACTGTCAAGGGCTGGGATTGAAGGCATGTGCCTTGGCACCCAGCCCCATGATCGCTATTTTGTATGGCAAATGTAAAAATACTTTGCAGGTACAATTAAGATCCCTAATTGGTTAACCCTGAATTAACCAAAAAGGAAATCATCTTGAATGGGCCTCACTAATCAGATGAACACTTTAAGAGAGGTCAGAGACTCTTGAAATGACCTTGGAAAAAAGCAAGCTGCCATGAGTTCCACAGCTAAAAGGAAGTAAATTCAGCTGACAAACCATGCAGGTTTGCAAGAGGACCCCTAGCATCAAATGAGACTCCAAGCCAGCCTTACGAACCATGAGCAGAGGACTCACCTGAACTGTGCCCAGATTCTCTACCAAGCTGTGAGAAAACAAATCTGGGTTATTTCGAACTGCTATATTTGTGGCAATCTGTTACACAGCAATAGGAAATACAGTAATTAAAAAAACAAAGAGACTCTTGGCTTCACCCAGGAGCAGTACTCCCTGGGTTCATCGCAAATTAAAGGAACTGCACTATTTTGTGAGGCATTTCATTTTCTGAAAACAGTGTGAATCTTAATGTAACTTCATGACATAATGGTACAGATCTAATCAACAAAGATCTGTATTTCAGATAACTGTCTGGAAATATCTCAAATTCACTGCTGTTCAATAACTAGAAAATGTTCCTGATAAACTATGTATATGGAAAACTGTCTAGAGGATACTTAATACAGTCTATCTAGTACCCTAAAACTTATAATTATTTGGAGAGCACAGAGTTGATTATGGGATTTTAAAATGCTTGTTTTAATACAGTATTTTTATATTATAAAATATACTGTGTTTGAGATATAAACTATAAAAAATAAAGTTCAACAAAATCTTCTTGGCAAAGAGGAATAGATATAATAAAACTTCTCTCCATTATGTATTATATTAATCTGCAACATGAGGTTAGGGGAAAGAAAGCGTAACAGAAATTGAAGAGGCAGAAGAGTGAATGGATGGGAAATATTTGTCTAATGATGTGTAAATTTGTAAAAGAGGAGGTGGTGTGCTAGTCACCTTTCTGCCACTATGACAAAATGCCTGAGAAAATCAACTTAAAGGGAGAGATTTATTTTGGCTCACAATTTCAGAGGTGAAGCCCATCATCACTTGGTTTTGTTAACCTGTAGTGGCACCGTATATCATGATGGGGAGTATGTGGTGGAGGAAGTCTACTCGCTTTTGCAAGAGCCAGGAACAGGGAAAAGGGGGCCAGGGTTACAATTTCCCTTCAAAGGCATGCCCCTAATGACCCAACTTCTTTACATTAGGCCCCACCTTGTAAAGGATTTACCACCACACACAATAGCACCGTGGGCTAACAACCAAGCCTTTAGCACAGGGGCCTTTGGAAGACCTTTAAGATACAAACCATAAGTCTAAGGATATAGCTCATTGCTATAGCTCTTGCCTAACATGTATGAGGCCCTAGCATGTTCAGTCCCTATCACTGCAAAATCATCATCATCATCATCATCATCATCATCCAAACTAGTAACAAGAGACTTCTGATGAACTCTTCTGGGGCAGTATGTACAACAAGGTGTAAAGTTCCCAGGAAGTAAGGGGACTGGCTCACCATAAGGCTACTCTCACTGGAATTAATAATGATGTGATTCCACAGCCATTGTAAAGAATATTACCAAAAAAAAAGATTCTAGCCAGGTGCCGTGGCACAAGCCTGTAATCTCAACAGCTCGGGAGGCAAGAGGATCGCAAGTTCAAAGACAGCCTCAGCAAAAGCACGGTGCTTGCTAAACAACTCAGTGAGACCGTGTCTCTAAATAAAGTACAAAATAGGGCTGGGGATGTGGCTCAGTGGTCAAGTGCCCTGAGTTCAATATCCAGCACCCCCCAAAAAAAAGATTCTATATTTTGGAAGATGTGGCTTAAAATATTTCACATACTGTAATGCATTCTGTTCTCAAGAACACAATTAAGAAAATATCTTTCTTTTTGATCTTAATAATAGCAAGAGTCATGTTTTTCCTCAGATGTTTTGTTTTCATCATATGTAAAATATGAATTAAAATACTGACCCAGTCTTCATCTAATGTAGGTCACTAGAAAGCTTTATGTTATACTCTTCTTTAGTCTTTAATTCTTTTTCAGCTTTTTGTTTCAAAAATTTTCAAACATTCATGTAAGCAGAGAATAAGTAAAATGAATGCTCGTGTATACAACACACAATACATCAACATTTTGCCAATCTCATTCTTCTATACCACGAACACACACACTCTTTCAAGTACTACACAGTAAATCAAAGATATCATTTCATTTCACCCATTAACAATAAAGAATGCACTTGTATCAGTCTTTTCATTAAATTGACATTATAATGCCATTATTACATCTCACAAAATTAGCAATAATTCCTCAATATCTAATAAATAGTCCATGTTCAGATTTCCTCAATTATCTCAAAAATAAAAAATTTATCATGTTTGTCTAAACCAAGAACAAAAACAAAAAGCATATATGCATTTGGTTAACATGTCTCTTTAAATCTCCCTTGATCAATAATAAGTCATTTGTCCTGCAGAATTTCTCACATACTAAATTGAGCCGGTTCCTCAGAGTACTAACTTATTGCTCTTTTCTCCATATTTCCTGTAAACTAAAAGTAAGACTTAGAGACATTATTCAGTTTCAAATTTTTGGCACGAAGAGAGAGCAAGCAATGGAGATAGCATCAAGAAATCCAAAGCAAGCTTTGGTAGTCCTGGACTCTTCCCCCCACAAAAACACAAACCCATACATCTACAGTCATCTGATCCTTAACAAAGGTGCCAAAAACATGCACTGGAGAAAAGACAGCCTGTTTAACAAATGGTGCTGGGAAAGCTGGTTATCCATATGTAGAAGAATGAGACTAGATCCATATCTCTCACCCAACACAAAAGTCAACTCAAACTGGAACAAAGACCTAGATATTAGACCAGAAACTATGCAACTCCTAGAAGAAAATAAAGTCAACATTCCAGCATATAGGCATAAGCACCAATCTCCTATGAGGACCCTAAAGCTCAGCAAATAATCCCAAGAATTAATAAATGGGATGACATCAAGTTAAAAAGCTACATAGCAAAAGAAACAACTAAAAATGTGACAAGAGAACCTACAGAATGTGAGAAAACTTTGCTAGCAACTCACTGACATAGGATTAATATCAAGAATATGTGAAGAACTCAGCCAGGCATGGTGGCACATGCCTGTAATCCCAGCATCAAGGGAAGCTGAGGCAGGAAGATTACGAGTTCAAAACCAGCCTTAGCAACGAAAAGGCGCTAAGCAACTCAGTGAGACCCTGTCTCTAAATAAAATACAAAATAGGGCTGAGGATGTGGCTCAGTGGTTGAGTGCCCCTGAATTCAATCCCTAGTAAACCCCTGCAAAAAAAAAAAGAAAATATGAAGAACTCAAAATACACCAAAATCGTCCCCCAAATAACCCATTTAATAAATGCTTGTCTCTGCACCTTCTATTCTGTTCCATGTGTCTGTTTATGGTAGTACCATACAGTTTTTGTTATTGTGGCTCTGCAGTATAATTTGAAGTTAGTGATGCCTCTAGCATTATTTTTTTGGTTTTGCTTTTGGAGGTTTTTGTTTTTGTTTGACTTAGAATTGCTCTGGCTATTCTAGGTCTTTTGTTCTGCCAGATGAATTTTAGGACTGATTTTTCTAGTTTTGTGAAGAATGTCATTGGTATTTTGATGGGGATTGCACTGAAACTGAATATTGCTTTTGGTGATATGGTCATTTTAACAATATTAATTCTGCCTATCCATAAATATCTTCATGTGTCTCCTTTAATATCTGTCTTGGTGTTCTACAGTTTCATTGTAGAAGTCTTTCATGCCTTTCACCTCCTTGGTTAGATTTATTCCTAATCTGTGTGTGTGTGTGTGTGTGTGTGTGTGTGTGTGTGTGTGTGTGTTTGAGACTATTGTGAATGGGATTATTTTCCTGATTCTATTCTTCAGAAGTTCATTATTGCTGTAGAGGAAAGTTAATGATTTTTGTTATATTGATTTTATAACCTACCACTTTGCTGAATTTTCTTCCTAGTTCTAGCAGTCTTCTAGTGGGGTGTTTTTGAATCCAATAGAAGAGATTTTTAAAAATATTAAATAGTATTAGCTTTTTTGGGTGGTAGGATTACTGAAGTTTTGTTTGTTTTTTTAATCCTCCTTTTCTGGATTTTTCAAATACAGTACTATGGAATACTACTACTACAAAATAATGAACATCCATTATCTTGTTAATTAAAAAATACTCTTAAAAGCAGTATTTTAAAAGTTATATTAGTTTTATTATAGCAGTTGTACAATCAGACATCACTGAAAGGTTCCAATCAATTGGGAAGGTCTCCCATTTAATCAAAAAGCAGATGACAAGCAATCTTTTGCAACAATTTCAGACCTTAAGTTGATCTCCTAGATAAGTTCAATGGGGGTGGTAATGAATTCTTCAGCAGTAGCCTAAAACGTAGTTCAACAAGCAAGACCTCTTCAAAGCCTGGCATCTACACTGTTATTGCTGACAGGTGTGAACACAATGGTTATGGGATGGATGAGCCTGAAACTCACTTGGTAGCAATTCACTTTAAAATAACAATTTTAAAATACATTTCTATAAAAATTATTCATCTCGGGGCTGGGATTATGGCGCATTGGTAGCGTGCTCACCTAGCACGCATAAGGCACTGGGTTCGATCCTCAGCACCACATAAAAAAAAAATAAAAGATATTCTGTCACCTACAACTAAAAAAAAATAAACATTTAAAAAAAATTATTCATCTCAACTAATTTGAAATGCCTACAGAGAAAAACACCATTTCAGATAGAGAACTATTATGGATTCAAACTTTTTTGCTACATTCCTGATATCACTCAGTAAAAAACTAGGTAAAAAACAGATGGGTGATTAATATAAAATTTGTGACCTTGGCTACTAATGTATAGGAACAAAGTTCCTTTTGTGATTCAACAACAGTCCTTCCCTTACTTTCATTCCATATCAGAGGATACAAAATTTCAGGGAACAGTTGTGCAAGCATTTTCATCACCTAGCACATAACTCTATGCGTGTGTGTGGTGCTGGGGATTGAACCCAGACACCTGGTCTTAGGCAAGTGCTCTACCACAGACTTTTATGCCCAGCCCAAAATTCATATTTATATGTCAAACAAATTATGTCCTACATAACCATTGTGGATTCATTAGAACTAAGGCTCATATTTGCAAATTTTACAAATGTCATTCCTATGTTAACACATTAAAAAACCATTTCAAACATCATTACATACTGAATCCTCAAATGTTTTACTAAATGCAACTTATATTATTCAGAAATAAACTATAAGTGGTTTTCTTCAGAAATTAAATAAGATTTCCTTACTAATAGTAATAAATAATATGAAGCCTCTTTCTAGATAGCTGTAGAAAGAATTTTAAAACTTGTTTTGGCTTACTCATATTTTAGCATTTGAAAAAAAGTAAAGATATGTATAGGCAGATTTGAGAAATTTGCACTTGGAAACTATAATGGAAGATTGTTCAAACTCATTTACTACAACTACCATATCTACTAGACAAAATATTATGCTTTAAGATAGTAGATACCGGGCTGAGCTGTGGCTCAGTGGTAGAATGCTTGCCTAGCATGCATGAGGCACTGGGTTTGATCCTCAGCACCACATATAAATGATAAATGAATAAAATAAAGATCTATCAACAACTAAAACAATACTTTAAAACACAAAATAGGGCTGGGGATGTAGCTCAGTGGTCGAGTACCCCTGAGTTCAATCCCCAGTACCAAATAAATAAATAACGCAAATAGGCTTACTTCTTAATTCTGTGGCTTAGAAAGATCACTTACAAGCTTCTTCAACAAGAATAAGAAAAGACTTCTCTGAAATAAACTACAGTCAATTACAGGTTATCCAAACATGACTTATTAAGACTATATTTTTGATATCTTCCTTTGCCACCCAGCGAATTCTGAGATCTCTTCTATAACCTCACTTAGCGATAGACACATTTCTTTGAGAAAAATTACTCTCCAGTTTATTCAGTCTATTTTGAAGAGGAGGAAGAGGCAAACAGGAGCTAGAAAGAAAAATGTGGGAGGATAAAAGAAACCTAAGTCAGAGTAACAATTGTAGGTTTCTCTGGTTTTAAAGGCTATAAACACCAGAAGCAGAATGGAGATGGTGGAAAAATCCACATTTGCATTCTTTCACATCTGTGTTAGATTTCCATTGCCATGATGAAACACCTAAGACAATCAACTTAATAAAAGGAAAAGGTGTATTTTGGTTTCAGAGGTTTCAACCCATGGTTACTTGGCCCTGTTGTTTAGGGCCTTTGGCACAGTACATCATGGTGGAAACACAGTGGGAACACACTGTAAAGGAGGCCTGTTTACCTTATGGCAGGCAGGAAACAGAGAGAGAGGAAAATACCCAGGGTCCCAGTATCTCCTTTCAAGGTATATCCCTAATGACCTAACTTCCTCCAACTAGGACTCACTTCTCAAAGGTTCTGCCACCTCCCAATATTGTGATGGTCCGGGAACCAAGTCATTAATACCTAGATCGTTGGGGGACATTTTATATCCAAACTACATTAAAATCCTATTCTAGATGTATGAACTCATTGTATAGTACATTCCAAAGGTAGTGCACTTTGAAATTATGCCTGTCAGTTTATTTGTGGCTAGAGAGATGAAATTAATCTAGACAAATGAAATTAATCAGAAATATTTAGATGTTTTTGGTTAACAGAATAACGTAATATAGTGATTAAGAGGCTGACTTGTGCTAGGCTGTCTGAATTCTAGTTCCAACTCCACCATTTACAAGCTATGTGACTCTGGAGAAATAACTTGATCTCTCTGGGTCTCAGTTCCCTCATCTGTAAATTAGAATAAGAGTTCCTATATGAAGGAGTTACTGTGAGGATCAAATGAGGAAAGACATGTCACAAGCATAGAATAGAGTTGCTCTTTCAAAAAAGGTCAGTAGCAATTCACTGTTTATTCTTTAAAACCAATGAAATGATTGTTCATTTTTTAAAAATCCAATCTCTAATTGTCACATATGGTTGATCAAATCAAGTATGATTCTTTTGTAATGTGTTAACATTTCTAGTCAAAACAACTATCTTACCGGGTGTGGTAGGGCACGCCTGTAATCCCAGCACTTTTGGAGGCTGAGACAGGAGAATCACGAGTTCAAAGTCAGCCTCAGCAATGGCGATGCGCTAAGCAACTCAGTGAGACCCTGTCTCTAAATAAAACACAAAATAGGGCTGGGGATGTGGCTCAGTGGTTGAGTACACCTGAGTTCAACCCCCGGTACCAAAAAACAAAACAAAAACCAACTATCTTCATAAAGGAAATCATTTAAGACTACGATAACTATAAAATCTAATGTAAAAGACTTATTCTATCAATGTAGGCTCAAGATACAGTTCAGTGGTAGAGCACTTGCTCAACATGCATGAGGCTGAGTTTGATCTGCAGCACTGAAAAAGACTATACATCATCAATTAATATAATCTTCAAAATGGAATAAAATTAATAGGTCTAACTGGATTGTTTCTTTTTATTTATAATAAAGACAATAAAATAATTATGGAAGAAATTTACTAGTTTAACTTCCTCCATGAGAACAACTATAATTTAAAGTGAATAATGTGCTATTTTCAGTTACAGGTAAAGGATGAAAGATTAAAACAATCCACTAATGTGGAGAAAAAGGCACATTCATACATTGCTTGATGGGACTGCAAATTGGTGCAACCAATCTGGAAAGCAGTATGGAATTTCCCTAAAAAACTTGCAATGGAACGGTGGTTCCATTTGACCCAGCTATCCCACTCCTTGGCCTATACCCTAAAGACTTAAAAACAGCATACTACAGTAATACAGTCACTCAATGTTTATAGCAGCACAATTCACAATTGCTAAACTGTGGCACCAACCTAGATGCCCTTCAATAGATGAATGGATAAAGAAACTGTGGTATATATACATAATGGAATGTTACTCAGCAATAAAAGAGAATAAAATTTTGGCATTTGCAGGTAAATGGATGGAGTTGGAGAACATTATGCTAAGTGAAGTAAGCCAATCCCAAAAAACCAAAGTCCAAATGTTCTCTCTGATTAGTGGATGCTGATACATAATGGGGGTGAGGGTGGAGAGCATGGGAGAAATGAAGGAACTTTGAATGGGGAAGGGGGGAGATTGAAGTGGGGAGGGGGAATGGGAGTAGCAAAAATGGTGGAATGAGATGGACATCACTACCCTAGGTACATGTATGAAGACACGAATGGTGTGACTCTATCTTGTTTGCAACCAGAGAGATGGAAAATTGTGCTCCATATATGTACTATGACTTGAAATGCATTCTTATGTTTTAAAAATAAATTTAAAAAAAAAATCCACTAATTTCTATTAAGTATTCACAATAAAAAATACGACAATATTAACAGTTAGGTATGTTGTTGCACAAGTGTAGATCAGGGGGGTCTCACCTTTGGTACTATGACATTTTGGGACAGATAATTCTTTGTTGGCAGGTAGGATGGAGTTGTTCTCTATGAATTTCAGGAAATTTAGCAGCATTCCTGCTACTATCCACTAGATTCCAGCAGCACCACTCCTCACCCTACCCCCACCGTTCCATGTGACAACCAAAAATGTCTCAAGACATTGCCAAATGACAGTTCCTCTAGATTATGAGAAAATTTATTTTAGTTACAACAAAAGGGGATTATAACAACAACCAGATAGAAGCACACACTTTTATTTTTGCCGTTTTGTTGAAAATTTCACAAAAATGACAGATTACCTTCCCACAATGCATCTCAGTATTTTATTATACTTGCAAATCAGATTGCAGCTCATGTCTCCTTTATTTTACACTTACCTGATTCTCCACAAAACTAAAAGGATATAATTCTTCATTAATGTATTTTTTAAACCATGATTCATTTTAAATGTCCCTCTGTATTAGAATCAAAAATTTTAATCATATTTTTTAACTAGATACATTATGTTGCCAATCATAAGCACAGTACTTCAACAAATGAAACGCTAATACTTAGCACATGAGATCTATATTGCCTAGGATAAGCATTTAACATGAATGATTTCATTTAGTTCTAACAATCCTAATAATCTTATCTCTCTCTTTTCAAGTGAGAAAACAGAGGCTAAGAAATGATAACATGTTAAGTTATTATGATTAACATGTCTAAATTATAAACATGACTTCATAGTACTAGTAAGTGGCAGAGGCAAGACTGGACTACAAGCTTCCAAAGCCAGTTTATACTATGGAAGCAAATTTGTTTCCCTATGAATGCACCTAAGAACTACCAGTGCAAAAACTGAATCAATGGACCTCTTATCGTTCCTCATTAAACAATATTGATTGATTTGATTTTTGTGTGCTGGGGCTCAAATCAAGGGCCTATGCAGACTAGGCAAGTAAACTATCAGTGAGCTACACACCCAACTGTGAAATTTTTGAATTTAAAACTTTAATTGTATATAACTTTTACAAATAAACAACAGCCCTTATCCCAGTATTTAGTCCCTCTCTCAGAACAAGCAAAGCACTTATTTAAATTTCAATATAGGCTTTTGTGATAGGATAATTGAAGAACTTAAGATTTTGTGAAAATATAAGGTAGAAAATATAAGAGCTTGATGAAACCAACAAAAATGATGAACTTATTTTTATATTTTATTTTTATATTCTTATATTTTTATATTTTATTTTTTTGTATTTTTATAGTTTATTTTTACATTTTCTTAAATTTAAAGAAAGTCAAACAGAAAAAGAGAATACTCATGCCAATTTACAAAATTGATCATAATGAGCACTACGTTTAATTTCTAGTAACCTTTTGTTCTGGGATAATAATGCCATATTTCTGACAAAAGTCAAGCTCACAGAAAAAAATAGAAAAAAAAAAGGAAGAAGACACTGGCATTTCCTCAGTTTTCCTAATCCCACTACTGCAAGGCACAGGGGATCCTCAAGATAGGAGGGCAAGCTAGAGATCCTGCTGCACTCCTCTTCCTCTCACTCCTGGAGGGATGTTAGACTTTGGTATAATGGGTTTTAAAAAAAGGAAACCAGGACTATGTCTACTAAGGGATGATAATAACACTAGCCTCATGATGATTAAATAATTCATGTGGGCTGGGGTTGTGGCTCAGTGGCAGAGTGCTTGCCTTGCACATATGAGGCACTGGGTTCAATCCTCAGCACCACATAAAATTAAAGATATTGCATCCATCTATAACTAAAAAATATTTTTAAAAAATAATTCATGTAAAATAACTAGCACAGTGCTAAGTACACAGTAAGTGCTCAGAAAATGTTAGCTGTATTTTGTTGTTGTTGTTGAAAAAAATGTTAGTATAAAAACTTTTTAAACAGAGGAACATATCTTGGTTCTTCCTAAAACACTTTCTACACTTTCCTCTTTCTATATATGTTCTTTCAAAATCTCCATGCTGTCAGGTTGTCCTCAAGAGAACATAAGTCTTTTCTTACAAACTCCATTTCTTCCTCAAAAGAGAAAGTCACATGAAGAAATACCTTCTTCCCTTTGAACCTTCTTTTTCTGAGCACACAACATTTCAGTGTAGAATAATGAGCATGTGACACCTCATCCTAGAAATTAAATTATCAAAGCACACAAAAAGATACTAAGAATATATTCACATTTACTCAGATTTCAAGTCAGGAGAACTCATATTTGGAAAAACATCATTGGACCTGGACCAGGAACATTTTAAAAGCAGGAATGGGAAATCTTTGGCACAATGCCTAGCACAAAGCAACCTTTAAATAAAAGTTATTTATTTCAATGAATTATTGTTTTTCTCTAACCAGCAATTATATCTGCTAACTTATTCAAGAAATACTTGCCAAGGATCTACTACATACCAGGTACTACTGCCTGTACTAGAATCCAAAAGGGAAGAACAAAGAGATGGTCATAAGCAGTGAAAAATCTAAAAAAAAAAATTATTAATGATAGCAGCACATGGAAAGGCAAAGTAATCCAGGTTTTGAGTCAGAGGTTTGATCAGAAAGAATCACAGGTTTGATGAAGCCTGAGGAATGTTAGCCATAGAAGCAAGTAGAAAGAGGAAGGTAAAGGATTCTACACAGAAACCTAGAACATTTCAGAAAACATGCCACATTTGAGGAAGTGAGAGAAATTCAGCATAGTATGACTGAAACTTGGGACAATTAAGTGGATAGGGAGTGGGGTCTCTGAGGATAATGGGAGTGAAGGCAGAGGGAAACAAAGGTGAAACCTGAGAATAATCATGTTAGCATGGACCAACTGACAATTATGAATTGAATTTTAGATTAATGGCAAGTAAGCCATTTAAGGACTTTAAGCATAGATATAGTAAAGAAATCAGATTTGCATTTAGAATGATTAACTGGCCTGTAGCATGGAAAATGGACAGAGGAATAATTAAGAAGCTGTTAACATAAATTAGCTTCTTGTAACTAGACCTTCCATCTCTAATTGCACTTTACAATGGGTATTTTTAAATGATCATGTTTCTCCCATCTAAAAAACAACAAACCCATCCACTCCCTTTAACTGCACATTGCCCTATTGTTACCATTCTCTCTTAAATTATAGTCACATTTCTTGACAGTCTTTTTCCCAAGTAGCTTCACATAACTCACTCTTTACATCCCTTAGATCTCTACTCAAGTATTACCCTAACGTGAAGCTCTCTCTGCACTTTAAGTAGTATCCCTTTCCCCAGGTCTGGCATTTCTGATAGCCCACCATCATCTGACTCTATGGACAAAGCACTATTCTAAGTACATGACATGATTTCTATTATGACAGCCTTGATATGGAATAATAAAGAAAATGGGACTTAAAGGCTAACTTCTAAAGGTCACAAAATCTGTTAAATAATTCAAATTCAGGTAAGTTCCTGATTGGTATCAGAAAGTTTAGTGAGAACACATATTATAATTCCTATTTTCTTCTGTCTTTGAAGAGAATACAAGGTCATCTGCTAAGAATAATATAATGAGATAAAAAATTTGAGGAGAATAAAGGTCTGAAAAATAGAAGAAAGAGTTGACTAGCAAAATATTCAAAAACTGCGAGACAAAATGCAGGGCCTATTAAAATTAGAAAATATGGATTTATGGTGACAATGACCTAAATGTATGATTTTTTCATCAGGGGCAAATTTTGTACTTAGAATATCTGGATGCCAAACCTGCAGGAAAGGGGCTGCTCCTGGCATCAGTGAATATTAGTCAAGATACTGCTAAACATCCTATAATGCCAAGGATAGTCCCCTCAACAAAGAATTCCGTGGTCCAAAATGTCAATTGTGCTAAGGATGAGAAACTGTGGGGAAGAATACAGGTTGGAAGATTTCCTAAGCATATCAAGGGAAAGACAAAGAGAAAAGGAGTTGAATTCACTGGTCAAGGTTAAAGTGATGGACCATGAATGTAGGTAATAAAAATTTAGGATGTGAGAGGCCCAAGAGATCAAAGTAGAGGGAAAGTAGCCTCTGGGTTTGAGATGCCCAAATGGCTCTGTGTCACCAGTAAGAGGACATTCCCATTGGGTGAGTACAAAAGCTGGAAAATCTAAAGTGCATCAAGGAGTCAACTGACTAATCTGGGGAAAAAAGACGGGTGCTGGGTAGGGTGGCTCACTCCTGTAATCCCAGCACTTTGGGAGGCTGAAACAGGAGAATTGCGAGTTCAAAGCCAGCCTCAGCAATGGCGAGGTGCTAAGCAACTCAGTGAGACCCTGTCTCTACATAAAACACAAAATAGGGCTGGGGATGTAGCTCAGCGGTCGAGTACCTCTGAGTTCAATTCCTGGTACCAAAAAGAAAAGAAAAGAAGAAAGAAAGACAGGTAATAAGGTCAGAAACTCTGGAGTCAACCTAAGAAGTCCTTTCATGTCAGATTTTATCCAACATGCTAAAAAAATCTATTGGCATTTTAAAGAAGGTAGTGGCAAATGTGGAATAGTTCAGGAAGGTAAATCCACAAGGACAAGCAGTTGAGATTACAGCAGGAGCAAAGAGATTACTACTGTTATCCAGAATGTGATAAAGGCTCTGTAAGTTTCCAATCTTGCATGAGAAAAGACAGAAAACTGTCATTTACTGTGACATTGTATAAAGGAAGTGAGATGCTAAAATACCTGATATTATTTCATTTATTCCTCACTTAAAATTTTTGAGAAAAGTATATTATTCCAATTTTGCCTACAGAGAGATAAAAGGAAATGTATATAGCCATACAACATGGACAGCAGAGCTGGGATTCACTCCAGAATGATCTGATTCCTGATTTTATGAATTGATATGTTAGAAGTCATAACTTCAAATTTTTAAAAAGATGGAGTAAGAGATTGATCCATATTTGAACACATCTGTTTCATGCCCTCAGTATTTCATAATCAATGCATAGAAAATGGATGTGAACACCTTACTTTGATCGACAGCTCCCCTAACATGCTCTGATTTCAAACAAAAAAGTGGTAGTCCACCAGACCAAGAGATTATCCATGTGGAGTCTCCCTAGAAACAGGGAAATACATTTTAAAATGTTTTTAAAAAAGCAATGTTTTTAAAAAAGCAATGGTACCCATTTTAGATTAAAGCCAATTTGGAGAAATATGGTACTTTTTTCCTTACATAAAGGAAAAATACAAAATGCATATTAGAGAAAAAGAACATCAAGAAGACTATCCTAACAGTTGTAAGAAAAACCATTAAGGCAAGACACAGGGTAAATGACTGTAATCCCAGCTACTCAGGAAGCTGAGACAGGAAGATCAGTTCAAGACCAGCTTGAGAAATTTAGCAAGACCCTGTCTTGAAATAAAAAAACATAAAAAGCCTGGAGATGTAGTTCAATGGTAGAACACCCTTGGGTTTAATACCAAGTATTGCCTTAAAACAAGACAAAACACAAAGCAATTAAATCCAGTTTGTTTTCAAAATGAGCTGAAAATGAATCTAAAAACAAAAATGCTGTCTTGCTAGGCATTGTGGCGCACACCTGTAATCCCAGGGGCTAGGGAGGCTGAGACAGGAGGATCGAAAGTTCAAAGCCAGCCTCAGCAATGGTGAGACTCTAAGCAACTCAGTGCAATCCTGTCTCTAAATAAAATACAAAATAGGCCTGGGGATGTGGCTCAATGGTTGGATGCCCTGAGTTCAATCCCTGGTACCCTCCCCCCAAAAAAAACAATGCTGTCCTTTATTTAATACTACTACTGACTCTACTGCAAGTACATGTTCTCAGAGTTGATCAAAATCATTCAATTAATACAAAAGCAATAAACAAAGAAAACAGGAATAAAGTTTTATATAACCTACCTTATGTGAAGAAGTAGAAATTAACTTGATCTTTCCCATAATTTGATAATAAGTAAAATATATTTATAATATGAAAGAGTCTAACTCATCTGTGCTATGAGAAGTAGAGAAAGTGCAGAGGATGTTTGCTGGGAGCTTCAAGATGCTGGTAATAAGCTGTTTCTTGTTCTAGGTACTGCTCACGTGACTATGGTTTGTGCAAATTCTTTGCGATACATACACACACATATACATACTTACTATATGTACTTTCCTCTGTGTATATATTGTATATCAATTTTTAAAATTTAAGGAGCCTATATTATAGAAAGATGACAGATGAATATGCTGGACTCCTTGAAAAACAACCACAGAAAGTAACGGGAATAAGTGAGTGCAAAAACTATAAAAGGACAGGAAGCTGCGATTAGAGTGGGATCAAACTCAGTATTTCAGTGATGAACACTCAGGGTGATTAATTCATTAAGTCTCGAGTTTTCAATCCCAAGAATATTCCAATGAAATTCATGCAGGTGCATTAAAACAGGCTGGAAATCATAATCTAGAGCTTGTAATTTATTTCATTAACATTAATGAATATTACCACTAATTATTCACCTATTACTTTTCTCAGAAGAATAGAATTCTGAAAACATAAATGTTTATTTTCAAAGTTAACATAAATGGTATATTTGTTGCTTAGTTTATTTAAGTTTTAGGTGTCCCATATATGAGTTAAAAGACTACCACTGGTCCTTGTAAATGAACAGAAGAAATAAAATGCAAATGAAAATTGCTAGAAAGGAGGTCAAGAAAAATGCGAAACTGTGTGGTTGGATGATACTTAGAGGGATGGCAAGAATAGAAAGAAATGTGTGTTTTTTTTGAACCAGACACTTTACCACCGAGTTATAACCCAGCCTATTATTTTATTTTTTATTTTGAGATAGGGTCTCACTAAGTTGCTTAGGGCCTTGTTAATTTGGGAAGGCTGGTCTGGAACTGGCTGTTCTCCCATCACTGGGATTAGTGGCATTTGCCACTGCACCAAGCGAGTTTTATTCTTCAATAAATGAAGGTCCATAGACAAAGGAAGAAGGGAAGAAGTGGTATAATTGAGAGGCACAAACCAAAAAGGACAAGGGATTTTCATGAAAGGGAAGAATAACAATGTTCTGGGAACAGCACTGAGTAATAAGGAAGACTTGAAATATATATCTCATGACCATGGAGAAAAAGCATGATAAAAAATAAAAACCAGTGTTAGTAAGGAAAGATGGCAGCCAAAAAAAAAGAAAAATCACTAGCCCTCCCCAAATGAGTAACATCTGAAAGAATTTATCAAAAATTAATTGTACAAACCAAAAGAAATTTGGAAAAAAAGAAATTAATATTTATAATTATAATTTTTCCTCTAGACAATTTAAATTTTAAAGTAATATACTTCATTTTATTGCCTTCTCCTGTACACTAAGCCACCAATGATAATATAAGTGTAATTTTTAAAAGTTTTCAAACCATTTGCAATGTACTAGGTACTGGCTATTCCTTACAGTAAAATACTCCTGAGCATTTCCTGAAACATTTTAAGATTCCATGCAACTTGGAGGTTTTTATTCATTTTACTGGCCATTTCCTGGCTTATGATTATGTGATAGAGATCCAAAAGATAAAATAAATAAGTTAGATACAGTGGCACATGCCTATAATCCCAGGTACTGGGGAAGCTGAGGCAGGACAATCACAAATTCAAGGCCAGCCTGGACAACTTAGCAATACACTGTCTCAAAATAAAAGAAAAATAGGGCTAGGGATGTAGCTTAGTTATAGAGTGCTTCCCCAGCATGTGTGTAAAGCTCTGATTTCATTCTCCAGTACCGCAAAAAAAAATAAAATAAATGAGAGAATTAAATACAACAAAAAGGTATACCTTCTTATACAAGAATATACCAATTACAAAACGTATAAAAAGTGTTTATATAACTTATCATATAAAGATATCCTGTTCAACTGAAAAATCAACATGAGACAGATATGATCAGTCTCTTTCTATTTTTATCTGAACCCTGAGATTCTCCTAATACTAAGGTAAAATATAATAATTAAATCCAATTCATTAAGGTGTTCAATGTTCTGATTTCAAAAGTAATTTTTAAAGTTTTAAAAATAACATAAAAATTAAAAATGCAGATTAGCAAAACTGCCTAAAAATATATTTATTTTTTAAATTAGCTGAAAATTAACTACTGTTCTTAACTACTTCCCTGGTAAAAATTCTAAAAAGCAGATACCTGTAACTCTAACAGATAAGTGATTCAAACTAGGCAAGACAAAGAGAAACACATTCTGATGGAAAAAAAAAAATTGTATCACTTTATATTCTTTTATTTCTCTGTCCTATTGATTTTTCCCTCTTAATCTTTCTTATTCTTTCTACTCTTCTATTCTACTTCATTTTCCAGTTTAACTTTTCACAAAACAAAATTTTAAATGAAAGTTTTAAAGAAGTATTATTTCTCATAATTATGAGAAACCATGAACAACACAAGCAAAGAGAATAAGCGCTAAATTGAAAAAATTAAATCTAACTAATATCTTCTTGAAATATGAACCAATAATAACTGGTTGAAATTAAGAAACTTCAGAAATAAAAACTTTAATGTATTTTATAAATAACTGGCCTCCTAACCAATGTGAAAGGGATAGCTACGGAGTTTCTCCAACCCTAGTTCTGGTGTGTCTACGTGGGCACATGAGCTTCCCTCCAGGATTTTATTCAATTTGTTGGTCGCACCGGAGAGTATATAAGGCAAAATACAGGAGCAGTGGAAGCCAGCTAAAAGATGTAGAGGGATGAGGGACATCCTCCTAAGAACATATTCCATTCTTTTCTTTGCTTCTTATAGTCTGGATATATTTTTCCACATTCTTTTCCTCAAATGTGCCAGCTATCTCCAGCCTCAAAGCCTTGTACATGCTGCTACTCCTGATGGAATGCATTTCTCAGGCTCCTGAGGTCATTCTCAATCTTCAGACCTCAACTGAATAACCAACTCTTCAAAACAGCATTCTTGGCACCTTCACCTAAAATGACCTCCCCAGTTACTTTTTCTTTCTCTTCCCTCTATTTCCTTCATAGCACTTAGCATAACCTATGTTTACTTATTCATTTCCCTATTTGTCTTATTCATAAGAATGGAAGCTTCTTAAGAGCAAGGACTTTATCTTGTTTAACCAACAATTCAAGTGGTTCAATAAATATTTGTTTGAATATATAAAGAAGGTATTAATAACAACAATAGTGATGGTAAAACAAATAGCTAGCATTTATGGAGCACTTATCATGCACCAGGCACTCTACTGAGAATTTTGTAGGTAACACATTTAATCTGCATAACCCTATGCAGTAAATACTGTACTAGTTTATCAACTTTGGAAGTAGGAAAACTTGGACCCTCAGTCAGCTGAGTGTATGGGCCTCTCTTCAATGTAACCCAAAAGTTGGCAGAGAAGAAGAAAAGAACGGTCCTTTTCCTTTACCACTCTGCTCCATCTTTCCTCTCAGCTCTCTCACCTCATTTTACTCTTACAGCTTTTCTTTTAATTGCTGCTTTTCCGCTATCCCTCCCCACCATTATTTCTGATGACAAACTCTTCCCTCCAACTAATTCAAAACAACTTCATTGTACGGATACTTTATTATATGTAATACTTTCATTAAAAAAAGAAAGGGAAAAGTTTCCTTCTTTTTCATCACCTTTGGAGGTAGACGTGAGTAAAAGTACCGCCCAAGTCTACCTTTATCATAAAGAACCTCTTCTTTATTGTATCTGAAACTCTGCTTTGAAATAGCAAAATTTACATTTTTATGTTGGAATTCCTCTACTGACTACTGTTACCACAGAATTTTTCATACTTGTTCCCCTATCAACTTAGGGCTACAATTATCCTCAATGGAAAAAGCAAGCTTGGGCTCCTGACTCTCTCCAGACAAATAAGACAACTTCGAGGGATCTTTTTAAGGAGTTGAATCAGATAGTTGCCACAGCCTTCTTTGAGAGTTCAAAGAGGAAGTTTTATTGCCAGCTTCAGAAATAGTTATTTGTTACCTCAAAAGAGCATTCATTTTAAACTGGTAAAAGAAAAATAAAAAGAAAAGAAATCCAACGTAGCAGAAATTCCTTGTCCTTATAGTTCATCTTTTAAAATACATATGGAGTGATATCACTTTTTCTTAAAAGGCGAGTGGAAAGTTGTGTGATTTATAAAATTATTCTAACAATCAAAAAAAAAAAAAAGGCGAGTGGAAGCTCCAAATAACTCTAGAGGTTCTTTCTGACATGAACAAAGCTTGAAAAAATTTAATCATGGGAAAGGAAATGTTAATCTACAATGAGGACTTAAAAGATCACAAAGAAAAAAAGTGAATTAATAAATTTTTTAACCACTAAAAATGTAAGAAAAGGAAAACAAATTACATTTTCATATGCCAATCTCAAAGTGGCAAGTTGATAACAAGGAAAGTGGATCAAAGCAATTGAAAATAGCTCAGAAAACTCACCACAGTTCTGCTGATAAACTCAATATTTACTTAGGTTTCATTCTCTTTTATCTGTAAGGAATTAATATTAGTTTACATAATAGTCACACCTTCAAGGAAAGCATGAGTTAAAAATGTTATCATATTAATTCTGTAATTTAAGAAGCAAGGATATTTAAATTAACTTCCAGAACATGGTTGATTCTAGGTCTAGGTCAGGATATTTACAAGATAATCCTGGGATATTTTATCATACCAAAAAAAAAGGAAGCCACCAAGACCACTGGGACTAAGATCATGTAAAAAGGATTTAGGTGCCATATGAAGAGACATTCACTGGCCAGTGTTGAGCATCATTAAGAACTGAAAAATTAAACATTTTTAATCCATAAATTCATTAAAAATCCTAAAACAAATTCATTGATGATCTCTTCAGAATCCTAAAGAACCAACTTATAAGTCTGAAAATTACTAAAGAAAAACAATCAAGCACTTATCTTTCCTTTCTTATTTAAAGTATACCTCAGGATAAGAGTTGACAAGAAAATTTCTCTACCTAAAAATATCTTAGCAATTAAGTATGAGAAAGAATTTTTTTAAAAATCACCACTTTGTAATTCCTGTTTAATTAATGGACCTAAGCAATGACCATTGATAGTCACTAACAGATGTTATGCATGGAAAGATATAAAAATGGAAGTACATACCACCACTTATGAGGAGGTTGCACCAAAAGTCTCAACCCTAAATTTGATCAAGTTTCTAAATCTAACTATCAGTTTGTGGGAAATATAGGAATGGAGGAACATATTAAATAATGTTACCACAAGTAGGCAATCAGCAAAATCTAGAAAGATACTATAGGATAATCTAACTTCTTCAAACAAATGTACAAGGAAACAAGGGAGTAACAGAGGAAGGAAAAAGGGTAATAAGAGGGACCTTCTTTATTGTGGGCTATCAAATGTTATTATGAAGGGAGGGGGACTATACAAAGGACTGCACCCAAGAGTAGTTCTCTTCTAAGTCATCTCCCACACAACACACATAATATGATCTCTCTCTTGTCCCTACTCTCATCTTCCATGGGTCTCTGACTCACTTCTAGATACTTGTAGATACTGTTGGTTGAGGTTGGCTATCCATGACCTTGGCATTAGAAATTACTTATAAAACTGAAGTAGAGTCCCTTGATTTCAAAGACATAGAGCTTCACCAGATTCACCATCCTAACACAGGAGTCTTTAAATTTCCTTCCTAAGTTTCATTATTTCTTTTGAGATATAATAGCTTGAATTTCTGTTCTTAATCACTTATGCCTCCTTCCATAAAAGACAGAGATTCCATCTTATGCCATGTGATTTGCAGTACTTACATATAGTCAGATTATATTTCCTGCTCTCTTGTTAGGTTTGGCCATGACTTGGCTAAGTCAATGAAATGTGAGCAGAAACGTGACATAAGCCATTTCTGAGCAGAAATTTTAAATGCATGTTGTCAACAGTTCTGTTGCTTTTTCCCTGGGTTATAAGAACAATAAGTCCGCAACATGAGTTGTTTCTTCAGCCTGAATGGGCAAAGAGAGAGGAGGAACAGACCAACTGTTGGGGGAACAGCCAACTCCAACTAACATGCAATATAAACAAGGAATGAACTTTTGTTATTTTAAGCTACCAAAATTTTGAAATAGCTTGTTAGTGTAGCAAAACCCAACAAAAGCTTACTAATACATGAAGATGAAAAATAAATAAGAAAAATGTTAAATTACCCAGACACTTCTAAAAGTAATACCAACCTCTTTTTCTTTAGAGTTTGGTTAAATTTATTTTGTTTTAATTATCTCCCAAAAGAAATGAAAATATATCCATACAAAAATGTGTATATACGTGAACACAGGTTCACAGCAGCATTATTCATAATGGCCAAAAAGTGGACAAGCCAAATACATATCTACTGATGATATAAAATGTTGTATACATACTCAATGTCACATTCAGCAACAAAACCAAAGAAGAACTGACAAATAGTACACTTTGATCTTGAAAACATTCTGCTAAGTCAAAGAAGCCAGTCACAAAAGACCATATATTACATAATTCATTTATCTGAAATATCCGGAACAGGTATTACTACAAAAGACAGAAAGTAGATTAGTGGTTGCCTTGGGCTATAGGGGTTGGGAGAAATGGTAAATGACTGCTAAATAGTATGCAGTTTTAGGTTGATGAAAAAGGTTTAAAATTGATTGTGGTGACAGCTGCACAGGTTGGAGATCTATGCTAAAACCAAAAATTTGTACACTTTATTTGATTGGATGATGGCCACATGAATTATATCAATAAAGCTATTACTTAAAAAGTCTATGAATGATTTTAAAAAGTTAAAAACTATAAATGAAGTCAATTTTCTATTCAAGTTGTACAAACTTATTTTGCAAACTATGAGAACACCATTGCAAATTAACAACCCGCCTAAAAAGCCTTAAGTCCCTGGAACAGTAGGCAAGTAACAAGTTTCTGAAAGAAAAAAAAAGCTCAGCATAAAAGCTCAAAGAAATGTTTCAAAATAAGATCTAAACATAACATTTTGAGGGCATGGAATCAAAAACTCAAATCCTCAGAAAACAAAAGTAAGGCAAAATCCTTTGTTAAATGCCAAAACAAGCAATTATTTTATGTTGTAATATACAAACAAAAGCACAATAAAGCTGTTCTTTACCTTGGAGAGACATCAGTCAACAAATATTTACTAAGTTCAGTGGGCTTCAAGGTTCATTAATGCTACCTCTCAGACTTTGACAAATGTACAAATTTAGAAATAAAATGACAGTGCCTAATTTTCCCTTTAAAATGCAGCAAAGTAACTTTAGAAGAATGATGCATTTGTAGGGAAAAAGACCCAGAGTAACCACATACTCTTTTGGAATAATACCCAATATTGTAATTCTATTTTTAATTTTTTGAAAAACCTCCATAGTTTTTCCTGTAGCAGTTGTGCCATTTTACATTCCCACCATTAATATATAAGGGTTCCAATTTCTCCACAACCTCACCAATCTTTGCTGTATTTTGATTTTTAATGATAGCTACTTGTCCGGCCTTGCCTTTGGGGCTCTACCTTTAGAATTTGCACAAAAAAATAGACAACAGACTTCTAAACTTGTGTAGAGTTTATAGATAAAACTCATTAAAAACCAATGTACTGATGTAGACCACAGCCTTCATGCCAAAAAAAAAGGTCTTACATTCTAAATAGTCTTGATAGTAAAGACAGAATGGAAAACTAACAGTTCAAGCTGGACTCAGTGGTGTATGTCTGTAATCCCAACTACTCTGGAGGCCAAGGCAGGAGGATTACAAGTTCAAGGCCAGTCTGGGCAATTTAGCAAGATCCTATCTGAAAAAAATTAAATTAAAAGGGCTGGGGATGTAGCTAAGTGGTAGAGCACCCCTAGTTCAATCCCTAGTGTCACAAAAAGAAAAAAACAAAAACAAACAACTCAAATTAAGATATACATTTCTGGGCCAGGGATATAGCTCAGTTGGTAGAATGCTTGTCTTGCATGCACAAGGCCCTGGGTTCAATCCCTAGCACCACCCACACACACACACAAAAGATAATACATTTTTCAAACAATGTTTCTACACTGTATAACATGTTAGAATTCAAACACATATGAACTATTATGTCCATAAGTTTGGTTTCATAATTCTCATTTTACAGATGAGGAAACAAAGACACAGAAATTGAATAACTTGCCCAAGATTCCCAGAAAATAAGTTAGGGTCAGAGCTTGAACCCAGGTATCTGCTGGTGGAACTTAATCAGAACACATGAATGCTCCACGTCATTAGCTCATTTCAGTGCCATTTCACTGGCTGCTATGCTATATTTTATAATATTTTGTTATGAAAATCATGGTTTTATACTAGCTACAAAAGTGCTACTAAAGACAAAAGAATGGATTCACTGAAAAAGACTGAGCCAAAAGCACTCATGTTAACTGTGTTTTTAAAGTTAAAACCTGTTTGCTAACTATATCACATTTTTCAGCCCTTTCTCCCTGTGCTTACTTTTTTTTTAATATTTTTTAATTGTATGCAATATCTTTTATTATTTATTTTTATGTGGTGCTGAGGATCGAACCGGTGACTTACACATGCGAGGCAAGCGCTCTACCACTGAGCCACCGCCCCAGCCCCTCCCTGTGCTTACTTCTAAATGGCACTAAATCTAAGGTCCTGTACAGATGATTGCTTTATTAATTCTTCAGCAAAGTCATGACTTGAGAACAAACATGGTGGTATTAAGAGGGAAAGAAAACGAGGGAGAGATGAAATGAGGCAGGGAGAGGGGAAAAGTTTCATTTTGGTATTTAAAATAGTCAAGTTCATCTTTTTTTCCCTAAAATTAGTAAATTAAGACTGAACTATAACTTCTAAGGGAAACATTTTTCTTCCTGTGTTGAAATAACATGCCAATGGCTGCCAAGGAAATATACTTTATTCATTTATGTACATTCATTTTGATTTTGTTTCTAATTGTGAAACATGTTGCAAAAAAATGAAACCCATGAAAAACACAAGATCAGAATCGCTTTTATAAATTTTGTCAATATGCAAATTTCATCCCTTCTATTTCCTTATTTCCATGTATTGTGACCCCTAAAACATCAACATTATGTCAGTAATCCATTTACTACTAAAGTTGAAGCCTATTTCCTCTCACCCTGTGCTTTATGAAAGTAGAACAGCTATTTTTTATAGAGGATGTAAGCTTAAAAAACCCACCAGCTTGGGATGGGAATGTATTTCAAGAGTAGAGGGCTTGCCTAGCAAACATAAGATCCTGGGTTCCATCCTCGGCACTGCCAGGCAAGAGGCAGTCACAGGGTTGGGGACAGGGAACACTGCTAGCTCTTCAATTCTTCTTTCATCTGCCAATATAATATATTCTTTACTAAACTCTATCTTTTTTGGAGTTAAGGGAGAGGGAATCAGTTCTTGGAGATAAAAAGATCAAACTCTGTAATCCAAAATCTACAAGGCACTTCTGAGAACATGAGCTGCACAGCTGTAAATAATAACAATAAAAATAGAATAATGGGTAATAATTACTGCACATATACTATGCATCAGGCAATATGCCAAGTGCTTAAAGGTCAGGTATTCTCAATTCCCTAAAGTAGAGAGAATTATATCCATTTTGCAGATATGACCAGTCTTAAAGCTAAGTGACCTATGCAAATAACACAGCTCCTACGTGAAAGAGGTATTTGAAGCCAAAGAGCCTGAGAAATGTATTTAGGCCTTTAATATTCAAGCTCCAAAGACTCTCAACTTTAAGGCCACTTTTAATTTTTCAAAAATCTAAGTGAAACAACTGTTTAACTGCAAAATGCCATAACTAAAATTGAAGGGCTTTGTTTTGTTCTTTGGCTTTTAGTTCAACTTAGGTCAATTCAGTATGGATAGCATATGCTGCTCTAACTGCAATCTTTGGTTTAAAATTCAGAGGCAAATTATTACTAATTAAAGGTTTTGAGGAAAAACATTTTTGTAACATATCACTCAGTGGAAAAAACAATTTAAGAGATCCTTCTGTGAAAAGTTTGGAAGACAATGGACTAAATGACCTTAGTGATCTGTGATGGATCTAATAACATCTGCTCTTCTGCCAAATAAACATTGCTTCTACATCAGATATTAGTGTGCTCCACCCTGACTCCTATCCCTCCCTCCCTGCCTCCCTCCAAATCTCACACACAATCCACCAGCTGCTTTTCATTATCACCCGCAAGCCTACGAAACTCTGAAATTGGCTCACATCAAGATGAGCTGAATAAAAACAGCTGAAATTGCCTCAACATTTATTCTCTGCTATAAATCCTGAGGAATTCTTCCTCCATTTACTTGGTTTCTTCCAAAAACCTTTTTTTTTTTTGACTCGCCCATCTACTTGCTGACTAAGTTGCCCTCAGACAATTTGTTCAGTCTGGCTACTTCCACTCCTAAACACTTCCTGGCACTTGGTGTATAGTCACTGAGTCTCCATCCTGTCCTTCTCTAGGACCTAGATCATTTTGATAAATTAAGTACCTAATTCTACCACTGTCCACATGCATGTGTCTCATGGGCACTATGTTTTTCCTATCCTACTTGTCTTCCTAGTCCCACTTAAAATGCTACAAGCCGTACTCTGCCATGACATCCTTAAACTATCATTGTATTGTGGCTTATCATGGGGTAAAATAAAATGCTACGGGTAGTCTGTAGACAAAAACGAGTATTGTGCCTAGTTTGTAAAGTCATTATTTTCTTTTGTGCTTTTCAGACTATCAATAACCATCCAAAATCCTAAAAGATGTTCTACAGGACGTATATAGGTATTGAGACTATAACAGTGGCACAGGGAAGACAACACTCTCGCTCTAATAGAACTTACATTCTAACTGGAGGAAGAGAAGAAGAACAGCAGCCAATGGTGAGCACTATGCTAAGTGCTCCAAGATGACCCAGAGAGATTAAGTAAGTGGATGAGACTGAACAATAAATGAAGGCGGCACCTTGGAATCTAGGGAAAATGGTTGCTAATTCTGGAGCAGGGAAGACCAAATGCAAAGACCCTAAGGGAAAAAGTAAGATGACACAGTTTACAGGAATAGAAAAAAGGATAATGCGGCTGAATTTTAGACAGCCAGGAAGATAATGATATAGGATGAATTTTGGAAGGCCAAGCAGGGACCACATGCAGTTTTGTAAGCCAAGGCAGAATTTATCCAAAGTATGAGGAAAGCAGCAAAGTCTTCTCATTGTGTACCAAAAAGGCCACTCCGCTTGCTAGGCAGACAACAGACTGTAATAGGACAAGAATAGAAATAGGAAGATCCACGTAGGAGACTGGCAGCAGTGCAGAGAGATGACTTTTGACCCCAACTAGGGAGGTGGTAGAGATGAAAAGGTACATAGATTTAAAGATTAGAACTTAATGATATAGAAGACACTGTCATATCTTAATACATACAATGCAGTTTTTCTTTCATGGTTCTTTTTTAGGTAATAGTTCACTTTTAATTTGCACGAAGGAGGATACAAAGTTTTGTAGTTTATCCTCATGTCACTGAACTACCTTACCTCTCTGGAGGTCAGAGATAATGGGCATATCTAGTCAAAATTTGTTTTGTTTAAGGCTATGATGTCCATTTTATTCCAATGTCTTTACTATCTCCATGCCCCCTCTCACCTTCCTCCCCTTTGACCAAAGTTCCTCCATTCTTCCTG